>VZRZ01002942.1:33930-114412 GCA_013398175.1 Climacteris rufus
AGCCTGGGCCAGGTCAGGGGTGTTAGCCTGGGCCAGGTCAGGGGTTAGTCCAGGTCAGGGGTGTTAGCCTGGGCCAGGTCAGGGGTTAACCTGGGTCAGGTCAGGGTTTAGTCCAGGCCAGGTCAGGGTTAGCCTGGGCCAGGCCAGGGCTGAGCCACCGGCACGGGGGACAGACAAGAACAGGCTGTATCCTGCAAGGCTCACATCAGGGACAGATATAGCTCTGGTCCAGGCAGGAGGACATTTGTCACTACAGAGAGAAGCCTGGATTATTTTTAGAGCTTTCCTCAGGTGTCTGCAGCTTTGAAGGACAGAAAAAGAAAGATGAGGCTGGCTTGGCTGGGCTGGGCTTACCCGGCTGTGGTGGGGCAGGAGCTGGGGAGCACGGGCCAGCATGGACAGGCCAGCCCTGGAGCTGGGAGCACATGGAGCACTTGGAGCACTTGGACCACAAGGAGCACAAGGAGCACTGTGTGGAGCACTTGGAGCACTTGGAGCACAAGGCCACCCAGTGCAGTGCCTGGTTTTGTCATTGCTGTGCCTCCCAGCCCAGCATCACCCCTGCCATCCTCGTCCTGGGCCAGCAGACTGAGCCCAAGCGAGCATTTCCGAGTTCAGGCTGTTCAAAAGGGAAGAGCTTTACCCAGGAATTGCCTCACTGTTCAGGCTCAGGGCTTTGGGGGTGTTTCCTGCCCAGCCAGGCTCCGTGTGAGCACAGCAACACCACGGGGCCACATCCTGCCGTGGGGACAGGGCTGTCACTGAACCCTTCCCTATCTGATGGGCTGCAGAGCAGCTGCAGGGTAGGAAACGTCGAGCTGCCAGCAGCCCACGGTCCCCAGGTGCTTCCCCTGCAAAGACACGGCCACTACAGAGGTGCCTCATCTCATGTAAATCCCGAGCAAACCTTTCACCACTTCACCCTTTGCATATTTGCATTTCCTGGGCTGTGAGCAGCACAAGGTGAGGTCAGGGAGAGCAGCACTGTCTGCTCAGAGGTGCCAGGAAAGCTCCTGGGCTCTTCAAACCTTCTCTGCAAGGGGTGTGAGGGGCTGCACAGCTCCTCCTGCTCTGCTGCTGGGTTTTTGTGGCCACAACTCACTGCTCTGCTGGGGAGGAGGAGCTCTTTGGGTGTATAAAAGAAAAAAAGCTGCTTTTAACAGCAAACAAGTCACTACCTCTGTCATCCAAGTGGTAAAATCCCAGTTGGCAAAGCAAGGAGGGCACAGAGCAGAGGGTGGAGCTGGGGGTGATGTCAGCTGGCCCCTTCTCTCCCTGTAGGAATGAATTCCTGGAATGGTCTGTGAGCTGCTCAAGTGTTTCTTCATGGCTTTGCAAGTTTGTTCTGCTTTTAAAGCATTTTCAAGAGTCTTCTTAACCTCAAGAGGTCTTTCATGGTATTTTTTCCTCCTCAGAGAACGATTCAAAGCAGAAGGATGAGGGCCATCAGGTCCTTGCCTCTTCATCTGCTCCTCTGTCAGGGACATTATTTCTCCTGCAGTATCCAAGTAAAATCTCCCATTGATTGCAGTAAAGTGTGGAATTCTGTCCTTGTGGGCACGGTGGAAAAACAGCACAAATGCAGAAAAACATTCCTCCCTGGGAGGAACAGCACAAGCTCTTCCAGGGGAAGTATCAGGCTGACAGAAGTTAAAGGATAACTCAGATGGGATATTGGGAAGGAATTCCTCCCTGGGAGGGTGGGGAGGGGCTGGGATGGAATTCCCAGAGAAGCTGTGGCTGCCCCTGGATCCCTGGGAGTGTCCAGGGCCAGGTTGGATGGGGCTTGGAGCAGCCTGGGATAGTGGAAGGTCCCTTTAAAGCTCCCTTCCATTCCATGGAAAAGCTCATATTGTACCTCCCAACTCAAGAATATGAAACAGCTTTTCATACTAAATCTTGCTAATGTTGTCTGGACAAACTTCACTCTGGTCTGGAGTTGAGTGTAAGCTAAAATGGAATTTCATTGTTCACCAGTGGTGTTTTACTGGTTTTGTTTCTACAAGGCAGCTGAATTTGTGGGCTTTTTCAAGGGGTTGTTTGCCATCTAGTGGGTTGCTGGGATTTTGCAGAAGAGCCTCAGGATGGCGATTTTTGTGTCACCCCCTCAGTCAGGCAAAAGGGACACGGACACCAAGAGCCTGCCCAGCAAAGGGAGAGGAAATGGGAGTGGGAATAGATGGGCAAGGTTTTCCTTACTGATAAAACAACACCGATATTGAACACACCCAGATGCTGCCACTGACAGCCCACGAGCCGTTTGCAAATAAAAGAAACTGCTAATTTGAAGTAATTAGCTATAGGTGTTCTCAATAAGCTCTCTGTCCCCAGAGCACCAGCAGAAAATTGATATTTAAACATATCCAAGGTGTACATTGCTGGGGGTTCTGCTGTGTGAATGTGGACTGGATATCAACATCCCTGAATATTTTCAGTACCTGTTGGTTCAGGGAATTGCACGAGGGAATGCAATTAACACAAATCATGTTAATATGTCATTTATGAGGATGTGGGAACACATTTTGCTCAAGGATTGACAGAAATAGGGATTTCTACCTTTATAAGCAAAGTTCTCCCACACTATACAGTACCATATAATAGAGTGAGGTTTTTCTTTAATATAAATCTCGTTTTAGTCAACATTATTGAGTGATTCTGTCACTTATTCTTGGAACAGATCAGTCTGAACTAGGAGATTGGTCAGTGTGCTTTAAGCCTTAGCTAGTTTCTGGAAAGACCAACAATATAATTTTGTAGTATTTCTCTAAATTTAAAAACGGCTTTTGGCAAGTATATGTAATAATAATTCTCAGCAATCTCTTCAAAGCCTTTTCCAAAGTTCAGGAGGAAGAAATCCTCTATAATAAATTAGTGAACAGGGCCCTGTTCCCAGCAGGAGGCAGCACTTTACTGCAAAACAGCGTGAAACTTCACAACGTTTGTGTTTGACCTCGGGTAACACCAAATTCTGAGGTGAATTAAACTGGAAAAAATCAAAATAACACCCACGGTCTCATGCCTGTCTCCAGCAGCTTTGACAGAGGCTGTGCAGGAGTCAGGGGTGGATCCTGCAGCTCCAATCCTCCCCCAGGCAGGGGAGGGTGGCACAGGAGCTCAGCAGCTCCAGGGAGAGGGTGGAAGCTCAGGGATCTTTGGAAGGGAAATTCCACATTTCTCCTGCACTAGTTGCAAGTAGGACTGTCCTTGTAATGGGTTCTGTCGGGTTCAAAACGTGCTGATTTTGGTCTGGTGGCCCTCCTAAGCCTGCAGGTGTTACCAGGAGGGTTGGAAGAAAAGCCCTTCTGAGCCTGGTGTGCAGCAGAACAAGAGCTGTGGTGATTCTGCACTCAGACCCTGCCAGGCATCTGCTCTGGTGTGCAGCCCCAGAAGGGATCAGCATCATTCAGTTGTTCCCTCTTAAGCCCGTTTGCATACAGCATAATCAAGAGAAAAGTCACAATTTACTATAATTACCCTTTTTACTGCACTGGAGCTTAATAGAGAACCTGAGTGACTCAGGACTGAAAGCATCAGAGCCTCTACCATGCATTGAACAGTTCTGGCTGTCCCATGCCCTCACTCATCCAAATAACCAGTTTAGGATTTTAGACTGATGCTTTTCACTCATCCAAATAACCAGTTTAGGATTTTAGACTGATGCTTTTCACTCATCCAAATAACCAGTTTAGGGTTTTAGACTGATGCTTTTCACTCATCCAAATAACCAGTTTAGGATTTCAGACTGATGCTTTTCACTCATCCAAATAACCAGTTTAGGATTTCAGACTGATGCTTTTCCCTCATCCAAATAACCAGTTTAGGATTTCAGACTGATGCTTTTCACAGGCTGGGCTCCCCCAGATATTTTCCTCTTCCTTCTGGTGAGTGGAGCAGAGCAAGGCCTTCCCTAAAGCTCTTTGCTCCTTGGGATAACCCCAAATCCCAGGTGCTGGCCACTGCCCTGCTTCCCTTGTGCAGCACCTCCTTAGCCCCCAGCATCTGGATGTGAGCAGATATTCTGCTCCTGGGACTCTTCCTGAGCAGTGCAAACCCAAGCAGGCCACCCCACAGCTTTCTTCATGGCACCCCCCAGCTTCCAGCAAATCCAGGGGCTTCATGGAGCAAAACCACCTCGTTCTTTTAGCTGGGCTTGTCCTGCTGGACATTTCTGGCCTGTGAGGCCAGCTGAAATCTCCCCATCCAGCAGCCCTGAGCCACAAATTGCTCCTTCCCTCAGCAAATCCTGCTCATCCCTCCATGCCCATTTTACAGCTCTGCCACCTGCAAATTTCTGACTGAACCCTGCAGCTGAATCTCTCTCAGCACAGGGAGCCCAGGCACTCCTCTCTCTACACCCTTGTAGAAAACTTTGTTTGCTCCATGATTAATGGGAATATTCCATGCAGTTCTGACAAAGTCCAGCTCACCACTCTGCTGGGCTGTTTTTCCCAAGCCACATTTTGGGATGCAGCAATGAAGGGACAGAGTGCTGTGTAACCTCACACAGCTCAAATAAAGGAAAGATGTCTCCATCTCAGGGCCTGTCAGGTTTTAGGCTGCCCAAACAATGTGTGAATGTTTAACAAGCTGCTGAAATCCACTGGTGGACAAGAGGAATTTCTGGCATTTTTGGATTTTATGTCAAGCTGTGTTTCCTAACCCAAAATGTGATGATCCAAACAAGATGCATCTCTCTGGACCCTTCCTGAAATGGCCAGGTCTGATGGGAGCTGTGCTGAATCCACAGTATTTGCTGACATTCTCTGCAGGAGAAAACTTGTGTCCCCAGCAGCCCTGGGTGTGCAGTAAATAATTCAGGGGTGCCTGTGCCCCCTTGGTGATTTACAGGGAACACAGACCAGCTCCAGCTACTCACATCCCACTGAGACTCCCTCAGAATTTGCTTTTCCAAAATTTTATGAAAGTCCATGAAACTTTCCCCCTCTTTTCTCTTTAATTTCACTACTTCATACCTGTCTTCAGGGGGACACCTGAGAGAACTGAGATACTACAAGCAGGGAACCTCCACCGTGGGGACCCTTTATCCTGTGTGAAGTTGGTAGAAAGGAGCTGGAAAATGCCAACCACTGTTACAGTGGGAACTCCTGGCAGGCCTGTGGATCACACAAACGTGTGAGACCTTCTGTCCAAGGTGCCACCCTGCAGGAATTTGCTTCTTGTTGGTGCCCTGGCAGGGTTCTGTCTGTCTGGGGGCACCTTCTGTAAGATCTGCCCTAAAGACCCTCCCAACTAATAAACAGGCAATGTCTGCTTATCAAGGGGTGTCTCTGCTGACAGATTTTCTCTGGGAAGATGAAGTTTCCTGATTCAAACAGGTGACCCCGAGGTCACACTTCAATCCCACATGTTCGAGTGCTCCCCTTGGCTCCGTTGTCACAATCCAACCTGTCAGATGGAAAGAACAGAGATGAACTTTTTTCAAAGAAAACTGAAAAGGGAAGTGGACTAGAGAAAGTGACTGATGGAGGCAGAGGTGGAAAGAAAGGCCTTGCTGTGCTGTTATTAGAGCCATGGATTTAAGGAAGGGAAGAGGCAGAATGTTGTGCACACAGAGCTCTCCAATGCCACTCACAGCCTGGTTGAGGCTCTGTGAGACCAGGATTGCAGGAATGGCAGCTGACAGTATTTTAACTGGGATTATGATTAATTCATTATTAATTAATGACAGCATTTTGCACATGTAATTTACCTCTTTTATTTACCTGGTGCCACCAGGATGAATCTCTGGACCTGCAGCTCTGGAGCAGAACTGTGGAGCTCCTCTGAAGTCCTGTTTGTTCCTGCTGATGGGAATCTCCAACTGGCTGGGCCCAGTTCTCCTGGAGACGTAGGGTGCTGGATCCAGGTCTGAGGGGCCTGTGGTGGGAACAGAGTGCACCCAATCCTGCCCAGCTCCACTGGGGAGGCAGCGCTGCAGGCACAGCCTCGTGCACCCATGGGTGTGTTTGGAAAGAGCCCTGGGGTCTTTCCTGTTGGGTTGTTGCTCATATTTTAAGGCCATCCCTGGTAGGTGTTGGTGGACACTGTGCTTCCATCAGTTCCTGGTGCTGATGTTGTCCTGATCACTTGCTGGTTGGGCAGTGGGATGCAGAGGGACTTTGTGGAACCAGCAGCCAACCCTGGAAGTGCCCAAGGCCAGGTTGGACGGGGCTTGGAGCAACCTGGGACGGTGGAAGGTGTCCCATGGCAGGGGATGGGACTGGATGGGCTTTAAGATCCCTCCAACCCAAACCATTCCAGGATTCTGTGATTCTCTGAACTGAGGCACAGTCATGGACAGCTGGAAAAACATTCTCTGCTGTTGCCTAATCACCACCTGCACCGGAGCAAAGGATCTTCACACTCCCGTCCTTCAAAGCAAAAACAACACCCCTGGCCACGAATGTTTTCCCTTGGGCTGGAGGCCCCAAACCACAGCCAGGCTGAGCCCTTTGGTTGCAGATCTGTTCTGTGACACATGGCCTTCTCCTGTTGTTTACCCTCAGAGAAAGACTCGTTCCACCAAAGGCAGGTCCGGAGCCTTTGACGGGAGCGTTACGTGGTAACACAAAGTTATCCTTTGCAAAAAAGCAGGAAAAACAAAGGACCCTCTTACAGACACATCTTTTCCATGAATAACTGCCAGTGAAAAACAGGGTTTTTTTCCTCCTAACCTGGAGGCATCCGTGTTCCTTCTGTGATCCTGGATTCTCGGTGACCTTTACCCACGCTCTGGGTGGTGAATCCAGGGCCGAGGCAGCGGCTGAGCTGCGCCTGGGGGTGGCTGTGGTGTCACCAACCCCAACCTGCTGTGACACTGCCAGCAAAGGCCTGGCCTGGATGGGAAGGACCCCTCGGACCCCAGTGTCCCCATCCATCCCCTCTGAGACAGCCACCACGTGTCCCTGTGGGTTTTCCTGCTGAGGAGGAGCCGGAAGGGAAGGGCAGGGGCAGAGATCAGGAGGCAAAATTGGCTCTCAAACAATAGCTATTGTGTAAACGTATTTTTACTTCTGTCCTAAAAAAAAACAAGTGATTTTGGTGTGTCCTAAAAGTTGCAGTTACTTAAATGCCAGAATTATCACAGAATCATAAAAGGGTTTGGGTTGGAAGGGACCCAAAGACCATCTCGTTCCATGGGCAGGGCCACCTTCCACCAGGCCAGGTTTCTCCAAGCCCCATCCAGCCAGAGCTGGAACACTGCCAGGGATGGGGAGGTGACATCCACAGAAGATGGACAGAGCGTTTACATTGCAGTGTCCACATGTGTAGAAGCAAATAAATCTAAATCTTTTGATGTCCTGAAACTCTGTGAGACCTGCCAGGGCTCCCTGGGGCCGGGGGGATCCCCTGGAGGGACCAGGACTGGGATAACTGGGGCAGGATGGAGACCCTGGGCTGGGGGGTTGGGGGTCCCAGGTGGGGCTGGCCAGGGACATCCATGTCCTGACAAAACCAACCCCAACAAAAACTGTTTTGAGAGCTCCAGGTTATGTCAGTGAAAAAAATGAATCAAGTCTGATTTTCCTTCTTTCTTTGCCTAATTAGACAACGGGGAGATTTATGGAATAATTGAGCCAACTCAATGTAGCTGTAATTTGACATCTAATTAATCAATGTCCCGCTCTTCACAGGTGCAATATAACCCTTTCCTAACTGCTGCAGGCATGTCTCTCTCATTTCTATGGAAAAAAAAATCCCCATTTCTTGTATCCTCCTGCCACGGGAGCATGAAAAGCTGCAGGAATTCCTGGTACCACCAGGACACGCAGGGATCCAAGAAAAATTCTGGCCCAATTAGAGTTAATAGGAGTTTTGCATTTGACCTCAACCAGGTCAAGGATTTTTACCCAAGGAATATTAGTCACCAGCATCAGGATGAATTAGAGGACTTGTCAACAAGGAGCAGGCAAGGTTGGTCCCGGGGGTGGCTGAGCTCGGAATTGAAATAGCTGGAAAAATAATGTCCAGCTTATTCCACGTCTCCCCACGCTGCCTGCGAGGCCTGTGTGCAATAGCTCAGCATTTCTCGCCTGCTCTGCTCCATTCCTGTCAAACGCGCCGGGGAACGCTTTGTTCGGGGAGCCAGGGGGAACTGTAGGGTAAAATTTCCTTGGAAAACTTCCCGGAGCTGGGCTCAGCTCTCATAAACAAGCCCTGGGAAGGCAGTGCTGGTACACAGCCTATGGTTCATATTTCTAGGAAACCCCGTCCAGCAGAGCCCCATGGAAGCACAAGGGGCTTGGGGAGAGCACACCCAGCCAGCACCACGGCCTGGCCCTGGAAATTCCTGCTTGGAATGGGGAACGTGGCCCACCTGGGGCTTAGTCAGCACAGCAGAAATGGCAAAAAAATGTTAATTTGCATTTTCAAGCACAGGCAGTTTAGCACTGGGGAGGGAACAACAATTTAACCAGGATGTTTCTGGTGAAGGCTCTTGTTTGTCCCTGACTCCGGAAGGTGGGATCCTGCTGTCCCACCCTGGCACAGATGTGCCTGTCTGGGCAGAAAAAACTGACCAGCATGGCCTGGGTGTGATCAGAAAGAGCCCTCTGCAAGCACTTCACAAGAGGGAACACAAGAATTTTTCAGGGAATAATAAACAAAATGGAATATTTGAAACAAGTGATTTGCTTGTGAGCAACAAATAATTAAATTTGTTACAGCAATCAATGATTGTGTATCATTTGCCTGGCTAAGTATCACTAATTTTCATATTTATCTTATGAACTTTTACCATGGAACTGCCTCGTTCTTTGTGTTCCTCTGAGCTGCAGAAGCTGGTGTTGTACTCGTGGTGTAACTGGGCCTGGGAGCAGCTGCCAGTGCCGCTTTTCCGTCCAAATCCCAGGCTGGTTTGGGTTGGAAGGACCTCAAAGCTCATCTTGTTCCACCCCCTCCATGGGCAGGGACACCTTCCACTCCCAGATTTCTCCAAGCCCCATCCAGCCTGGCCTTGGGCACTGCCAGGGATGGGGCAGCCACGGCTTCTCTGGGCATCAGTGACACGCAGAGTTCTGAAGGAAGGAGGGGATCAGCTTTTCCCCATATTCCCCCAGCAGCTCCTGGACAGACAGTCTGTTCCTCATTTCCCTTCTCCTACCAGTCCTCCCAGAGGGAAATCACCCCGGGGAGCGCGGGGAGGCTCTGGGGCTGTGCTCAGCTTGTTTTGGAGCGGCAACCGCGGCTGCTGAGACATTCCTGGCCACCCTCTTGCCCCGCTGCAGATCACAGAATAATTCCTGCTGGCAGGGCCCTGGGGCAGGGCACCCAGTCTGTCTCCCATTGGCAGCAGGGTTTTGCTCCAGTGGATCCCCAGTGGGCTGCATGGATTGCAAACAGCTCGTCCCACCGCTGCTGCCGTGCTGCCCGAGCTGGGACGGGGCTGTGCTGCCGGCCTCTCTGCAGAAGTGTGAGGTGACGAGGCCCCGAGGTGTGAGCCAGCCCTTCCCTGCCAACCCTGGCACTGTTCCTGTGCCACCACAGCCCCATCCTGGCTCTTCTGCAGTGTTCTTGAGGCCACACGCTCGCCCAGACTCGGATCGCTGAAGGACACGCGTGATGTGGCACAGGAATCGCGGGGCACATCAATTCCTTCGGGAAAACACGGATTATTGTCCTCACAGAAACATATTTGTGAAAGTAGGAGCCAATATTCTGAAGGATTTGTTTCCTAGAGAAGTGGTGCTGATCTGTAAAACTCGGAGGGTTTGGAAACTGCTCATGTTAAGGTCTGGATTTTGGTTTGGTTTTCCAGCGTTGGGAAAACCCTAAACCTTGGTGTGTGCCCCCAGTCTGTAGAAAGGACTGGGGGTGTTGGTTTGGACTGGGAGCTCTCCTTGGCAGCCTTGCATGCTCTGAGAGGTGATGCATTGCTGAGCCCCCCATCGCAGCCAGGACCCCCCAAAGCTCAGCTGCTGTCACGGATCCCATGGAAATGGCTCTGCTGCCACCTCTGGGGTGTGGTGTCCCACATGGACGTGGCTGGGACTCATCCCTCTCCCCACAGCGGTGAGGGCTCTGTTCCTCCTCCAACCCCTGGCTGGATAACAGGATTTTACCTCAGAGGTGAACTCACCCCCCTAAAGAGAGACAACAACACCTTTTGTGCCAAAAATTGTGCAGGACTGTGAGGCTGTTCCCTGGCAGGGAGGAGGGGACACTCAGCAGGGCCCTGGAGCTGTGGCCCAGGAGGGGGGGTTTGCATCCATCCCTTTCTCCAGAATATGCCCAAGGACCCTCGATGAGCTCTCAGTGTTGTCATGGCAAAGGACTGGGATGGTTCCTGCAAGGATGAGCAAAGCAATGGAGAAAATACAGCACAACCAGAGCTACCAACGTGTTCCCACAGATATTTAAATCCAAAGCGTTTTGGGTATTTAAATCCAAAGCGTTTTGGATATTTAAATCCAAAGTGGTTTGGATATTTAAATCCAAAGCGTTTTGGATATTTAAATCCAAAGTGGTTTGGATATTTAAATCCAAAATGTTTTGATGCATGTTGTTTGAAAAAAACCCAATAAAAACTATTTATAATTTGCTTGAGAAGTTCCCTGCTCTCTTCCTGCACTGGATGGATGATCTCTGTGTTTCTCCTTTTAGGAGGGTGACTGCAAGAAGTTGCCAGCTGAATTTCACTTTTATTTTCCTCCAAGTTTTAATTGGAGTCAGGAGAAGTGTGGCTGAGCTGCCTATTTTAGGGAATTTTTTTTTGGCACAGCAGCTGGGGTCTCTCTAACCCCATAGCTATGCATTCCATATTGTTCCCATCGTGTTGAGGTGGAAAGGAAGGATGTGAGTGCCCAGTGACCTGCTGGGGACAGCGGGTGAAGCAGAGCTGTGTGTGTCCCACACAAGGGGTGCGTCACATCCATGATGCCAGGACATCAGTGATGTCATTCAGAGGTGGCAGGCTGAGGCTTGGCATTGAGGTTAAGAAACACAGACCATTTTGTCTGTAAAAATTTCATTTTTGTGGCCAACTCACCGTTATCACTGAACTCATCCTGGTGGCTGAACTCGGGGTTCAGTGTAGGGTGCAATTCTGGAACTCAGGATCGTGAATCCACAAGTTCACACCTATAAATTGACTTCATTCCCCTTAGACTCAGTCCTGTGGGCAAAGGAAGGATTTGTTGGTTCAGCTATTGAAACTTAAATGGCTGAAATGTCCTTTCCTCATCTCCCAGACCGCCTGAGGAAATCTCCCATTGTGTGTCTTTCCTTACCCTTGCCTTGCTCCCTGTTCAGTGCTGGGCTTCCATATCTTCTGTGACTAAATTTAGCTTTAACAAGGTTCTTCTGATCACTTTGCCACATTCTGTGGTCTGATATTCATCTCCATGTTTTAGCTGGCACAAGGATTTTTAGGAATTTGAATGTTTTGTGTCTCCCCAGAGGCTGAGAGCATCAGGAAGGCTGGAGCCAGTTTTGAGCTTTTTGGTTTTACTCCCCACCCTGCACTCCCTGTGCTGAGCTCCAGCAAGGCCCCAGCATCTTCCTGCAAGTCCCCTGGGCCCACCATAATGGGAAATGATTAAAAATTACGGGAAAAAGCCCAAGCAAGGGAACACAGAGACCCCCCAGGAGGGCAGGCAACTGAAAAAGGGGACAGAGAAAATCAAAGAGCCTTTAAACTGCAGCCTGATTTTCCTTCCACTGTCCATGGCAATGCCCTGCACTGGTACAGCTCCAAGGTCCAGGGTGGTTCTCCCCAAAAGCTGTGAGGGTGTTGTGATGGATGAGGTTGAGAACCCCTCTCTGCCTGCTGCGAGGGCCTGGGCAGCCCTGGGCTCTGAGCTCCCAAAAAACCTCATTTTTTCTCATTCTAATTTGGGTAAATGCTCATTCCCAAACATTGGCATCTTACCTGTCAGGATAACAAATTACAGAGCTCTGGCAGACGGAGAGACAAACACCAGGAACGCTCAGTGCCTGCGAGTTATCAGACTCCAAAGACAAATATTTGTATTTCATGCTACAAAATTCCCAGCTTTGGGCCATAAACCTGCTGAGTGACCACATCAGGGGAGCAGGAACCGAAACATCCTGGTAGATCCCTCAGATCCCGCTCCCTCCACATCCCTTCCAGCCTCACACCCATCCTCCTCCTCACGTGTTCTGCAGAGAGACTGGAGTAAGGCCAGGAGCATCCCTGCTCCAAACCTGCATCCACTGAGTGGAAGGTAATACCACAGGAAAAAGCATTTTTACATCATTTTTCCACATTTCTGGCAACAATTTTTTTGCAAAAAATACATTTTGTAGGTTGGAGAATTTCAGATTTTATTTCTACTCAGCCTTGAGTGATCTCTCAGTTCATTTCTTCACTTGCAGGCTTCTCGTTCTTTTCTTCCCCCATCTTTTCCTTTCAGTCTCTTCTACAGCACTTCCTCCACTTTGGAATAATTTGAAAGTAACAAAGAAAATCAAACAAACTGGGAATTTTGCAGGTTTGGAGAAATTTTGAAAAGTTACAGAACAGAGAAGACAATTTAAAAAATAAAAGGACAATAAAATTTAAAAATTACATTTGGTTACGAAGGGGAGCAAAAGCAGGAAAAAGAGGGAAAATCAAAACAGTTAAATATTTAAAACTATCTTCCAGCAGCATGAAATCTTTCAAATCACCCAATTTAAACCTGAAAGCAGCAGCATGGATGCATATGAACAGCAAAAGGGTAAAGTCCATTGGGATTAAATAAGGAAAATTCACTTTTTACATCAAGGTGATTGAGGAAAGCAGAAATTCCTTACTCCTGGAACACTCTTGGCAGTGTTGGAGACGTGGTGCCCCTCAGGAGCACAGGCTGAGGGCTGGGTCCAGGCTGGTTCTAACCACATTCCCTGGCTTTTAGGACAACAGGCTGGAGAAAAAACCCTGGATTTCCCCCGAGGACGTGGAAGCTGCTCCGGCACCAGGCCCTGGTTGTCCCAGCGCCGGGGCACGGTGGCACTGGGTGCCCTGGAGGTGTCCTTGCCCGTGGCACTGCGGGCAGCTCTCCCTGCTCCGTGGGGCTGGCAGGGCTGGGCACTGAGTGTGGCTGTCCCCGGTGCCAGCGGCTGTTGCCCTGATTTTTGCAGTCCTGGATGTTTTTATTTTCTGTAGCTAGTTTCTCACAGTTTTCTCTGTAAACATGGCTGTGTTGTTGTAACTGTATCTTATCATTCACATTCCTTTCTCCTGGACACAGAACTTTGATGGACATTTCCTTTGACCACTGTAATTGAGGGAGGAAGAACTGATTTCCTCCAATGAATAGTGATTTCTAAACGGATATAAAAAATAAAGAAGGCAGGTCTTGCCCCCCTTCCTTCCTTCTCTCTGATCCTGGACACAGCTGTCTCTGGCTCTTCCTTTCGTGTCATTACTGCGACATTTGGTGGCTCTGGTACGTGGTTTTGTGGACCCCTGGGAGGTTCCCATGGCCCATTTGGTGGCCCCGGTGCCTTTTCTGGGCCCTGTGGCGTTCCTGTGGCACGTAAGTGACCCGTTGGTGTTTTTACAGGTGTTAGCTAGCCAGTTTTCACGATGGTTATTAGCCCGGACCCTCCGGATGATAACCTGGCCATGGAGCTTTTAGCAGGTGCTTTAGAGAGCAAAGGAATGTGAATGATAAGATACAGTTACAACAACATAGCCACGTTTACAGAGAAAACTGTGAGAAACTAGCTACAGAAAATAAAAACATCCAGGGCTGCAAAAATCAGGGCAACAAGCAGCGCTACAGGTAGGTGGTGGCCTCGCGGCTCTCGCGCTCGCGGGCCTGCGCCACGGCCACGTTGAGGCACTGCAGCCACTCCTCGGCGTTCTTCTCGTCCTTGGCCTTGAACACGTAGCTCCTGCTGTCCGTGAAGATCTCGAAGGCGCGGGGCAGGCTGCGGTCCCGCCGCTTCTTCGCCACCACTTTGACGCTCTGCACCTTGCTGAGCTCGATGGGGCACTCGTCGGGGTCGTCCTTCTGCAACACAGGGCCCCAGCACTGAGCTCGCCCTGAGCCCCCCACCAGCCTCATGGACAGCCCAAGGCCAGCCTGGATGGGGCTTGGAACAACCTGGGGGAGTGGAAGGTGTCCCTTCCACAGGAAAGTTGGAACTGGATGATCCTTAATGTCCCTTCCGACCCAAACCACTCTGGGATTCTGTGAACTTGTCTATCTTTATGGAGACAATGTTCCCAAGTGCCACCAGCTGCTGCCGCCCCATTTTGTGTCTGCCCCATCCCTGGAAGTGCCCAAGGCCACAGGGCTTGGAGCAGCCTGGTCTATGGAAGGTGTCCCTGCCCTGGCAGAGGGTGGAATGGGATGATCTTTAAGGCCACTGAAAACGGGAGACCCAGAAGTGGCAGCTCACGTGCAGCACTTTGGCTGTGGCTGTCACATCCCTCACTGTCCCCTCCCCACTTTGCAAGGGGGAAAAATACCACAGGCAAAGCTGAGGGGTAAAAACCCCTGGGAAACCTGTTGGGGAGCAGGGGAAGGGAGAAATGCAGCTGGTGGCGTGATACTCACAGATTTGCCTTTCCGGAACAGCAGCTGGTTGCCAGCCAGGGTGAAGTAGCGAGTTTTCCACCTCTTGATGAACTTCCAGCGGACCTGCTTCTCCTTCAGCTTGCCCTCGATCAGGGGTTGCCCGTCCTGGTTCACAACTGGGGAGGGGAACACAGAGCCAGGGTTAATTCTGCCCTTCTCTTCCCCAGCCAGAGGCTCAGACTGTGCTGCAGGAAGGTTGTTTTGCCTTCCTCACTTCCCAGCCTCCAGCATTCAGCTCTCACTTCACAAAGACATCTCAGCCCTCAGCCACGTCCTGCTGGGGAGGCCGAGCAGGTGGAGATGACAGAAGGACTCAGCTCATTTTCACTGTGCCTTCATTCCTTGTCCTACTGCTTGAGATATGGCTAAAAATCCAAGTCACAGCTGCCAGAACCCTCTGAGCAGCTTTTACTTCACCCGTTGACTAAAATATTAAAAAACATTACAATATTGCTTCCCTTGTGAACAATGTACTTGATACTTAGTGGGAAGGAAAGGAGAATATTTTGGGGAAAACTTGGATAAAAGGATTTAATAGATTATGAATTTGTCTGTCACAAATATCTCCTATTATCTTCTACCAATTTTATTACACTGGACAGGACAACTATAACTTTGGGGAGTGATCCCAAGTGATTGGAATTAAATCCTCAGATCCATTACTAATTCTGCATGAAGCTCATTTCTTTCAGCACCGACAGCAAGATCAGGCCCAAAATTAACAAAATTAAAAAGATGAAATTGAAGAGTTGAAGAGCACAAGGTAGAACAGAAGTATATTACATGTACATGATATATGAAATGAAATTAAAGGGTATTTGAGAAGGATGGACAAGGTGTTATCACAAGTAGGGAAACTTAGGGAAGGAAAAAACAAGTCAAAGTGAGGATAGGGAGAAATTAGACAGGGAAAAAACAGAAAGCTTTTCTCTATTTCCAAATCCACTTTTTTTATTTGTCAGAAGGACTTCTGTTTTCCATTTTCTGTTTTCTGTTCTCCTCTTCCACCTCTTTTTCTGTTCCCTCAGCCATCCCATACTTCTCCCCACTATGACACCTCCCACTTGTTCCTCAGCCCTGCAATAACCATTTATAATTCTGTGGAACCAGAAGTTGGCATTTATGTTGTCTCTGAGGCCTGAACCCCCAGGGCAGAGCTCAGAGCTCACATTCCTGCTGGGCAGCAGTTTGGGCAGGAATACTTTGAGGATATCATTCTCCATGAGCTGCAGCACTTTCCCTCATTGCAGCAGCCCTGTGGAGAAGGGATTAAGAGCCAGAGTGGGATGTGCACATGGGGCTGACAGACAGGTGCTGTCCCACAGGAATTCCAGTCACAGGGTGTGTGTCCAGCTGTGGCCACCTCTGCCAAGGTGACCACGGTGCTTTTTTGGGATCAGTAGTCACTGGCACTTACCTGGCTGGATGCATGTGAGGGCTTGGGAGCTGGGAGAGTGTGCCCAAACCTTTTGGGAATCCCAGAATGGCTTGGATTGGAAAGGACCTCAAAGCTCATCCAGTGCCACCCCTGCCATGGGCAGGGACACCTTCCACTGTCCCAGGCTGCTCCAAGCCCCATCCAACCTGGCCTGGGACACTCCCAGGGATTCAGGGGCAGCCACAGCTTCTCTGGGCACCCTGTGCCAGGGCCTCTTTGTCCTCACAGGGAGGAATTTCTTCCCAGCATCCCACCCAACCCTGCCCTCTGGCAGTTTAACGCCCCAATTTCTCCTAGAGGTCTCTTTCCTTTCTCTTCTATCTTTGATTTCCTTTCTCTTCTATACATTGATGTCTGGGACACGAAGGACCAGATGGACTGGAGGGCAGTGCGAGGCACAGGCAGTGTGAGAAGGGATGTTTTTGGATGGGATGTTTGCCTTGGAGCCCATCCCAGCATCTGTCAGATGGTCAGTTATCCCTGGCTGGCCGCTCTCCCATCCCTCAGCCCCGAGTTTATCCAGCACTGCTGTTCCTTGAAAGCCTTTGCTGCCGTGCGAGGCTCCTGCAGCCCAAAGGTTGGGGAGGGTGGAGGTCAGCAGGGTAGCACCAAGGCAGCACCAAGGGCTTTATGGCTTTTTGGGCACCCATCTCCTGTCTGGAAGAGGGAAACCAATGCCAAGAGAACACATCAGCTGTAGATAAAGGATGTGTCCTTCCCCCAGCGTTGTTTTCCTTGGCAGCGAGGCCGGCTGGGGGCTGCAGTGTGGACTCGTGCAATTTCCTCAGGAAAGACCATAAATATTTCTGTCTCTGTAGATAGGGAGCGTGTGGAAGGAGATGGATGAATGAGAAAGGGGTTGGCAAAGCCTCAGTGCCGGGGGGGAAGTGCAGCTGTGATTTCCATGCTGGGACCAAGTCGTGCTCTGCTCCACGCAGCCACTCCAGCCCTCATTCCACAACTCTTTTCCGTGTATTTTCAAGCCAGCACCGACGTGTTGGGTCACAGCACCCAACCTGGCATGGGATAAAGTGAAGCAGAGGGTTTGCTTTCTCCCTGCTAAAGCATTGTCACTGTAAAACAGCAGAAATTTACCAGGAAGCTGGTTTGGGGCTCTTCAGTGGGACAGAGCCACATTTGAGTGTCCCCCTTAATAAAAGCTTTGCAATTGTGTTAAATATTGTTCTCTGCCTGGTTCTTGGTCCCACAGGAACATCTCCATTCCCATTCCAGAGCAGTAGGAACGTGCTTTAACCCAACCAAGAGGGGTAAAGCACAAAAGGTTCAGGGGCCAGATGATACCAAGATAGCTTGTGGTCAGGAGCACAACGTGAGAAAGGAAGTGAATGTGCAATTTTGGCCTAAAGTGAATTTTTATGGCCAAAATCTTTCAAAACCAGGATTTACTGAGAAATGCTGATCTCTCTTTAAGGAGCCAGTGGCTTTAAGCAATGCTACCAGAGGACTTCTCCTGTGTAGCCACAAAGAAGCCCACGGGGAATTCTGATGTCAGCTTCCAGAGTGGCTGTAATGAATCTGATGCCAGCATGTCTGAGGGGCTGATTAGGAGAGAAAGATTCATGCAAGATAAGAATCAAGCTCTTTTCCAATATTTTTCTAAGCCCTTCTGCTTATTTTCCTTGCGGTTGAGTTCACAGAATCCCAGAATAATTCAGCTGGAAGAGAGCTCGAGGGGTCTCTCCTCCAACCTCCCACTGCAAGCAAGGTCACCCATGGGGTCAGGCTGGGTTGCTCATGGATTTATCCACGTGGGACTTGAAAAATCTCCACAACACCTCTAGGCAAGCTGTTCCAATGCTTGATCACCCTCATGGTGGGAAGGTTTTCCCTTGTAGGGAATGTGAACCTCTCCTGCTCCAGCTTGTGCCTCACCCACACTTCTGACAAGGGCCTGGCCCTGCCTCCTGGACGATCGCCTTAATAATCAAAAATTATTTACTATAATATAAAATCCTGGAATGGTTTGGGTTGGAAGGACCTTAAAGCCCATCCAGTCCCATCCCTGCCATGGCAGGGACACCTCCCACTGTCCCAGGCTGCTCCAAACCCTGTCCAACCTGGACTTGGGCACTGCCAGGGATCCAGGGGCAGCCACAGCTTCTCTGGGCACCCTGTGCCAGGGCCTCCCCACCCTCACAGTGACAATTTCTTCCTGGTATCTGATCTAAATTTCTCCTCTTTCAGTTTGAAAAGGTCATGAAATATTCAAAAGTCTCAAAATATCAATTTTTTCTTAAATCATCTCAATACAGACACACTAACTCCAATTTAACCCTGAATGGTTCCTGTTAAAGTGTCTGTTGGAATTTTCTATTTCCTCTCCTGCTTTCTTTGCAGAACTGCAACACATCCAGCTTTAAGTAGTTTGGGTACTGAATAAAAAGTCAAAAACCCTCCAAGCTCTTCCAAGATGAGCTTGAGACAGATAAAACCCAAAGCATTAAATCTTGCATTTGATGAAACATAAAATCCTCCACAAGAATTCATGAATGATCTCAATGATAATAAACCCCTATGAACTTGAAAGAATGGAATGTGTGGCAGATAAATGCAATTAACCTCAGGGAATATGGATTCACTCTCTTCCATTAATCATCACATTGGGTTTTGCTGAAAACCTGGAAAGGACACATCACTGGATGCCACTTTTTATGATTTTCCAGCGAGCATTAGAGCTGGGCTCCTTCATTTCTCTGGATAATCAGCAGTGCTGGTGGGAGATAATTGTATTCCCACATTAATGTGGTGTAGGCTTTTCCAGGGAATTGCTGTTTTCCAGAGGGATTCCCAACCCCCTCAGCTTTTCCCAAATCCTTGCCCCTGGCTCCTCTGCAGCCCACAGGGATTCCTGCCATGTCTTTGTGAGCTTCCAGAGGAGGGAATGCGCTGCAATTCCCTCCCCAGCTCTCGAGTGGTTTTAGGGAATGTTTTGTGCAAGAGCTCGTGAAGCCAAACTGTCAGCACGGGGGGTTGTGTTGGAATGAGGCTCCCAACAGGAGGAATCCTCGCATTTTCCAGCATTCCAAATGCCTTGTGCCTGTGCTGGAATGGCCATAACTCAAACAGACAACAGTGTGAGCTGGTTTGCCTCCCTCTGAGACTGGGGCACCGACGTGATGGTGAGGAGAAGAGCAGGGTTTGCAGGAATGTTCCTCCTCAGTGGCAGGAAAAGCCAATTTGGGAAGATTTAACAGCACTTCTGGAAAAGTGTGGTTGTACAAGGCATGCTTTGGAACCAGAAGAATGCATGAGAAAGAGGCAAACTTTCTCTGATTGTCACTTTGCTTCAGCTAAACTGGTTCCGTTAACAAGACGAGCTCCAAAAAATCCTCTCAGCTACATGCAAATAAAAATCATTGATCACAGAATCATGCAATGGTTTGGGCTGTAATGGGACCTTAAATATCATCTTATTTCACACCTGCCATGGGCAGGGACACCTTCCACTCTCCCAGGATGCTCCAAGCCCTGTCCAACCTGGCCTGGAACAATTCCAGGGCTGGGGCAGGCACAGCTTCTCTGGGCATCCCAAGGCAAGGTCAAGGCTTTAAAATGGAGTTTGCCCAAGTCTGGTGGATAAATGGCATCTTGCAACACGGCATCCAAAAAATGCAACAAAACCCCACATGAACAAAACCCAGCAGACAATAATAGAAAAAGAATTTGCCTCTGAATTCCTTCTTCAACAGGAATTCGGTTGCTAAACAGCATTGCTGAGAGGAAGAAATTACTTTCTTGTCTTTCAAAAGTTTTTCAGATTTCAAAGGGTCTTTCTCACTCTGGAATGAAAATAAAAGATGTTTCATAGCCTTTAAATTCCTTACCAATGCAAGGAGACCTCTAAATCCTTTCCTGTGTCAGATCTTATAAATCCAGAAAGAGCTGGAGGGTCTCCCACTCTGCTACAACTCTTCCCAGCTGCCACAGCTCTGCATCACCAATACAAAGGTGAGTTTGTCGTTCCCTGCCAATTTTTATTCCATTGAGCTCCATCTTCCTCGTTCCTCTCCTCAGCTTTCACACGACCCATTCAAGGACTTTACTTTCTTGGCCTTTGGAGCTCAGAAGCAAATCCCGATACTCACAAGGAGCCTTTCTTACAAAAATTGTTTTTAAACTGAGAGAAACAGAGTAATTGCTCTTAAAAAGGACAGCTACAGCCAGGAGAGCAATAGTGAGGCAAGGCTGGACCAGCTAAATGCCTTTGGAAATTCAGGCCGAAGTTATTTTGTTAAGCTGTGACCTTTTAAGCAAGAGACTCATTTTCCTCGTAGCTTGACACCACTGGTGTGATGGAGAAACCACGCTGAGACCACTGTGGAGGTGAAACTTCAACTCAAAGCAAGATTTCTTTTATGGTCACTGAGTGCCATGGGAGCTGGGGAAGGAGGAAGATGCTCAAACACCCACGAAAGGGGCACAGGCAGCCCGGCCTGCAGCAGCAGCTGGGCCACTCTTGCAAGACTTACTAAATTCAGGGTTGATGCAATCTGAAGAGACACTAAGTGTTAAAATAAATAGCTGAAACAGCCAATTATTCAAAAACTTGGCCCAAATAGTCAAAATTCTTGGCCAGAATCGGTCAGACTTTTACAGAGTGGCAGAAAGCATCTAAGAACAAACCATTCCTCTGTGTCTCAGGGCACTGATCTGAAACACATGGCTACCAGAAGGCTACGAAACCAGGGCACCAGCATATTTTACCTGGGAGAAGGGATATTTTTTTCCCATTTTTCACTCATCCTGTTTTCCAATACAGCTGAAGTATTATGCCTTAATCATACTTAATCACTGCCTTGTCCCTAAGGAGATGTGTGCTGTGGATTAAAGTTGATTAAAGCAAATCATTCTGAGGCTGAAGAAGACGTGAATGAGGTGGTGTTTCTATGCCAGCATCCCCTGACTTGTGGCACCTGTGCAGGCTCCAGAGGAGCTGGGATGGGGTCCAGGAGATGCAGCTCCCTTATCTGGACACTGCAGGATGGGTGCAGAGCCCTCCCACTCCCCGGGGTTAGAAATACAGATTTCTGTATTTCTATATAATAATACTGTTAGAGATACAGATTTCTGAGCCCATGTTAATTTGGGGGTGAGTCCCTCTAAGCACACACCAAATCAGGTTTGGGCTTGCCTCTCTCACTGAAGATGAGTCTAATGGAGAGTTCCAGTTAAAACAGACACTGGAAAGTTTGGATTCCCTTTTCCCCACCATGACCAGGGAGTTCATCCCTCCAGCCCCACCCCAGCCGTGCTGGGACCCCCGTACCTGTTGCCTTCTCGGGGTTGTTGCACATGAAGCACTGCCAAGCTCCCGCCTCCTCGCTGTAGCCGAATAAATCAAAGAACCTCACTTCCTGCAGGTGCAGCTGAACACTGTCCAGGTCCTAGGACAGCAGGAGAGAAGCCAAACTCACTCAGAGGTGAAGCACTGCTCAGCCAACAGCGCGGAACCCCAAATCCCAGAGGGACACAGAGCCCTTCCCTCGGCTGCTGCAGAGGGACAACCAGCCAGGGCCAACGTGCTGAGCAGGACCTGTCTCTCCACCAGCAGTAGCAGCTGATCTATAAATTGTGGATTAGGCTGTGGGAGGCAGGGGATTGTTCTGGGATTTGTTTTTCCTCTTCCACGCCGCTGTCAGCAGCCCAGCCTGGGCCTTTCCCAACAGCTGAACCATCTTGGAGCACGGGTGTGATCAGGAGAGGCTGAGGGAGCTGGGAAAGGGGCTCAGATGGAGCAAAGGAGGCTCAGGGGGCCCTGCTGGCTCTGCACAGCTCCTGCCAGGAGGGGCAGCCAGGGGGGTCGGGCTCTGCTCCCAGGGAACAGGGACAGGAGGAGAGGAAACGGCCTCAAGTCACACCAGGGGAGGTTCAGGTTGGATATTGGGAAAATTTGTTCATGGGAAGGGCTGGCACAGCTGCCCAAGGCAGTGGTGGAGTCACTGGAGGGATTTAACAGCCCTGTGGATGTGGCACTTGGGGACATGGTCAGTGGTGGCCTTGGCAGAGCTGGGGAATGGTTGGATCTGATGGTCTGAGAGGGCTTTTCCAACCAAAATAATTCCATGATTCCATCGCCCCAGCCCTGTCTCAGGGATTTTTCAAGGCTCCAGCAGGATCTCTGCTGAGACACTGCAGTGCTGGGCACTCCCTCCTGTCCCACGGGATCCCACCAGAGCAGGAGTGGCAAACCAGGCAAGTGGGACTGTGTGTCCACAAAGTACAGTGAGCACCTGACTTGCTGAAAGGAACATGCAGAACCTACACCCCTGATTATGGGGAAAGCCAGAGGATACTGATCACGAGGTAATTAATAACACTGTGTAATTCAGTGGGTTTGAAGCTCCATGATTTAATTTAAAACCAGATTGTGATCTCACACCTAAACACACGTGGGTGTTAAGTAACAGCAACCAAGTCCCTCACTGCAAACCAGGGCAGTGCCAGCCCTGCTCGGAAAGCCCTCCTGTTTGTTTGTGTGGGGTCTCCCGGAGCTGCAGCACCACACTCTGCAGGCCAAGGAAAACACCATCCCCTGCCAGGGCTTGAGTCCATCACCCTGCACCAGGCTGTGAAGGGATGCAGGGTGCCAGCCTTTCCAGACAAGCTTTGGTGAGGGAGAGGGAGCAGAGCACGGTCAGTGACTTGTCCTGCCCTGATGTGCCCCCACCTCCTGCTGTGGCACCTTGGGGGACACAAGATGGGCAGAACGATGGCACTGCTGTCCGTGGTCCGAGCAGGACATTGCAGGACATGGGGATGAGGCTGGATAGAAAGCCTAGGAGCTTCCCCATCCCGTGAAAAAATCTGGTGGTGGTCACAATGAGGCAACTCAGGCCTGAAAGAGAGCAAATATCACTGAAATACCAGGGCAGAAATCTGCCTTTTCCACTCTGTGCTTGAGCAAGCTTGAAATAATCTGCAAGAAGCCACTTCTTTCAGGAGGGGAAGCCTGGGGGAAAGCCTAATTGGAGAGGAGAGATTTATCTCATCCCCATGCTCCATCACCTCAAAAACTTCAGTGAATCCGTTGTGCAAACGTGGCCCTTCCTTCTGCCACATGAACCGAGGCAGCGCAGGAAAAAGGGGAGAAGAGAGCAGCCAATGGCTTAAAAATGTTAATTCTCCTCTTGCAAGGCTGAGCAACAAAGGAATCTCAGGAGGCACCACACAGGGCTCGTAAAGCAGTCACCATCTCAGCTCTGCCCCAGCGTGAGGCACCACAAAGGATCCAGGGCAGCTCAGCCCCTCTCCCTCTGTGCAGGGCACAAACGGGGACTTTGATAAAGAGCTGTGCAGCAAAGGGATGGAAATCTGGGAGGATGCACGTCTGGAAGTGCTTTGCTCCTGGCACATCTCGAGCTGTGTGGAGTAAATGTTTTCTGTGGCACGAAGAGGCTGCCCAGTGCAACACAACGTGCTCTGTGTGAGCCAGGTGCTCACTGGGCCAGGGATCACTGCAGTGCTGCAAACCTGGAGATATTTCTCAGAGTTTAGTCTGGGATAAACCACTGAGGTCATACATTTTTCTCCAGCTGTGAAAAATGCTTTAAAATCCATACTGGAAAAATTATATCTTCCACTATCCCAGGGTGCTCCAAGCCCCGTCCAGCCTGGCCTTGGACACTTCCACAGCTTCTCTGGGCACCCTCACAGGGAGGGATTCCTTCCCAATATCCCATCTAACCCTGATAAAGCATTCAGACTCTGCTAGAACACAATGCAGAAAACGGAGTACAAAATATAATGGACAATGGACTGCCTTTGCATCAACACATTTCAAACCATTTAAAATTAAAAGTGCTGTGCTTAATGAAGCAACCACACTGTCAGAATTTTGCTTCCTGGACTACTGGCAAAGGAATAACATTAACAACTACAATAATTTTGTCCAGTAATTCCCAGTGTTTAAAGTCCTATTAGCAATGGGAAGAACTTCTGTGATGACAAATTCAGATTATGGCAGAAGCTGAGCTTGCCAAGGAAAGTAAGGTTTAGGCCAGGGAGGGAATGTTCCAGGTAGATTTTTTTGGAAATGTAAAAGCTAAAGACAACCTTCTTTATGGCAGTCCTAGACCTCACTCCCAGAGCACTGAATGGAAATTGCAGTAGAAACAAACTCGGGTTCTTAGTAGCAAACAAAACCAGAACAAAATTGAGCTCTGTATTAATAAACCAAAACAGAAAGTAAATCCAGCAGCAGACTGTAGAGTCCAGGACTGGATTTTGAAGTCTTTGAGCAGTTCAGATGTGTTCCAGCTGTCCCACTGTCCTCAGCCTCCGCAGGCTGCTGGGCACTCGCAGCTCCCGGAGCTCCCCGCCTCCAGCCACTGCTTGATCCAATAACCCAGCAGAGATCAGTATCTCATTTCCCAGCTCTGCTCTTTTGGGAGCTCACAGATACTGTCACGGAGTGATGAAAGTTCCCAAAATAGGCCAGACTCCTGTGTGTGAGCACTACCAGGCTTATGCAACCCCTGGAGACGAATCCCATTTCCAGGGTGTTGGGCCTGTCTCGTAGACTCTGTGTGCCTGGCGCACTCCATCCAGCCTGCCCATGGAGGAATCCTCTTCCCTAAGCTCTTTATTCCCCCAAACTCCCTCACACTGCACCAGCTCTGACCCTGCATCAGTGGATCTTGGCACAGGCTCAAGTTAAGCCCGTGCTGAACAGCAAAGCTGCTCTAATGCCTCTGGATGAGCCAGGCCTGGATTTCAACAGCAGCTCAAATCCTCAGCACAAGCTCCACTGTGTCAAAGTGAAACTGCTGCTCTCAGGTTTGGGGGTTCCCCCACTCCTCCAAGCCCCAGCAAGAATTCCCACTTCAACACCACATTATCCTGGGAGTTCAGAAGGCGTTTCTAACAAAACTGGGTTTAAATCACCCATAACTTTGGCAATTTAATCTTATTCCCTCAGACATCTTCATGCCCACAATGTTCTGAGTATTTTAAAATCACACTTGACAACTCATCCAACAGAGCTGGTTGGAGATGCTCAGGAATAAATACATATTTGTTTTCCCATCCTACAGTGGCTTTTCCCAGGAAGCTGATTAATAGCTTGGAAACAGCACTCAGAGAAATCCCAGAGACAGGAAAGAGGTTTGGGCTGTAAGCCCTTAAACTGATGGGGGTAACCAATGGCACATGTGCAGACAAACAATTCCATAAAATCCAGGGCTGTGTTTAAGCAGGTGAACCTCCAAGGGCTGCCCAACACCCCACAGCAGCTAAGCTGACTCCAGAGTTTTAGTTTAAAGTAAGCTCTTACCTTTTGGTGTGGGAATGTGGACTGGATCATGGCAGTCTCAAAACTGTGCGTCCCCTTGAGCTGTGTCTTCTCCCACAGGGCCTTGAGGACTTGCACAGAATTGCTTTGTATGGACAAAGGTTCTGCAAACAAGCTCTGAAGAAAATGTTGAAAATTATTTCAGGCATTTTTCAGGTCATTAACAAAGAGCATCTTGTCCTCACAGTGGGATGGCCAGGAGGATAAGCAGGGATCAGTCCAGCTCTCTGTAAGGAGTTCCAATGGATCAATAGGCTCACAATACATCATCAAATATCTCATTTCCTTTGGGGTTTTTAAAGTTCATTGCATATTCCAGGTCTCTGAGGTCTGTGGCTCACCAAGGATTATCCATCAATGACCACTGCACAACTTGGTTTTGTATTGAAATGTTAATTTATCATCCTGTGAGCAGCACTGGCCTCCCTGAACCAGACAGAGACCTGGGTGAGGTGCATCCCTCTGGAAAAACCTGGCATTTACCAGCCAAAAAGGGAAGAGGTGCTTCACACCACTGCAGGTTTGTGTGTGTTTATTTGGAGCTCCTGCAGCCCTCAGTCCTTGTGCAGGGAGCAGTAAGAGCACAGTCTGTGACTGTGCTGGACAGTGGGATGAAATACAAGAGGAAAAAACTCCACAGAACATTCTTACCACAGAGTACAGGAGCCTTCAGCACCTGATCATTCACAGGACAAGATGAAAGATGAAACCTTGTTGGGTTGGGTGCTCTCACCTCCAAAGCTCCCTGTGCCAAAGGATCCAACCTTCCACCACCTTGAATTATTCTGGTATTTCAACAGCATTTCTTTGTTGTATAAACTGCTCACAAAGTCAATGTTACAGGAACACTGTGGCTCAGAGAGCTTAACATTTCTGCCTCTCCTGTATCTCCTACGTGATCTTTTAATTAAAGAATGCATTTGCACGTGGGAGCCAAGTTAATAGCACACAAACAAATCTGATTTTCCATACTGCAACTATTTGATTTCACAATATGGGCAATGTCCTTCGAACGTAGGTTTCCTGGATGGACTTTCTGTCTCCTCTGTCTGAGCAAACCCATCAAACCTAATCCTGCTGTCCTGCACTAATAATTTCCCAATTTCCATCCAAGGGTTTTGAAACACAATAGAACTCTTTGCTAATATTTTTTAAATGAACTGACCAGTGTTCTTGAAAAATATTTATTTCTAGGAACACACACAGGGCAGAGCGATTTGGGCTGTTAAATTCACAGCATCCCTCACTGTTCACGAGTTACATTTTGGGTAAATCTTTGGTGTTTCCAAGGCTGCCTTAGGAGGGGATGAACTGCAGTGGGAGGCTCCACATGGGTTAAGAAACTGAGCATTGTATTTTAACTCAAACCCCACCTGTTTCATCATGAAATGTGGATGTAGGGTTCTCTCTTAGTTTCATACTATTTGTAACCTGTTAGGAAATTCCACAAATGTCCAAATGCTGGGCTGTGCTTGGAAACAGTATTAAACATGGGAAAATCACTTCAGGGGTGGTAGAACAGCACTGATCAGATTTACAAATCCTGCTCAGTCCAAACTTCTGCAGTAAAACACCCCAGTGGGTCCTGCCCCTCCAACCTCCTCCTGCAGCCTCGGGGTTGGTTCTGCTCCCCTGGAAATCCACTGCCAACTCCTGGTTGTTTCCAAGGCACCTGGGACTTACTGGAAGTTTTGCCTGAATGAGGACAATACGGTTTGGTGCCACTTTTTTATCCCCAGACTTTGTAACCTCCCCAGCCAGTTTGAATTTGGGGAATGTAACAGAAATAGAAAAACTTATAGAGCACAAAATGACTTCAGCCCAGCAGAATGACTTTCTGAGGGATCACGAGTGTCACAAATTACTGACAATTAAAGGGGTATTTGATGAGTTTAACCATGAAACATTTTTTTTCCCAGTGCCAGATGAATAAGGCAGAGGTGGCCCTGGTCTGTGTCACCCTCACCTGCTGGAACAGGAACATGATGTGGATCCACAGCGGCGGCTGCCGGCTCACCAGGGTAAAACTGGATTTACTGTACAGGCAGTAGTGGCCCTTCAGGGGACAGCTGAAGAACAGCTTTGCTACACAGCTCTGAACAGTATCTGGAAAGAAAGATGTGGAATATTAAACCAACCACAGAAAAGAGAAGAAGCTCAGTGCCCGTGACCGGGGCACCGCAGCCACGCAGGGAGTGGGGAAGCGTTCCCTCTTTGGGGATCTGGGACACTCCTGCAGCCTTCAGAAGGGCACTGATGTGTCTGCACCTGCAAAGTGGGAGAGAAATTCAGTCTTCAGTGCTTCAGATCTTACCCAGTAACTATTTACTGCCAAATGCACGAGGGGCAGCCCAGCCCAGCCATCCTGTTTCTCTTTGTGCTTTCTTATGTGTTTGGGATATCAAACCAGGCAGATCCATCAAGACTGTGCATCACTTATTTAACAAGTTTGTTGGAAAACCTCTTCCCTATCAGGCCACAGACACGTGGAAGGCTGACACCCATGGGATCCTTGCTGAGGTGATGGTTTTAATTGGAAATGAAGCCCTTGAGATGCACGATTCTGCTTTTGCTAAATATTATAGAAACCTGGAATGGTTTGGGTTGGAACCTTAAAGCCCATCCAGGGCCACCCCTGCTATGGGCAGGGACACCTCCCACTGTCCCAGGCTGCTCCAAGCCCCATCCAGCCTGGCCTTGGGCACTGCCAGGGATCCAGGGGCAGCCACAGCTTCTCTGGGAATCTGTGCCAGGGCCTCCCCACCCTCACAGGGAACAACTCTTTCCCAATATCCCATCCAACCCTGCCCCCTGGCAGTGGGAAGACATTTTTTCAGCAAATTAATCTTTGTCAAAGGGTTTTATTTTATTAAATTTTATTAAATGGTTTCCACTTGCCATCTTTTGGAGGGTTTGCTCCCAGCCTCACAGCCATCTGGCCTCTCTGTAGCGTTTTTGGCAGATTCCAACATCCCACTTTTGGATTTTCTGCATTTTCAGTGACAATCTGACCACTGACACTTTGTTCTAGTGACGCATCCTCTGGTACCTCTGGTAAACTCATTCCTCACATGTCCTACTTTTATGTGAAATACTGTTTTTATTACATTTCCTTCCTATGCTTTCACATCTTGATTAGATGGAAAATGTTAAAACCAAGCACTTCAAGCTGGTCTGCTGTTGGACACACAGGCTGCCTCCCGCTCTCAGCCTCTCCTTGTCAGTAGATCCAGAAACATTCTCCCCTTAGTCATGTTTTCTCAAAAGTCACAACTCATTTTTCCAGTTAGGAGATTTTCTTAGAGCTTTTTATTCCTGCACCTTCCCCCCACGGTGACTCACCAGGACAGCACAAGACTGAGTCACATCCCTGCACAGCTGGCCCGTGTCAACCTTCCCACTCCCTGTCCCACCAGGGCCAGGAGCAACACGCTCACCCCAGCAGGAAAAAGATGGGGAATAAATTCCCTGATCTTGGATTGGTGGCATAAAACCCACTGCTCTTGAATTAGTGGCATAAAACTGCTCTTGAATTGGTGGCTACAGGGAAAATTTGAATTTAAGCCAATTACCCAAACCTCCTGGTTCATACCCAAACCTGCCAGTGCTCACGTTCAATGGAACAAAGGAGTTTGAGAAACTGAAGAGGTGAATCAGAGCCGTCCTGAGTCCTGGGACACATGAAAGCACACAATGATGTTTCCATTCTGCTGACAGATGCTCTTCCAAGCTGCAGACCCCAGGTTTGTGCCTCACAGATGCTAAACAATCCTTCACTCGATGCACTCAAGCAGAAGTCCAGGCTTGGCTGTGGCCACGTGTGTGAAAAGTTGATGTTTCATGATGGGAAATGATTCTTTGCTAAAAGTGACCCTAAGCCATGGTGAAGAGGAGCAGGCAGCCTGTCCTTCCTCTTCACTGGAATCCAGCCATTATTGTTCAGTTACAAACACATGGATTGACAAGAAACTGGGGAGCAGAAGGCAGCAGAGCTCCAGCCCCTGGTGAGCAGCTCAGAAAGGGTGCCCGTGTTTGACGGGATGTGAAAGACATTCCTAAATGCTGCAGAATAAAAAAATGATAAAGGATCTATGGAGAGACAGGAACACCTGACAAATTGCTTAGCAAGGCTTTGTGGGTGACACTGAGGAACACTCAGAGGATGAGGACACCTGCCAAAATCAACGCCAGCTCCAGCACAGGAGTCCTTGCTGGCTGAGCAGAAAGTTCCTGGAAAACAGCAGCATTCATTTGTCACTACCAACTGCAAAAAGCTCCTCACCCAGACAATCTGCAGCCCTCTGGAATGAGCTGAGCCATTACTCATGGCTGTTCTGCTGTTTGATGTGCTGAATTTGGCACTGGCTGATGACAGCCCCACGTTTGCTGCGTGTGCTTTGCAACAGCTTGCAGAGAACTACCAGGTTCTGTTTATAACAGGTGATACCAGCTATTCCCATGTCAGTGGAATCCTGGAATGGTTTGGGCTGGAAGAAACCTTAAAGATTATCTCATTCCACCCCCTGCCCTGGCAGGGACACCTTCCACTGTCCCAGGCTGCTCCAAGCCCCGTCCAACCTGGCCTTGGGCACTTCCAGGGATCCAGGGGCAGCCACAGCTTCTCTGGGCACCCTGTGCCAGGGCCTCCCCACCCTCCCAGGGAACAATTCCTGCCCAATATCCCATCCAACCCTGCCCTCTGGCAGTTTAAGACCATTTTCCCCTGTCCTGCCATTATCTGCCAAGTTCTCCTCCTTCCTCAGCCTGGCTGTGGCTTGGCGTGGAAGGAGAGTCCAAGTACCACAGGGAAAGGATTTTAAAACCAGGTTTTTTTAAAAAACCTGACATGTGAACAGCAACACAAGACACAAAAGCACCCCACACAGCCACCAAATGCCCCAGATGACTGATCAAGACCCCAAGGAAACATTCCTCCAGTCAAGGAACATTTCTCATCCCATCTCTTGGCAAGTCCCCACCTTCCAGTAACAGAATAAGCAACAACTTGTTTCTCCTACAGGAAACAAGGGAATATATGTTGCAATTTTAAAGTTCACAACCAAGTGGTTGTGCCTGGGGAAAAAGAACAAAATATAAACAGAAGAATGTCAGTAGAGCTGTTAATTGTGTCCTATTCCAGCTTAACACGCTGGGCTGAATCAGGAGGGTACAGACTCACTGGTTCTGGGAACAATTAATGCATTATTTGATTTACATTGGTAATCCTTTACTATTAAATAAAACCTGTTAATAGGAGCAAGAGTATGCTCATGAATTTCCTAAATACAATCAAATCCACACATAAACATGCAACCAATAAGAAATGGATGCAACTTTTTAAATTTTGAGTTTAAGCTTTTTCAGCTTCCTCAGTTTCCTTTGCCTGACCTCTTCAGTTTGGGTTACAAAAAGTATGCAAACAATAAGTATGTTTATGGGAGAAAAGGGTAATTTTTAAAGGAAGATTCAAGAAATGCTGCTTTATATTTTTTTTAACACTACCAGCTTTGTGTGCATGGCATAACTCAGTCCAAAGATTCCACCTCCGGTGAGTTACACCAAAACTAACGGAGCAGGCAGGACTGTGACAGGGTGTGGGCACCAACAGTGGTGCACTCAACACAGATTCCACATCCAAGGGCAAATCCAGAAACTCAAAAGTGGTAGAATCATCACAGAATCACTGGCTGGGGTGGAAGGGCCTTAAAGCTCATCCTGTTCCACACCCTCTCCCTTTCCCTGGACTGGGTTGCTCCCAGCTCCATCCAAGTCCGAGTTGTTTGGTTTATGCCACCACCCTGGAGGAATCTCCTGGATGCCAGGTAAAGCCCACCTGGAGAGCAGCCTGTTTCCAGAAATGCTTCCAGGGCAGGTGTGAAGCTCCCAGGATGTGTTACAGGAGTGTGAGGGCAGCCAGTGAAGAGCTGGTCACGTTCCCAACACATTCCCAAAGGCACCAGGAGTCTCTCCATGGTCTGACAATACGGATCACCAGGAGCACAATGGCCATCCTGAGTGACAGCACTGCCATTCCCACTGCCTCTCTCACCTCTGGGATGCGTTTGGAATGCCAGTCCCTCGGGATGAAATGCCAGCTCACGTTTGTTGTGGCCCAGCAGAGCAGCTCTGCTCCCTGGGAATGCTCTCCTGAGCCTCCCCAGCTCTGTGATCCCACTGAAGGACCCGAGGCCCATCTGTTCCCAATCAAGGTTTGGCTGATGGAATGCTGGAATTTATCAGGCCGGAGCAGGGGTGAGCACTGCAGGGGAGCAATGAGCTTTTCCATCCACGCCGTCATCTGGTCCCCATTATCTCCCAGTACCACATAAAACATAATAACAACCACATTTAGGGCCAGCACGCTGCAACCTGCTCCCCCTGCTGCCTCCTCCTCCTGCAGCCTCCTGTCAGTAATCCCACAGAATGTTTGCTGGGTGGATTTCCTCCTGCATGGCACCGAGGAGTGACTGCTACAAAATACTTCCAATACTTTTCACTGGATGTCATTGGCTTTTGGATTTGGCTTCAGTGAGCAAGGGGGGAATGATTCCATGGTCTCCATGGGTTTATCCTTTCAAAAGGAGGCTGGGCAGGCTGGACATAGCAAATCCCTCAGCATCCTCAACACAGAGATGTTATCAAATGCTTTCTTTCCAGCAGCTCACTCAACACTCAGAGCTCTGAGCTATAGGCACTAATGGTGGGGTTTTATCCAAATTACCTAAAAATCCTGCAGAACTAGAGTGGAAAACAAGGACCTGCCCTTGTTCTAACCAAATGCAGCAGCTGTACAGGCTCATGTCTGGGACTCATCTGAACCCAGCCCCTCCCAAGGCAGGACACACATGGCCAGGGATCTGATCCACCATCCTGGCATGTCTGGGAAACAAGAGCAAGTCAAAAATCCTCCAACGTGCAGGGGTCAAGGTGAGAGCAGCAAGGCTGGAGCAGGTGGGTCTGCAGTGGCTGCAGAGCCCTGTGCTCCATGTAGGGAAAGGGGGGCTATGCCAGGAAAAACTGAGTGGAATCAGTTCCCAGCTGGATGTTGTGGCCATCCTGAAACCAGCACTGGCAGATCATAGCAGCAATAACCAGAGAATCATCCCAGAGCCACGGAATGGTTTGGGTTGGAAGGGACCTCAAAGTCCATCCATCCCACCCCCTGCCATGGCAGGGACACCTCCCACTGTCCCAGGTTGTTCCAAGCCCCATCCAACCTGGCCTTGGGCACTTCAGGGATCCAGGGACAGCCACAGCTTCTCTGGGCACCCTGTGCCAGGGCCTCCCACTCTGGGAATGGGCAACAGTGACACCTGAGACAGGAATTCCATCTTTCACCAAAGCCTTTTCTCCCAGCAGGGCTCTGGAGGCCTGGAAAAGCACAAGGGCTGAAGGACCTTTTGGGAAGCAATGACTGCAGCCAGTGGAGGAACTGCCAGAGCAATTGAGGGTCTTGATCTGAACCATGGGGACCCCAGTCCCACCCAGGGCTCACCAAAATCAATAACCAACCAATCAATAACCAACCAATCAATAACCATGCAGGAAATTCCTGAGGCACAGCCTGGGCCGCTGCCCTTGGCAAGATCCTGAAGGTACCAAGAAGATACAGGATCACAAACATCTGGAAAAATATGGGCTGAGGGAAACTCTGCTGAACTCCCTGAAGAGCCTGACAAACATAGTGGCATGGTTTTTTCCTTTTTGTTTTTTTGGAAAAGATCCCCAGGATTAAGAGGCTTAAAGTGACAAACATGACATAAAGGAATGACTTAAATTGCTTCAGGTATGGCAGAGATGTGGATCAGTGCTTCAAACTGTGCAGGAATGGAACAAATAAATGGATTTTTGTGGGTTTGGGTTCCTTCTTTCTGCCCCAGCTCAAAGCCCCTCTCTGGCTGCAGTGTTATTCCAAAAAATTCCCTTTGCACATGGGTCTGGTGAGCTGTTATAACTCGTCTGCTCTTGAAACACCCCCAGCTCAGCCATTTTCTTAGGATAAAACCTTCTGGCCAACAGCCCAGTCCTAATGCTGCTCCTGCTGTAGGATCATCACCCAATTCACAGCTCTCCTCTGCCCAAGGCACATCCAGCCAAAACCAGTAAATATTAAACAACAGAGCTGACATGACAATTTTTCAAGGTCTGTATGAGGCATCTTCAAACTGTCAGAGACAGTTCATGGATCCACCCTGACACTTCTCAACCTGCAGCCTTTCCCAGCTGTAAAATCTGACACTTCAGTTAATGCTGCATCCATTTGGACACAGATTATAAACCCAATGAGTTTATAAGTCAACAAGGAGCCTGCAAATCACACCTTGTAAAGCAAAAATACCCTGTGAGGGGTGAGACCTACACAGCAAACATCTGACTCGACAGCAAAAAAGCCAACTTGCAAATCACAGACAATTTAACAGGGCAAGGTGCCTATTTTGTGTATTTTGAACTTGCCTCTGACAACTTCATTGCATGTTCTCCAGCACCTGGATCAGGGCAGACACTCAGTTAATCCTCCCAGTCATTCATGACATTGCAAATCTCTCTCTTTTCCAGACTGTGGAGTCCATTTATCTCCATATGGAGGTCTCTGATTTTCCTCATGCTCCTGCAACCATTCTCCTTTATCCTTCCAATTCAGGCTCTAATGAATGCAGACGGTTCCAGACTGGTTTGGGTTGGAAGGGACCTTACAGACCTTGCAGCTCCTGGGCAGGGACATCTCCCACTGTGTCCTGAGTGGGAGATAACTGGGATATTCCCAAGGTCCTGCCCTCCCCAGCACATCATCCTTGGAGCTGCCCCCCAGTCTGGGGTTGAGCCCTAAGGACCTCACCCCATTCCCAGACAGTCTGCCCCCAGTCAGACACCACCACAGCAGAAATGCAAGCAGGGGGTGGAATTCTGGATAAGAGAGCAGAATCATCCCTTAGAAATTCTCCTAATTGCAATCAGCACTCTGTTGGCCTCCAGGAGCTGCCACTTGAAAGCCCAGGAAAGGCCTGACTCAGGAAGGGCCACGTTGGGAAACCTGCACTCCCCTGATCTGCTCAGCACAGGGCTGTGTTCTTGCAACACATTTTGCCACTATTTCCTTCAAATACTCTGGGCCATGAGGGGTTGCTCTGAAGTTCTTATCTTTTCATATTTTCCATGTTTTACATATTAAATTTCCAGCTCAAACTCCCACATAACCAATGTAAAATTTGCCAACTATTTTCTAATTTTGGTTTTTTCTTCTAAACTTCTTATTGAAATGTAACACACACATCTGAATGGGCCTTGTTAGAATTTGGGAATCTCTGAAGTCCAATAACTGCAGGTTTTTGGAGAGGTTTATGCAATATCTGAAATATTAACAGAGCTGTCCCCTGTGTAATGAGCTGGGCTGCATTTCTTCAACAGATTTAGAACGAGTTCCATAAATTTCTGCTCTGCACATGTGTCCCTACTCAAGGAATTTCCCTAGGAATGCTAGTTCAGGATTTTCAGGAAATTACAATAGTTTGAATGAATTTAGGAAATAGTCACATGCATGGATGTATCATAATAGGTATTGCAGAAAGGAAACTGAGCAATGCATTAAAAAATATTCAATATATGGGATTTCATTAATGTGGGGTCAGAGCACTCAGCATTTCAAAAGCCACATTGTTCACTCTCATGTTTTCACTGTAATTTTATGGAACACAAGTTTTATCCTTAGTTCTACCAAATAACTATTTCAACTACTAAACCTGGAATTTAAGGTATTTAGGAAATTCTTCAGAAGCAGAAGCTTTTAAAAGATATATAGAGAGAACTAGATCCCTTTTATGAGTGGAAACTGCTTTTTCACTTCTTGACCACTGAGGAAGTAAAGAAATAAATATTTTATCAAGTTAAATTGGTGTTTGTTGGAGCTGAAGTGATGTTGAATTAGAAGATGACATTTGAAGTGACTGAAAATTAATTTAATTTACCGAGGCAGCTGCTCTTTGGGATCAGCAGGGTCCACGGAAGGGTTGGGCTGTAAACAGCTCATGGCCACCAGTGAGGGGTTGGATGCACACAAATTCACCTCAGAGGGGGTAAACAGGAGGCTCCCAACCCAACCCAGCCCAGCCCAAAGTATTCACTTCAAAGAGGAGCAGACTCACAGACCCACCTGGGATGAAAGCACAAAAATTAAACCACCCCAGGGATGGGTGAGATGGGATCCAACCCAACCCAGCCCACCAGGGATCTCACCCTGTTGTGCCTTCAGGAGGTTTTGTGGTTGGAATGAGCTGACCTGAGGGTCCTGACCTGCACTGTCATAATGCAAAGATTCAATAATGTGATGATGAGGAAGGAGACCCAGATGAGCCCCAAACCCCCCCAGCAGGACCAGGAGAAGCCTCAGGGATCAGCACTGTGCCCATGGCACGTGGATTCTCCTGCACACAGTGATCCCTGCTGTCTAAACCAGCTCCAGAGCTCCAGCCTGGGGCTGGGGATGTCCCCCTGCCCTGTCCCTGTGCCCAGAGGCTCTGCCACCCCTCAGGGCTCATTCCCCATGCCAACCAAAAGGAAATCTTCACCTGAACCTTCATGAGAGTGTGGAAGAGGCAAGGGATGTGCTGTGCACCTGAAGGAAAAGGATCCTGGAAGCCTTCAAAACATTGCATTTGTGAAAGATATGGTTTTATAAAGCTGGGGTCCCTCCCTGCCGTGGGGCCTGAGCTGGGGGGTCTCTGCTTGAACCCTGAGGGGACTCTGGGGGTGTGGGAGTCACTGGAAGTGGAGAGGCTCACCCCGCTTACCTTCGATCACACACTGGTCAGGGATGGGAATTCTCCTCCCCATCTCCAGCACATACTCTTTCACTTTCCCCAGGTTTTCCTTCAGGTGCAGGTAGAGCTTGTCCTGATGCTCCACAGGGCCTGCTGCCGCCTCTGTGTTTCCTTCCACACCCTTCTCTGGTGTTGGTTCTGGCAGATGGGCTGATCCCGGGTAATCAGCGCTGTGGTGTGGAGCCAGGGAGTTCCCCACGTGCATTGCTTCGGGATCCACCCCAAAGGGCACTTTCTCATGTTCCTGGCTCATGTAGAGCTCGGTGAAGGAGATGCCAGCAGGGATCTCCCCGTCCTCCCCATCCTGTCCCTCCTCTGAGCTCCCTCCCTTCATCCGGAGCGCGTGCAGAGCCAGGCTCTTGGACCTGCAGGGGGAGGAAGGAAGGGAAACTTCCTTGGAATAGAGGCTTGGAATAGAGTTTCACTGCAAAAATCCCCCCAAAACGTGCCCTGCCTCTGAGCAGCTGCCTCAGCCAGCCGAGCATGGGGCTCACCGAGCCAGGGGCAAGAACCTTCTGGGAAATCTGCATTTCAAAAGCCAAGCTCAAGCCACAGCTTTAATAAGCAAATGAAACCAAATAAGATCCAAATAATATCCACATATCCCAACATCTGCCACGGGGGGAGCAAGGCAACCCCTCTGCAAGGATCTTATAACCCCAGGAGTGGCGTGGCTGCTTTATCAATCACATCATAAAAATGCCATCCAGCAGCATTTCACTGCACCAGGACTCAGCCTCCAGCTCCCCCTGCCCTGTACCCACGTTCTGGGGATGGAGAGAAGCCTCTGGGAGGGTAAAGAGGGCAGAAATGACTGAAAGGGCAACTCCTGGAGCAGGAAGAGCAAAGCTCTGTATGGAGCTGCGGGGCAGGGACAGCCTGAGGACACTGTGGGTGCACATTGCTGACATTTGATAAATGTTGTTAGTGATAACACCCCAAAAAAGCTCTCTGTACCTTCCTTTCTATGATATCTCTATGCAGTTATTTTCCTGCCCCTTGTGCTGCTTTAGGGCACAGAAGAGATGAAATGGGCTCCCCAGAGAAGCTGTGGCTGCCCCATCCCTGGAATTGCTCAAGGCCAGGATGGGATAGTGGAAGGTGTCCCTGCCCATGGGACCTTTAAGGTCCCTTCTCACCCAACCCATTTCATGATTCTATGATTTAGAAAGATTTCACCCAGCCCTTGAGTTCATGGCTACAAGAATTGGTTAAAATCAGGCTGATGCTGCCCGTAGGTATCATGTGAACAGTCCAAATTCTCCCTGTTTGGATAAAGTTTCATGACAAAACTGATATCCCTGAAGCCCCTCACACATTTTCCAGAGCCATACCTGTTAAACCTCATATCCTTCCTTTCTTCTTTAGAAACCTGGCCCAGGCTGTATCTCCTCACCGAGCCAGGGGTGCTGTTGTCGACATTTATTTTCTCTTCAAAAGCCTGGATTTTTACTTGAAGCTTTTCATCTTCTTCACTGCCATTCACAACAGATTTTAAATCTTCCAGGGGTACAGGACATTCTGCCTCAGTGTCATTTTCCATCCTAAGGAAGCAGAAAGCAGAGGTTTAACCCTGGCATGTTCACAGTGATGCTGATGCTGCGTTTCTGCCTGGGATTTGTACTTTGGATCTGGTAAAATAATAAAGTTTCAGCAAAACCTCCCTTAGATTATTTTCAACATCTTCTAGACCAATGTCTCTGAAGGATCAGAAACATTGAACATCTCTGACAACCCTGGATTAGAAACTGCATGTGCTGCATTTTCATAAGGGAATCACAACTCTTTCCCTGATAGTCAAAGGTTTTTCATCTGAACTCAAACCATTCTCTAAGATTGCTAAACACTGACTTATGACATTATTTTCATAAGGCAAAAATCAAGTTATTTGCAGATTTTATAGAATTCCGTGGTTTTAAAGGTTTGACCAAAGTACATGCAGTTCTTACCAAATTATTGTACTCTGAGGAGGGAAAATATCTTTTAAAACTCGGGAAAAGTTCTAAGCAATGTGACTCCAGTTCAGCAAAGAGAAAATGAAGAGTTTAAATGAACTTGTAGGACTGCAGGACAAGTAGTTTTGTTTTGGATTTGTTATGTTAGTCTTAAAATCACAGAATCAGGGAATGGTTTGGGTTGGAAGGGACTTTAAAGCTCATCCCATTCCACCCCTGCCATGGGCAGGGACACCTTCCACCATCCCAGGTTGCTCCAAGCCCCATCCAGCCTGGCCTTGGACACTTCCAGGGATGGGGCAGTCCCAATATGCAACATTTTAATGCAAAATTCAGAGATAGATTTCAAATACGTTGAAGGAAACTGTTGATCTTAGAGAACAAAAGGAAATGTGCTGGAAAAGATATTGCTGGGAAAAACGTGCTCCAAACAGCTTCTGAAAATGGGTTTTTCTGGGTTCTTGCATCACTCAGAGACTGCAGAGAGACTCAGCTTCTCTGAATATTTGGCCATTTGCTGGAAACCTGAATTTTAAATATCTCTGCTGTGCCTTGCAGACGCTGCAGCAGCAGCAGGACTGGATTTCCCAAGGACCAACAGCAAGAGCAGCGTTGCTCCTCCTCTCCCTCTCCTGCTGGGGTGATGTGCATGTTCCCATTTCCTGCAACTCTGGACTAACTGCCCCAAAAAATCATGGAGGCAGCACAAAGCACTCAGGAATCTCTTGGAGAATTAAGGGGTATTGGAGAGTATTTACTTTTTGAACTCCCTACCCACAGCTCTAAAGCAAGTTTGTTTTGCTTCTGCCCATTTCTTTGTTTGATTTTCTTTTTCTTTCCTGATGAACAAACATCTGAATAGCTAAATCTGTAAAACATGGATATATAAAACCACAAATGAGGGGGTTAACACAGCACTTCCAAAGCAGCAGAGTCTCAACAAGTCACACTCACAGTGGGGAAGCCCATTAAAAACTCCCCAAACTGCAAATTACCAATTGTAAAAAGCATGTTTTTAAAAAAATAACCAGAAATGCGGCATCACAAAAGGCACTTTTTCATTTGTTTTGATAAAGGCAGTTCAGGTTATTTCTCAGGGGAGCTGGCAAGTTTTGTCTTGCTTTGTTTTTAATTTAAGCAAGATCTCATAATATATTAACACTGAGGAGCACTTGAAAAATATTCTTCTGTAATAAAGAACCTTGATGTGACCTTTCCTAACAAATCTTTCTGGGGATGTAGGACAAGACTGAATTTATTGGAAAGCAGTCACTCCACCACAGCTCCCAACACTGCTCCCATTGTGGGAACTGAGCACTAAGGAAAACTTCTGTTCCCTGTGTAAATACAGGGAAACCTCTGCTCACAGAGAGGGGATTGATGGACTGATGGGTTTTGGGAGTGACAGACCCAAACCAGGAAGCTTTGGTGATGTTTGGAATTAAAAAATGGTGTTTTAAACAGCACCTCTTTGTCCAGCACTCTCCTGTCGAGCTCCCACGGCTTTGTGAAGAGAATACAAGGAACTACTTCTAAAGAATCATAAAATCATTAAGGTTAGAAAAAAAATTTCAAGAAACGCAGATGAATCCTATTTTGCATATGCAGAGCAGAAAAAAAGTCACTCCTCAGGGTGTGGAGGGTGGGCTCCTCAGGCACCACCTCATTGTGGCCCTGCTGGTGCCCAGGATTTCCAGGTGGGAATCAGAGGGACCCTGAACACCCATCCCTGGGTGCTCTCCCGTGCATCCTTGTGCTCACATCAGTTCCTTGGGAAGCCAAAAGCACAAACCCCACTCAAACCCTTCAGCGAGGGCTCCATCCCACCCCACTGGGATGCCTGGCAGGCCCTTCCTGCTGGGCTCCCCTTCCAGCTCCAGTCAAACAAACCATTGTTTGCAGTCTTGGCAAGAGGCATCCAGTGCATTGCTGAGGTTGCTGGAGCAGGATCAGTTTATACCAAAGCTCAGGCTGTTTGCAAGAGGGAAAGGATGCACGAGTTCATGGAGAGACCAGAAAGACAAGGACAGTGCCAGGCTGCTGATGGCTTCATGCTTTTAGATCCTCTGGACAGATGCACCTCAGTGTACAGGCCAGAAAGCCGAGGTGATACCTCAGTGTAAAGGACATTTCCCCATTATCCCATCACCAGTGGGGTGCTCACGATGGGAGAAGGCCACCCCAGATGGAAATTGCTGAAAATACACTCCAGGTGGGCTTGTGGCCAGGGCTTCACCTCTGTGCACAAGAATGGATCGAGTCCAGGTGCTTGGGGTTTGTCAATGGACAGAACATCACCTCAGACAGGATGTACAGGTTTGAAGAAGGCAAACGGTGGAGGAAAGATCCTAGAATTGTCACAGAATCCCAGCCTGGTTTGGGTTGGAAGGACCTAAAACCCCATCCAGTGCCCCCCCTGCCATGGCAGGGACACCTCCCACTGTCCCAGGCTGCTCCAAGCCCCATCCAGCCTGGCCTTGGGCACTGCCAGGGATCCAGGGGCAGCCCCAGCTTCTCTGGGCACCCTGTGCCAGGCCCTCCTCACCCTCACAGGGAGGAATTCCTTCCTTGTATTAACCTAAATCCCTCGTCTTTCAGTGTAAAAGAGAATTTCATGCAGCCATGACACTGAAATGAGCAGCGCTGGTGCAGCCTGGTGTGCTCAGTTCTTGCCCAGAACGAGGACTTTGAAGCTTTCTTTCCCTTTAATTGACTATACTGTACTTCGAGGTTGGATAAGTCCATTAAAACTCTGTATATGTTCTTAAAAAGCCCCTCTGAGACTGAATAACTTGCAATTTTGGGACAGTAAGGAGCAGCAGAGCGTGGCCTGGTTTTAATTACGCTCCCCAGTCACTGCATGTAAAATTCCCTGTGTCAAACAACGCCGGGCCAGCATGGCTCTGAAGAAATCAGCTTCTTCTTATGTAAACACATGATTTTTGGAAGGAATGGTTATAATCCAGGCACACATTTTAAAATCCTGTTTTCCTTTCACAGCACAAACACTCTGGATTGCTGCTCTTTGTAAACCACTGCAGCTCAGTGACTGCAGCAGCTCTTGGGGCTGGGAGGGCATTTCCATCTTCACATCTGGACTGGTCCCACTTCCCACCTACAAGTCAGAATCAACTCTGCTTAAATCAGCAGAGAACTCTCCTTTAACCTTGTCTGATTTTGCTGATACTTGGTTTGATACAGGGCTGAAACATAAAACCCAACAGCTAAAAGCTGTGAAAAATCAGCTGTTTGCTGTGGTTGCTCACAGCCATGTTGAGATAATGAGAGCACAGAGGGTTGGGGAGGGAATAAAATATAAAAAAAATCAATAAATAAATAAAATCAAGGAACAAATGGAGAAAATCATCTGTAACCACACCCCCACAATGAAGCTTCTACTTGACAAAGCAAGTCCTTAACAAAGAGAATTTTAGGGAGAAACAGGGAAACAGCAAGATTTTGATAAAAACCTTTTCTTGTTTTTAACTGGGTTTTTTTTTGAGCAGCTCTAAAGATAAATGTTAACTGAAGAATATAATAAGGGATAGGAATATCACAGTATTTAAACAAATAAAGTAATTTTTCAACCATAAATTGAGGGACCACATTGCCTAAATTATTATTATTCTGCCTCAATCCCTGTCCTGCTACTCTGAGTTCCCAGAATGCAGGACATCCTTCTGGTCCCTTCACTAAGTGGCACCTGGCATCCTCTTCTTCACAGTAAATTTGGTTAGTTTGGGAAAGGTGTGTGTTGTTTCACGCTCACTTTGGTTTTTCACTGTCTCCAGTGAAATTTTTCATAAATCCGAGGGCTGAGGTTCTGTCACCAGGTGAAGTTTGAACATTTCTCACAGCCTTGCAGTAAAATGAGGGACTGCATTTGGGTTCCTCTGCTTTTTCATTTTTAACTCTCTCCAGGACACCAATTAATTGTTCCTCCAGTGACCTCAATGTTTTGGCTCCAGCGCTCCCAGTCTGGCTCCAGGGCTGTCCTTCACCGTTATGAGTTTTCTGACATCTGTGTTCCATTTTTTCAAAGAATCACTACTCCTCTGTGCCCTCCTGACCTATTTCAATATACACAACTCTAATTATAAGTCTCTCACTAATTAGAAGTGACTACCACCCTATATTTAAATAAGACTTCTATCCTTACCGTGACGAACGCTCCCAAAGCTTTAACCTTAGGATACACGTTCAAAAGCAGCTGAGTGAGCAGAACATCTCATTGTGGATGCTTGAGAGATTTTTTTTCCAGACTTTTTTTAGGCAAATTTTCATCAGGGAGCTACGCCAGCCATTGTTCTCATCACCCTCAGTGGGCATTTTCTAGAATAAACTCAATGATAACTGTGCAGCCTGACTTCATTGATTTATTTTTAACCGAGCCTTTTGAGATTGCTTAAGTCTACTTATCTGGGGCATGGCTTTCTTCTTGGTGACTTGGATGTATTTAACATGAGGTTTGCTGCCTGTCAGAGCCCTGGAGAGGGCTGAGGTTTGCCCTGCAGACTGTACCTGGCTCCCGAGGCGCCGTCGGTCTCGAGCTGCCGGACGAGGAGCTTGGCGATGGCAGTGAAGCTGTTGCTCATGCGATAAATATCTCTGCTCTGGGTGCCCAGAATGTCCGAGAAGGTGTCAGTGAGACTCTTGATTTCCAGCAGAAGGATATGGTGAAAGGAGTGCTCCATGTTGGCCAGCTGGTTCACCAAATACAGCAGGGAGGTTCTGGCTCGTTCCTGGAGGAGATCAGAAGAGTTTTAAACACATGAATTCATTGTTTGCTTGTGTGAGGGGGTTTGTGTGCTGGGAATGAATCACTGTCCCTGGGGAAGAGTGGCTGCCCCACGATAACAAAGAGGCAGCTGCCACGGTTTATTTGTGGTTACTGCTGATGTGACTTTTGTTCCTCTGGGTATTACCTAACCCAGCCTAACTCAGGACATTTCGTCTCCTCCTCAGACCTAGAGCCACATCCCTAAAGCCTCTTTAAGGGCCCTGCTTTCTTCTGGGTTGGTAGATCAGCCTGGCTGGGTGATCAGAGCCCCAGCAGCACCGAGCTCCCCTTCCATCTGTGATGAATCTGGCTCAGCTGCTTCATAAAATCATAGAATGGTTTGGAAGGGACCTGCAAGACCATCCAGTTCCAACCCCCTGCCGTGGGGAGGGACACCTTCCATAGACCAGAGTGCTCCAAGCCCCAGCAACACCTCCAGGAATGGGAAACATCCAGCCTGGATCTGAACACCTCCAGACGAGGGTTCCTCTGTTACACTTGTTGTAATTATATTGGGTTCCAGAGTCCTAAAAACACCTAAGTGGGAAAAGCAGCGGAAAAATCAGCAGTGAACTCTCATCAGATCCTTCACTGGGGTAACTGGGTATGGCTCCACTCAGGGAAACCCACTTGGGACTCAGCAGATTGGTACAGAAATGGGGAGATATTTTGATTTCAGAGCCTGTGCTGAAGCACAAACAAAGGCAAAAATAAACAGTTTTCTCCTTCCCAAGGGTCAGCAGGGAAGTCGTGTGCCGTGCACGTGCTCCAGACCCTGCAGGGTCCCAGCTTTATTTCCTCCTCTCTTCTGGGACCAGAGAGCAGAAATTGCTGAAATTTTGATTCCAAATCCAGCTGGGCCATAAAAATACTGGGGGGACTTTGGCAGGGCAAGGCCCGAGCATCACGAGCAAGACTTTTTTTGAAGAAAAAGTCAACATAGCTCAAGTAAAAGAAGCTCTGCTGCATCGTGCCATGACAGAAATAAATGGGAAAAGTGGATCAGACAAATTGCTTCCCTTCAGCTTTATGGGGAAAAACTCCAGCTACACCCTGGGCTGGGCTGATGTGACGAAGGAGCTTTTCCTCCATGGCTTGAAAGAGGTTGACTTTTTGGTGTACAATCACTCATTTATTTGAAAGATGATCCTTCCTCCAAGAGATAAACACAGGCTCAATTAACATTTAAAACACATTTTTGTTTTCTAAACAAACTGTGCAGCAGACTAAATGGAGGAGCAGTTTTGACCATTTTCCTGTCACTTTGATCCAGCTGGAGAGTCTCCAGCCATGCTGAAATGCTGCTACTCGCCTGGAGTGAGGTAAAAGAACAATAAACTCGCCTGAGTAATATAATATGTAACTGTTATACAAAACAAAATTACAGCAAAATAGCTCAACATGAAAGCAGCCGTTATCCCTGCCACAATTCTTAGCCAAAATTGTTCAGAAAGCCTATTTGGATGCACATACCCTGTTGTTACTTCAGCAATGCCTATTTGATGTATTCATGTATTTTCTCATAAGCAGCCCCTGCGTTTTATGGCATTACATCTGCCAGAAGGTGAAGAGCTAAAGCAATGAGGTGTGGCAAAGGGTTGTGCTTTTTTCTTAAAAACAGGTTCAGGAGACTACTAAAAAGGTCACAAGGCTTTCAGAAATAATTCCAATTCCCAGGTGGTTCAAAACATAGGGAAAAAAGTAAATTAAACCGTCTGATTGCCCTGAGCCCCAAGATGCTGCTTTGCTTTGCACAAGTTCATGGTTAAGGGACAAGTTCTGACTTCAGCTTCCCCCCTGAGAGTGTTGCTGACACCAACAGAAGTGGTGTGTGTAAACAAGGGAAAACCTTTCAAATCCAGGGAACTCTCCAGCCAAAGCTCTCCTATCTCCTGGGGTCCGTGGAAGCACAAGAGGCTTTTTCTAGGAGCCAGCAGCAAGGATTTGCTGCTCAGATCCACAGTCTCTACAGTCAAGGGCCAAGCCTCAATCCTCGCCACCTCTTTTCCCCAGGCAAACCTTCCAGTAAAATAAAACATCAACAAATAAAATTCCAGCACTGCCATTGATGTTTCCTTCCCCCCTTGTTTTGCTTGGCCGGGAAGGGGATGCTGAGCCCCATCGAAGCAGCACATCCATGGCACAGCTCCGTGACAGCCAAGGGAAGGGGGGGAAAAGTGATGAGGGAGGGTTTTGGGAAGGCCTGGACACGGGGGGCTGTGAGATGAGACCATCAGTGGCTGAGGGACCACGCTGTGCTGGCACAGCCCTGCTGGGCCCTGATCTAAACCACGATTGCAACTGCACAGTCCCACTTCTGGATCCTCCTTGTGGGTGCCTCACTGACACACACAGAGCTCTCAGAGCTGCCCAGATGATGCCAGATGTGTTTCTGCTGGTGTGGTGGCAGGCTGAGTGTCTGCACTGCAGGGGCCACACCTGGACAGCAAAATCCATGGCATTGGCTTTGCTTTCAGCCATGGAATCACAGATGGGATTGGGCTGGAAGGGACCTCACAGATCAACTCCAATCCCTGCCATGGGAAGGGACAGCCTGCGGTAGAAGGTTGGAGAAGCTGATCTATGTGGGAGCATCCAGAGACATGACCCAGGGGTGGGGGCAAAATCTGCACAAGGAACCACCAGAATAAAGCAGAAAAAAAAACTTTCAGAAGGGCAAAGGAGGACTAGGAGAGATCCACCGTGTCACTAAACACACAAGAGCCACAAGGACCTTTTGGTCACCACGTGGGGTCTGACACAACCCCAGGCAACCTTGGAGTGCCCCACCAAAGGAGCTCCTCGTCCACCCCAAACTGTGGGTCACAAAACACTCCAGTTCCCTGAAAGGACAGAAAAACTCCTTAAGGGAGAGAGACAAAACTCAAATAGAAGAGTCTGGGGACAGCCTCCAGAGCAGATGCAGTGGTGAGGCATTTCCTTCTCCTTTCAGATGGGATGATTCTTTTTCAAGGCCAGGTTGGACGGGGCTTGGAACAACCTGGTCTATGGAAGGTGCCCCTGCCCATGGTAAGGGGGTGGAATGGGATGGGATTTAAGGTTCCTTCCAACCCAAACCACTCTGTGACTTTAAGATCTTCCATAATTCAGAATTATTCGCACTTTCCAACTTTTTGGAAAGCAAAGCAAGAGAGGAGCCATTCATGTCCTCTTGGAACATTCACCTCCACCACCCTCTGCATGTTGCTTTTGTCCCTGTTTTGGAGAATGGAGTGCAGGGTGCCCTGGATGTCAGTGACAAACACAGCAAACAAGTGACAAGTGTCCTCCCTCCAGGCTGGAATGCTGCTGAGTCAGCAGCTTCCTAAAAAATAAGACACGGGACATGGTGCCAGCTACTCAACATTTACTCCAGAGAGACTGGAGATTCATTATTGAGTGCAGGCTGTGTGTGTTCCACTCAGTAGTTACGTGCATCCTCATAAACCAACTGGTTAAAAATATAAGGAGAAAATATTCTTCAAATCATGGCTTTGTAAACTTCAGTGTAGTCTGTAATATCCAGGAATACATGAAATAAAACATGGCCAGTTGGTTCCTCGCTTATTCTTGGTATTGGAATAAAACAATCACAACAACAAAAGGCAAACTAAATAAATTCAGCCCCTTTGAAGCAGCAGAACTCAGCAGCAACAGAGACACCCAGATGGGGAGAGCTGGTTCAACACTGTGAAACACAGAATCCGAATTAAATCCTTCAGTTCTAGCCCAGCTGTGCTCAGCTGAGGATTAGCTCGTTAGGAACTGTAAAGTTGCTAGAAAATGCTGACTCTCCAATACCAAATGCAGAATTAAATGTGGTCACCTGCAGATCTTATAAAAGTAAAACTTGCTGGGGGATGGAAGTAAACAAGGAGAGAACAACAAACTTCATTTGGCTCCCAGGCCTCAATGGGATTTTGGCTCCTCTTCCCACACAACAGAAATCAGATTTACAAAGCCAAACCAAATCTGGTTTTGATTCCTCCAAGATAAATTTAAATTTAAATGAATATAAAGCTCCAGATCAGTAAAAACAGCAAGGGCAGTGTCTTCCTGCGCTGCACCCACGGCACTCAGACACCCAAGGCCCAGCCAATACACACCCAAATTAAATGCCAAAGGGGAAGGATTGGAATAAGATGGTCTTGAAGGTCCCTCCCAACCCAAACCATGCCATGATTCCATGATACAGCAGTCTGCTTACATCTGAAGAAAGAAATACATAAAGCTATTACTTTATACAAGATTAAAAGTAACTCCAACCAACCCAGCCCCAAAGCCAACCAACTCCTTTGGTTCCTTACCTCATCGAGATGTCCAACAGCTCCAAAGATCTTTGCTGTTTGCCCAATCAGACCTGGAAAACTCTCACCAATCTCCCTCAGCGTGGGGAGGAAAGGGGCCAAGGCTGCTGGTTCATAGCTGGATATTTCCATAAGGATGTTCAGAATCACCTCACTGTGGTTGGGGTCTCTCAGATGTCCAAATAAAAATGGCAAACACTCTTTCAGCACCTATTAAAAAATCAGAAACAAATTGAATCTACAGTTTGAATTGTGAACACATATACCCAGAAGAGCTACAACCGTCAGAGTGATATAAATAAACCACCAGACTTTGATTTAATAAAAGAGTTTTCCACCCTTGCTGACCTTTGCATGGAGCTGTTGCTGAGGTCAATCCAAGTTCAACTGAACATATGGAATAAGGGTAAGCTCTGCCTTGAAATATGGCAGTTATGCATAAATAAGAAAGGAAATGCCCAAATTAAAGAAAAAAAAACCACCAAAAAAACACCTTTACCAAATATTTTCCTTGCTCCAGGCCAGGCTATATTTTATTGATTAAAACAACCTAAGACTCAGCCTTCCCCAGTGAAACAGTAAATTAAAGTCCTTGGAGAAATTTTTGGGTTCTGCCAGAAACTAAACAACGTGTCAAGGTCAGGAGGTGGAAGAGAGGGAAAAAACAAGGGGCAAGACCCTCATTGCATAAAAGATGTGCTGTAGGTAAGTTGTCATTTCTTGTAAGAAGCCAGTTTTCAGGAGGCTGAGGGTGTAGTCCAAACAGGACACAGTGTGTACAAGTCCCCACTGAGGGATTAATTCAGGGTAAACACACAGGCACACTAATGCACCTTGGATTTAGGGAAACTGCTGCATCTGTGGAAAACACATTTCGACACAGAAATGGGGCATAAAACAACCCATTCTTCTGTTCTTTTTTTTTGAGAATTATCAGTTCTCATCAGTTCCTAAATCATTTTAATTGTCCTTGACATGTATTTTAATACAGTTCACATACCCTGACAGAAATACTTATGGGAATTCACACTCAGCTGACAGAGAAGAGCCAAAAACATTGGAAACAAATGGTTTAACCCAAACTTTTTGGTCCAGCAGAGTCATTGTTACGTTCTCCTTATGACTAGGTGGAGAGTTTGGAATGGAATGAAAGAATTCACAGGGAATTAGTGTAGGAAGGCACTGCCCTGCATGTTGTAGGATTCCTCCCTCACCAAGTCCGTAAACATAAATCTTTCAAAAGGAGCGGCAGCGTTTAGCAAGGAGATATTCCCAGCGTGGTTTACCCCCAGTTCTTTCTTCCTGGCCACGATGTGGAGGAGCCTGAGGAGGTGGAGCTGCTCGGCCGGGTCCAGCTGGGCCATGGGTGCCACCAGCTCCCGCAGGCGCAGGTTGATGGGCTGCGGCCGCTTCTCGTAGAGCGCGGGCAGGACACGCAGCAGCATCGAGTTCCCTGGGGACAGAGCAAGGGCAGGGCAGTGAGGGGCTGCCAGTCAACGCCCAGCAGAGCCCCACAGCGCCAGCACACCCTGGAGACACCAGTTTTGAAGAATCACACAACGGTTTGGGTTGGAAGGGACCTTAAAGCTCAACTCATCCCACGCCCCGCCATGGGCAGGGACACCTTCCATAGATAAGGTTGCTCCAACCCGGCCTTGAAGGATCATCAGGACAAAAACAGCCAGGCATAAAACTGTAGAAAATTATATACTGGGCCAAGAAGCCCAATAAATAACCAAAATAGAACAAATCATTGCAAGCGTAACAATCTTGTATTAAAAAACCCCCAAATTCCTATTCATTATCATTTTATTTATGAATATCATGAGAACGCTGCTTAATGAGCTTTCAGATTTGGATGATGCTCTATTGAGTCAAACTAGGCCAAACTAAGTGTGATTTCAATTAACAAAAAAACAAAAGAAGAGAGAAAGAAGAGAGTTGACAAAGAAAGACAAAACCCATAAATCTCCTTTGCTGAGATTCAGATTTTCAGATTAAATAAGCCTCATATGGAAAACATAGTTGGTTAATAGGAGACCTAAACATGCATTTGAACAGAAATAGTTAAGGATGCCATTTCCAGGAACAGAAAGGAGCCAGAGAGAGCCAACTGCAGACAGACAGGGATATGCTAAACCCTCTCTAACACGTTTTCTTAAGATGTCTGTGCATAATTCAATTTGAAGCCCAGGCTCATACCAAAATATATAACTTCACATTGCAGTACATGCCTGCCTCAATGGATTTAAGTTTCACTTCAGCAACATATGGAAAACATCTGCCTATTGCAACCTAGTATGGCTCCTTTTTGTAAACCCTTGGAAGTCCTCACGGTCTCTTTGGATTTGGTTTCCAAGAGGAATCAGCTCTCTGGCCTGCTGCTTTTTCTCCCATTTAAATCCGAGCCGTATAATTTTGGAAGATAAGCAGATCTGTTCATGGATGGTAGGAAAAGGATATTTGGGTTCAGACTGGAGCACGTGGGGCTCTTGCCAGATACAGAAAACGCACCCCAGGACACTGTTGGGTCTTGCAACCTCTCCCCGCAGCCAAGGAACCAGCACATAATTCACTGCAGGTTCAGACAGCTTTGAGTCCAACAGCTCGTAATGATCCCTGAGGGGTCCTTATCCTTCAGAGGAGTGTCTCTCCACTCCAGCCAGCCACACTTCTGCACCTTATCCTGCCTGGAGAATCCCTGTCTGCTCCTGGAAGGCCCCTCTGTGCAGCCCCAGCAGAGCCAAAGGTGAGGTCAGGCCTCACCTCCTGCCCCATGGACACAGCAAATTTATCTTGTTCTGTTTCACACAATCACAAAGGCCAAGGAAAGAGATTTGCTGAGGAGTCACCCTAAAAAGATGAGCAAACCATTCCATTCTGGCCATTTTCTAACTATGTTCTTTGGGCAAATCTCTTCCTGATGTTACAAGGGGATCTGGATAAAAAGTGTCACCACTAACGTTCTGTGGGATTGATGCCAAGCACCAGCTCACCCAAAGGGAGAACCTGGATATCAGGGAAAGGTTCTTCCCCAGAGGGTGCTGGGCACTGCCCAGGCTCCCCAGGGAATGGTCCCAGCCCCAAGGCTGCCAGAGCTCCAGGAGCCTTTGGATAACACTCCCAGGGATGGCACAGGGTGGGATTGTTGGGGGTCTGTGCAGGGCCAGGGGCTGGACCCTGATCCTTGTGGGTCCCTTCCAACTTAGCATATTCAATGATAAAAAGGATGTATTCACTGGAACTTTTCTAGACTCACACTGTAATTTAAAATTGAAACATTTTGTACTGAATACACCAACAATTATTTTCTCTCTGGCTGACGTTGTGCTTACAGCACCACATCCTTTCTTAGCACTTGGCCTTGCTTAGTTTTGACTGGAAGTTTTCTGCCCATATAGAGCAGAGCCCTTAAATTCCAGTCAAATTTCAGCAATGATTGCAAAAGATGAAATTCCTGTATTCCTGGACAGGCAAATTCATCTCAGCTATAGAAGCGTGGTGGGAAGGAATCCAACAGGGAGCCACAAAAATAACAGCTTTAAGTGAGGGAAGACACTAACCTGAGCCATGCCATTGCCTAAGCTGGGATGTCACAGAGAGGGAGGGATCTGGAGAGGAAAACTAATCATTTATTCTGGGCAAACAAGCAGTTGGAGTGTTGGTTGTATCAGAGGAGTGACGCAATCCCACGCGAGCCAGCGCGATGGACCGCGGCCACCACGGCGTTCTGAACAAAAACCACTTTGTGCAAGCGCAGCTTTGGGCAGCTTCCTGCAGCAAACTCGGCTGGGGTGATGTTCCCTAACCAAGATAAATGGAAAGCAAAGGCAATGCTGAGCAACCCCATCCCTCTGCAGCGAGAGTGAAGTGACCTCACGGACATGGAATGGCTTTTAAGTGAAGAACCTGTGTGTGCACATGTAAACAATCCCAGATAGCACAGTTTGGGTCTGTTCTTCACAGACCTCAAGGAAAGGTCATGAGGCACAACCCAGTTGACCATTTGCTGGTATTTTCAAGCTTGAGTTAGCAGGAGATACTCAGAGCTGTTTGTTTGTCACACCTTTTCAGTCTCTAAGGGATTTATGCACACACAGCTTCCCAAACTTCTGATTCCCAGAGCTCCGACAGCCAGGGGCAATATCAGGGTTTATGAATAATTCACTTTTTCCCAGTCTTGTTTCATCTGTCTTAATCTAAACTAAGAGCCTGAAAATAAGTTTGTTGTCCAAGAATGGAAAAACCTCCCACTCAACTCCCTGAAAACCTTCCTTCCCTGCCGCCCTGACCTCCAATACTTTCCAGATTAGGTTTTCTCACCTTCTCAAGCAGGCCACGGGCTGGGAATGATGCAATTCAGGCACAAAGAGTCCTACAGCTGGGGACACTCAGTGGCTGCACATCAGGCAGGGAGGGAGCCCAAGGGCGTGGCTGGGTGGTGCCAGCCCTGCACCCACTCATGGAAAAGTGGTGGAAAAAGCTCCAGCTCTGCCCATCCCAGCAGCACAGAGAGTTTGGGAAGAGCAAGGGGCCTGGGAGCACATTGCAGTGTCCCAGGGGCAGATGGATATTCCCACTCCAAAGGGAAGTTCCAAAGACAAAAGCTCAAGCACCAAGAGTGATTTCTTCCCTAGGATAACTCAGGTTAGGCACATACCTGCTTGAAAATCATGGAATTGTTGAGGTTGGAAAAGTCCTCCAGGATCAGAGTCCAGCTTGTAACTGATCCCCAGCTTGTCCCCAGCCCAGAGCTCTGAGTGCCACATCCAGGCCTTCCCTGGACACCTCCAAGGATGGGGACTCCAAACCTCCCTGGGCAGCCCCTGCCAATTCCTGACCACCCTTTCCATGAAGAAATTCTTTCTGTAAAAAACATCATCTCTACCAAACTTTTCACGTTTCTAAAATATGGCTTTGACATTACTACTTATTATTTGCATTTTCAGGAGAGCAGCTGGAGGCCACACAGTGGCAGGAATCCCCATCACAAAAATCAGAGGAATTGAGTTAAAATCCATCCTGTCATGGGCAGGGACACCTTCCACTGTCCCAGGTTGCTCCAAGCCCCATCCAAGCTGTCCTTGGACACTTCCAGGGATGGAGCAGCCACAGCTTCTCTGGAAAACCTGTGCCAGAGCCTTACCACCCTCACAGGGAAGAATCCCTGCCCAATATCCAAGGTACAGACAGCCCAGGTTTGCACATCAAAACCAGAGACACAAATGGAGAGGGAACACAGATTGCAAGCTAGATGTAATTAGGTTGGCTTTTTTTGCTGTTCTCTGAATATTTCATAGCCAATACATAACTTGTACCAGATCACCCCTAATCTCACCTCAGCAGTGCATCTCTGAAGTGATTAATAGCTTGTTGAACAGACAAGATTATGGAATTTAAACCAGATTAATACCAATAATAATTACACTAGATTAATGCCTCATCCAAAAGCACCTTGTTTTGCTTTTTCAAAGGTAACAGACACAACTCTGATCGTGCAGCTGCTGATTTTCATATTCCCCAAACAAGATACAGCACTAACACATTATCCACGGAGCGAGGGTGGCTTAAGTGCTAATTAGGGCTGGAAAAACAAAACTCTAACAAGCTGCTAAGAACTCCTTAAGAGTTCTCCTTTATTGCTTAAAACAATAAACTGTCGGTGTGTAATAGAATTTGTTATATAACAGCGCCTACCTACCCAAAAAAAGCTGCGCTATTTAGCTACACCAAAGCAACTCCAGGTATGTTTATTTTCCTACCAATCCCCTCCAGATCCCTGGCACACACCGGCCACGAACTGAACTGGCAGGGAACGCTTTATTTTCCCCAAATAACAGGGAACACCAGCGGTTCAGCCGCTCTCCTGGCCGCACATCCCTCTCTGCCCGCCGGGAAAGCGCAGCTCGCCCCGTTTCCCCCTTGGCCAGGCAGAGCATCCCCCATTCCAGGCAAACCTGGGAGGCTGGGATTGAGCAAGCTGCACGCCCCCTTGTCCTCGCAGCCAAAAGCAACAGGCAGCAGTGCTCCGGTTACAGCTCTGGCAGCGGCGCTGCTCATTCATTGCGGCTCGCAGCCTTTATTAGCGGCTCGCTGCTCCTCGCTCGCACAGTCCCGGCTCTGCCCCGAGCAGCTCCAGGCAGCCCCGGGATTTTCAGGAAGCAGCCAGGAGAATGCTGCCCCAAGAACTCCTCTCCCTGCTCACGCTGCTCTGTGTTTGCAGGGCTTCGGGCTCTGTCGTGGATGAAGATGATGACTACGAGCTCATGTACGTGAACCTGGATAATGAAATCGAAGGTCCAGCCCCTGGGAATGAGGAAAGTAAGTACATTTAAACGAAATTTGTGTCTTCTTGGCTGCCTTGCTCTTATAATAGTTATTACTGCAAACATAATTTATTTTTTCAGAGGGAGAAGCTTGTGCTTGTAGCTTGTTATGGACAGGAATAGTAAAGCACTTGGATGGGGTGCCTTGGACTGTGCTTTACACTCTTTATTTTTCAGTTTTCTTGCAAAAGGCTGTTGATGACACATAGTTTTGAGATCTCTGTAATCACACTGCTTCACTGCTCTGATCTAGAGGGAAAGGCACTGACCCCACCGTGGCAGGGGGTTGGGACTGGATGCTCTTTAAGGTCCCTTCCAGCCCAAAGCAGTCTGTGATTCCACGATTCTGTGACAGTCTGGAGGACACAAGCCCTGCACAGAGCCAGACTTTGTCAAACACTCCCGTGTAAAGCTTAGTCCAAAGGAGTAGCAACATCTGTACGTTCCCTTCCAGCTGCTTCGTGCGACTGCCAGCGGGAGCACAGCAAGTGGGACAAGCTGTTCATCATGCTGGAGAACTCGCAGATGAAGGAGAACATGATGCTGCAGGCTCTGGACGAGCTCCCCAGGCTGGACCTGCAGAGCCTGAGGGCAGAGCTGGGCCAGCTCAGCAGCGCCCTGGCGAGCACCTTCGCCACCCTCACCTCCCGCCTGGTGGCCCAGGTGGAGCAGATGCTGGCCAGGAGCAGGGACCAGGCTGAGGAAGCCAAGAGGCTGCAGGATTTGGAGCAAGGGAAGGTGCTGGAGCACGTTCTGCAGCTGAGCCACAACGTGTCCGTGAGGCTGGGCTGGCTGGAGAGCGCCTGGCGCCGGAGGGCCGAGCTGGAGGCGCAGGAGACGGCCCTGCAGCAGGATAAGTTGGATCCCAGCAGAGGGGACAATCTCCTCCTGAACTCGGTGTGGAAGGAGCTGCAGCAGACCCGGGCTGAGCTGAGGGCATCGCAGCAATGGGCAGCTCAGCACCTGCTGCCTGCAGGTAAGTCCAGTGTGCTCCAGAGAGCTCTGTGGTGGGCCTGTCCAAAGAGGGGTCCCACAAACCCCTTCCTGAGCACCTTCCTCTCCAAAAACTCCAAAGCAACCTTAGAGCAGCAGGGCAGCTTTGAACAACAAGGGGGGAAGCCCCATAACTTGTTGAAAAGGAGGCACTGAGCTTTTCAAACGTGGGATCAAAGAAAGGTTTCATCAAAGTCCTTGTGCAGGGCAGAGCCAGCCAGGACCCCTCCTCCTCCAGGCTCTCCCAGATCAAAGCCATTGCCAGAGAGTAGCAAACGTATTTTAGACATCCAGGTGATGTTCTCTCACCTTTTGCCTTCCCAGCTGGTAACTCCTGTGCCTTCACACCAGTCACTGAGCTCTCTTCTTCTCCTGCATGTTCCCACTCCTTCCTCTTCCTAAATTAACATCTCCTCACCAACTCCCATGTCCAAGAGCAGAGGATGTGCTGCTGCTACCAAGCACACTTCCAGGGCAGGGAGGGCACGTTCCCTGCGTGCAGTGTCAGGACAGAACACTCCCTCTGGCATGGAGAAATTAATAAGCTGTGGTATTGCTGTTTGGGGTATTTTTCCCCTTCCGAAACTTTTGCACTGATCAATGAGGTGGCCACAGAAAGGTGGGCTCAAACCTCCCATCCCAGCTCAGTTTTCTGTGCAGTGCAACGAGGCACCCAAAAAAGCAGCAGCTTGGGTATGGCAGAGCAGCCCCTCATTTCTTTCAAGTGTGGGTGCAAAATTACCAAGTGTAAGAAAAACTACACTGATATCACCCTGCCCACCAACGAGCTATCACTGCCTGGCTCCTAAATACTGATTAATGGCTCTGTTTTCCACAAACACAAGTTATTACAACCTAAAACTCCCACAAAAATCCATGCCTGCAGGGTGGGTGCGTAGCAAGCTGGGGGTGCAGCATCTCCAGGGTGAACTTTTACACCAAGGAGCAGTTTGTAATTGCTAAAGCAAAGGCAACAACACAGCCACAGCACATTTACATCAAAGCTTTTACAATCGAACCTGAATCTGTCCTTTCATGGAGGGCAGGGATTCGGCTTTGGAAGTAAATTGTTTTCACAGCTCTATCACAACACCTCAGTAATCTTTGTGCACTGGGAGTAGATCTTTGAGCATATTCCTCTGTTCCCCAAACACAAACCTCTTGCCTTGCAGAGAGCATGATTTCATTCCTTATCTCCCTGTAAGGCAGCCAGCCTCAGCAGCTACTCTGCACTAGGTGAAAGCAGCAAACTTGATCTGCATTGAGGATCATCAGTGGAAATTCAGTTTATTTCCACTGGTTCCTACATGATTTTATGTAAAACATCCATACTTTTAAATTTAAAGGCTACGTTTTAAGTACTTCCAGAGTATCTCTCTGGATTTTTTTTTTAAAGGGAATTTTTAGCAACTGACTTTAATTTCTTACATCTTGAGTTACTGCCAGCCATACTCTTGGGGGATTTCTAATCACACTTTTTTGTTCTTCACTGAGGCTGGTTTTAATTTTGTTTAGGCTTTGATAATAAAGCCTGAAAGCTTGCTAATTAAAAGCTTTTTCACAATAGTGCTCCTAAGTAGCATTTTAAGGAGAATCCCCAGCAGTTGCTCGCTGACCCTGCCCCTCTTCAAAAGGGTCAATGGGAGATGTGAAATCTGCTCAAAGCTGGAAGGAAGCAGCCCATGAAATACCACAGCAGCTCAGTCCTGGAGGGCACAAAGAGTCCTTCATTCCCTGGAGCAGAAATTTCCACACACGTTTTAGACATTTCAGATTCTCCAGCTTTTTAAACAGGAAATGAAGCAGCTTAATTGGAGAAGGGGCTGCTTGTTTCCCCCTGCCACCTCAGATATTAAATTAGGTACAACCAGGGAACAGCACATAAACCACCAGAAATGTCTTGGCTTTAGTGATCACCAGTTGCTTTCCCAAGTTGCACAAATTCCTGTCAGTGGTTTTAACTAATCTAATTTCTATTATCAACACACAGATTAATTGGGCATGAGAGAAGAGCTGGTTTAGAAGTATCAGTTGTCTTATACATTTCCTGTGTTTAACCGCTGCCTATGAATGCTGCTGGCTAAAATCCTAAATGCAGGGCCAGGAAGGGGAGTTATTATATAAAATAAATAAATAAACCCATCTCAGCGTGTTCCTGCCAACACTTCCTGCTTTCCAGAACCTCCTGTGCCCTGATGCCCCATTATCCATGACACAACCACCCAGCAGTTCCCTGCTGCCAGCACAGCCTCACACTGTCCTGGGAACACCACAGTATCCAAACCTGCAGGTTGAGGATCCCTGGCCCCCTTCCCTCAGCACAACCTTGGTATTTTCACTGCTCCACACTTAGAAAGAACAGAGGTTAAAACAAAATCTAAATGACACCCAGGGGAGGTTACCCAATTACCACATAATCACCCAATTCCAAGGGCTGAGAGAGTCCCTTGTCCGAGGAGGTGGTGCTCCCTACAGAGCTTTAGGAAGTCCAACTTCCCCAGGGAAGCAGCAGGGCAGACAGGCTGCATTAACCCCGAACCCTCTGGATGTCACAGGACTGTGCAGGAAGGGAAGAGCCAGGAGATTCCTGCAGTGTTATCCTCTACATCCCTGGCCACAGTGTCCAGCACATTCCTCTGACAGCTCCTTCCAAGCATCCTGGGGGTGGGTTCCTGCATCCCACTGGATGAGCTGAGCTCTCAGCTCCCTTTGGGAAGCCCAGAAGTGGATCAGGCATTGGGACAGGCTGCCCAGGGAAGTGGTGAAGTCACCGTGCCTGGAAGTGTTCAAAAAAATGTGTGGCTGTGGCACTTGAGGACCTGGTTTAGCGGTGAACTTGGTGGTGCTGGGCTGACAGCTGGGACTTCACAGAATCATGGGATTCTAATCCGTGAAGGGATCTTAAAGCTCATCTCATTCTAATCCCACCTGCCATGAGCAGCGACACCTTCTGCTATCCTAGGCTGTTCCAAGCCCCATCCAGCTTGTCCTTGGACACTTCCAGGGATGGGGCAGCCACACCTTAATGATCTGAGAGGTCTTTTCCAACTTTAACGATTCCATGATGCGTCAAAGGTCCCTCCTATTCACAAACAAACAAACCAGTTTTTATTTACCTGACAACCTTGTCAACTTTTCCAGGCTGTGAGACTGCAATTCTGTTCCCCATGCGTTCCAAAAAGATCTTTGGGAGCGTCCACCCCACGGCCGGCATGACCCTGCGCTCCTTCACCGCCTGCATCTGGATCAAGGTGACCGAGGCCTTGGACAAAACCATCGTCTTCTCCTACGGAACCAAGTTCAACCCCTACGAGATCCAGCTGTACCTCAGCCGCGACTCGGCCGTGCTCCAGGTCGGCGGGGGCCAGCACAAGGTGGCTGCCCGGAACGTGGTGATTCCCGGGAAGTGGGTGCACCTCTGCGGCACGTGGAGCTCGGAGAACGGCTCCGCGGCGCTGTGGGCCCACGGGGAGCTGGCAGCCAGCGCTGCGGACATCGCCGGCGCTCACACCGTTCCCGAGGGAGGCATCCTGCAGATCGGCCAGGAGAAGAACGGCTGCTGCGTGGGAGGGGGCTTCGACGAGGCTCTGGCCTTCTCGGGGAAGCTGACCGGCTTTAACCTGTGGGACCGCGTGCTCAGCCCCGCCGAGCTGGCAGCCCAGAGCGGGGGGGACACCTGTGGCACCAGGGGCAACGTCGTCGGCTGGGGGGTCACGGAGGTGCTGCCCTACGGGGGAGCCCAGTACGTGTCCTAAACCCTGCGCCCAGAACGGATTTCACCGAGAGCTGAAGGTCAATGTTACAACTAACCAGAGCTGCGGGAGCTCCTGCCTCTGGCATTCCCAAGGAATGAGCGCTGCAAGTTGACGGAACAAGGTACTGTGGAGATGGGATTTGATCTGTGCCTGCTGTCCTGGCAAAACCCTGGCAGACCCCACACATCAGGGCATGGCATTGGAAAAGCTGGGCCTGAGCTCGGGCAGCTCTGTCTCTCCAGTGCAGGGTTTGCTGATGAGCATCACCACGGACATTGGGGAGCCAAGCAGAGCTCCCAACACCCCTGCTGAGGAAAAACTCACCTGGCTCTGCAGAACACACAGAGAAGCTGTGGCTGCCCCATCCCTGGAAGTGTCCAAGCTGGGCTGAACAGAGCTTGGAGCAACCTGGGATAGTGGGAGGTGTCCCTGCCCATGGCAGGGGCTGGGACTGGGTCATCTTTAAGGTCCTTCCAACCCAAACCATTCCAGGCTCCTCCAATCCTTGGGTCCTGTAGTGATAATGTGAATTTTACAGAGGAACCACCCAAGTCAAGAAATGTGTTGTCCATTACGCGTTGTTAGTAATTTGTAGACCTTAAGAAAACTAGTTCCTTGTTTAAAGCATTATTTATGCCATGGATTGATATAAAATTAATAGCCCCCATCATAATCTGATGTTACTTTGGGAGAAAATGCAGCTGTATTATATTGTAAATTGACTTTGTGATAATTTTATTGAAATTATTTTTGTAAAGTTGTTTTGTAAATAAAGATGCTTTACTAGCCTAAAACCCTCCATTCTACTCATGAACCAAAATTCTGGATTTAGTCCCAAGTGGGAGTTTTTCCACATTTTGAGCCATGCAGTTTTAGCTGCTAATAGCAAAAAACATAAATAGCAACATCTCACAGGAGCAGAGAGACCCTCACAGGACTGAAATCCAAGCATTAGCCAGGGACAGCTTTAAGGCCTCTTGGGAGAACAATTCCCTCTTGGGGATGCTGCCATGTGCAAGGATCTGCCCCTCTTGGAGCTGTCCCAGTGGACACTTGCTGGTTGGACAGCAAGAGAAGCTTTGCCACTCTGACTTGCTGTGAGATGGGGCTGTGTTAGTTCAGAGCTTGGAGGCTGAAGGAAGGATTTGCCTTGGGAGATTCCCAAATAAAATCCATGAGCCCCCCATGCACAATCCTGGCCCCATCAGGACAGGTTTTAGGGGAATTTACACTTGTTTGCTGCTAACAGAAGGTTTGTACAAGGCAGGATTGCTGCTCAGTGCCAGTGACTGCTCTCCTCTCTCTCCCAAGCTTATCCAAAATCCACTAAAAGCCCAGGGCTGGATACAGAGCACAAGCAGCAGCTGCAGAGAGCCAAGACACTGGTGCTGATGTTCATGTAGAAAACAGAGCACAAGCAGAGGATGATGAATAGTTACTCACTGGATATGTAACCATTTACAACAAGAACCATTACCCTCTACCTGTGGAAGCCTCTGAACAAGTTATCATGAGGAATGTCTTACTCAAAGCAATTCTTATTCTCCCTGGAAGCAGCCCATCCTTCTTCTCTATCCCCATGTTTCCCTGTCTCATTCCATACACATCCTAAGAACACACTTTGATAAATTTCTTGACTTGTTGCTGCTACACTTCCTCCTGAACATGACAGATCCTTGCTGCCAAGATATAAAAGTAGTAAAAAAAGCTCTGACAAGGTAAATTCCACTTTCCTGTGCCATTCGAGGGGGTTGTGCTTCATGTCTAAAGTTATATGACCTGCTCCAAAATTTTGGCAGCATTTCTTATTTAAGTGAAAAAGAATTGCTCTGATTGCTGGAATTTCTCCTGTTACCCTGCAATAAAAATGTATCTAAGTTATAAATGCTTGGCAGTAAACTTGACAAAAATCCCTCACTAAATAATATCTGCAAATGACCTTAGCTATAGAACAATGAAATATTACCTCTGTTCATCTCTGGCAGCCACAAGCCAGATCTTCAGAGTTACAAAAGCACTTGAGGTCCCAACACTGTGCAAGGGCAAAACCACTCTCAAATCCTCTTTCTGTTCAGTGCCCTCCATTAAGTGAAAACAAATGTTAATCAAATGCAGCAGAGAAAGGAAAATCCTCCAAAAGATCCCCAGAAATGCTTCCTGGTTAATTCTTGCTGTAGCTCATACCTGAAATGCTTTGTCTTGGAAGGAGCCTCCTCCTATCTCTGCTCAGGTTTGGCAGAGGACCAAATGCAAAGCCAGTTCTTTCATTCTCACTGACTCAGCTGGAAAACTTCCCTCTTTCCAAGAGCTTTGCTCTTCCTTTATCACCTCCAAGGACCAGCAAAGCTTTCCCACAGGCCAGCACCAAACTCACCCCACCAGCACACTTCTCTCTTTCCTTCCTCACACAACTGTATTTTCCTTTGTCAACAGTTTGGCTGCTTGGAAATCACCAAATAAATTGTATTTGGGGGGGAATTTGGTCTCCAGTTATGGAAAAGCCACTGCAACCCTGCCAACACAAGTGACGGAGCGAGGCTAAGCCAAGCCTGGCTGAGCGTGGTGCTGAGCCCAGCTCTGCTGGATGCAACATCCACAGGATGCCTGAGCTCCTCTGGAAGCTGGAGCAGCCACGGGACTCTCAGATTGCAGGGCAGAGTTGTTGCTGTCCCCTGGAAATGGGAATAAATCCGTGTGGGCCTCGTGCTGCTGGAAGGTGCCAGCACAGGGCCGCGGCACAGACGTGCTCAGAGCCCGAGCCGACGCTCACTGGAACACTTTCTAAAGAGTTCTTTTTTAGCTCATAAGATAAGAACCTGATTATGCAGCCAAAGAGTTGCCCCAAGTAAGGAAAAATCCAGTTACTCTCCAGCACTGGCGGGCAAGGGGCCAAAGTTTGCTCTGCCTGGTGCCACGAGGCTGAGCCCCGTCTGTGCAGCCCCACAACAAGGCTTTGTCTCCAAAAACTGCCTTGGAAATTCATCCTCTGCAGCTTTCCCTCTTGCTTCCCTTCTCCCTTGAGCAAACAGACTCTGAGGGCAGTTCTCAGCCTGCTGCAAACCCAGCTTCTCATGCCTGAAATGTGAATTATGTGCAGTGTAATTAAGTCACTCTGCAAAACAAATCGTTTTGCCTGTTCAGAGCAGCCTCTTCCAGGCTGGAATTCCCAAACCTGATATCCACAGCAACATCTGCTGGTGGAAGAACATAAGTACACAACTCAGTGCTGAAACCCTCACTTGTGGGTGTGCATCACTTTCCCCAAAACTATGATTATACATGATTATATTCACTATTTTTCTGTTCCTATCGCTGAGTTAACATTGTGCATTACCACTTGTAACACATAAATATTAACATCGAGTTTTAAGACAATATAATAATTAATAAATTAATAAATACAGGACTCTACACATTTAATTTGAGGGTTTAACAGCTTCACAGCAGTGTTCTTTTAATAATTAGACAGTTATTGCTCCTTATTGCTTACCCCTACGAGAAGGAAAACAGTGATTTTACTACTGCAGTAGCACTGCATTGCAACAAGTCCTGTGAACTTTATTACTTCAATTAAGTTGGACTTGCTTTTATAGAGGAATGAATATTTTTGGCTTTTTAAACCACAAAAAAGAAAATGTAAATAGATTAGCAACATTGTTCTATATAAAGCCAATAATGTAGGCAAAATTAAAGAACGACTACAAAGCTTTTATATCTTCCATCTGACTATTCCACCACAGAATGGGATTAATTTCATCCCCATTTCTCTCTTGGAGTCTTGCCAGTGACACTGAGAGGAAGGATAAGAGCTCCATGAGCAGTGCCTCATATCAGGGCTGATAATTTGGAGTCCATTAGCAGGGAATATTAACGAGTACAAATGTATTTCCTGCCCTGTGGGTCAACCAATCCATACCAAAACCTCCAGAGGTGCAGTAAATTCACATATTCCTTGATAAAGCCTGTTCTTAGATTGTGATGAATACATTTAATCACATTTATAGATATTTCCATATGTCTGTTTCATACATCTCATGTGTTTTTATGCACAATTTGTTTAATGGTTGGATTGATCCTGGAGTCTTTTCAAGCCCTGATGATTGATTAATGCTATATGATAATGATTCTATACGTGCCTAACAGAGCCAAACTGATCTGATGGTCACCCACTGGGGGATTAAACCCAAATTCTTGGTGTGTTCATACCTTGAAGGACACTTTTGACAATGGTTTCTGTGTGCTCAGCCAGCAGCTCTGCTTTGGCAATGGCAGCCAAGGACAGGTAACTGGACATGTTCCTGCACAGCTCCTTGTTGCCCCTCTGCAGGAACTTCACTGCCACTGGAACAGCCAAGGCCATGACTGGAGGGCGGTTGTAATTCTGAAAAAATATGAAAAAAATTATTAATATAAAAGTCTTGTGCTGGGCAGAGTAGAAAAATAAAAATAACAAGGGGACGAGCAAAAAACACATCAAGAAAGGCCATGTTTTGGTAGCACTGCTGAAGGCAGATGTCAAAGGAAGTTTTAAATTTCTTCATTTGCCCTGCTGCAGCAGGGAATGTTAATAATGGCCCTATTTTTGTCTTCTGCTAAAGGAGAAGAAAACATGATTTGAAGTGCACTAATGGAATGCTAGCATTCCTAACGAGACCTTTGGTGTTTGGTGCTCCCTGAGAATCCATCATCCTTGGGATCCATCATCCGGCTGGAAGGACAACACCTTGGAGCAGCCACTGCCAGTCAGTGCCCTGGGAGATTTGCTCACAGTGTAATCGTTTTAGTATTGATCATTAATTATCCTGCAATAATTAAGACTTCCTTTATTTCTTTAAACTCACAGAATCCCTGAATGGTTTGGGCTGGAAGGACCTTAAAGCTCATCCCATCCCACCCCTGCCATGGGCAGGGACACCTCCCACTGTCCCAGGCTGCTCCAAGCCCCATCCAACCTGGCCTTGGACACTTCCAGGGATCCAGGGCAGCCCCAGCTTCTCTGGGAAGCTCCAGCCAATTCCTCTGAACACTGACATTTTTCAGGACTGCAAATTCCTCTTCCTAAAATGGCTCCAAGCTTCAGGGATCTCAGGGTCCCTGCACACACGCTTGGGTTGTGACATCAAGGTCAGGAGAGGTTTTTCTGCTGCTATTTATACACAAAATAGCATGGAAAAACCACACACATCCATTACCTGTTGAATTCCCACACAACTGCCTTGGAACCAGTTTGGGTGTCACTAAGGACCTACATTGTCTCTGGAGCCTCCTTAACCAGTGCTCTCCTCTCCTCTCCTCTCCACTCAGCTCAGTTTGGAGCAGCTCTTTGAAACTGGAGTACACCTCTGCTCCTGAAAATAATCCTGCAATGTGATTATGTCTAATTAGCAGCTGAAATCCCAGGCAACCACTGGAACCCAGATGTCACAGACAGCAACAAACACTGCAAAGAAAGGCAGAGCAGACTTTCTGGACTTCCATTCTGGAGCAGCACTCAGTAGAATAAATTTAGACTGAAAAAAAAATAAATCAGTGATTCCATAACTGTTATTCCAAAATCCAAATCTGTTTTTCCATATTCCACAGGGTTTAAGTGGCTCTGAGGACTTTTCCCTGGAACAGAGACTTGCCAAGCAGTGGACAGCCCCTTCCAGAGACTCCTAAGGGAGAGGGGACTGCAGCCACTCCTTGGTGTCAAGATAGATAATTCTGGCAATGCCATATGGCCAAACCCTGCATCTTTAATGAGAAAAGCCCTTCAAATAAATGGAGCTTTCTGCAGCAGCATGTTTAAATCAACATAATGCCTCGTTATGTTTGGCTGAGAGGCACCACTGAGTAGGAGCCAAAGGCTGCTCCAAGTTATTACTCTGCTACTCCACACAAAGAATGGGAAATAAGGCTTGGCTCTCTGACTAGGATTTAAAAGATGTTAGAAAATTCCAAAGAACAATTCTTTTTTTTTTTCCCCTCAATAAAAACAATAAAGATAAAATCCTCAGTTAAGAAAAGGTTTGAATTCAGATGGAAGTAGAAAGGTTTAATTTGTTCCATGATAAACATCAGGGCAGGAAGGCACACTTAGAAAATGTGGAGGTGACAATGAAGAGCAGATTTCAGTAAAGTGATACAATGATGTTTGCAAACCTTGGGGACCTCCCTGCTGCTGATATGAACAGAGACCTGCCATGAGATCCAACCCAGCTGGCAGATTTTCATTATTGTTCCAACTATCCCCCACATCTGCTATAATAAAAGCTCATTTTATACCTTTTTTTTTTTAATGCAAAGGAACTTGCCAATAACAGCTCTGTTTCAGGAGGCAGTACTTTTATAACTCTACTTTGGCTTTCCCATCCCTGGAAATATCCAAGGCAAGGTTGGATGGGGCTTGGAGCAACCTGGGGTAGTGGATGGTGGTGGGTTTAAGGTCCCTCCCATCCCAAACCATTCCATGATTCTGTGAGCTACCTCACTTCATTTCAATGACTTCAAGACAGGAGGAACCATTAACAGTGCAATCCCCCACGCTCTCAGTTTTAAACATAACCAGTCACATGCACCCCAAAAGAGATTTACAAATGCACTTTAAAAGAGAAAACAAAACAGGCAACAAGTCCACGCTGCTCCCTGGCTTTCAGCCCAGCTCTACCTGCAAGATACAGCTCATGATGTCAGATGCAATTTTGGCGTGTGGTGCATCCTCATCTCTTCCTGAGGGCTTCAGGTTGTGCTCCAGACACGACTCCCAGAGAGCCACCAGGGCCCTGCCGTGCTTTTCGATGGAGGCCGTTTCCCTGATGGCCGTGGTGATCCTGGTGATGCAGATTTCCACCACAGCCTGGTCGTTGTCGTTGGTTTGGTAGTCCTGGGCCACAGGAAAAGATATTTTTCACTGAATTGGTTTGCAAGGACCCCATAAAATTAGGTTTTTGTAACAGGCCAATGTCCATTTTCCCACATCCACCTTTACAACAGATATACAGCATGACTAAGAACATAAGCATGACATAAGAACTAATCAGCCCACAGGTCTTAATTGTCATTACTGTGAAAGTATGAATCCCTCTAATCTCATCTTAATCTCTAATATACTTTATAACTATTTAATAAAAATTATCATGAAGATGAACTTGAAGTATCTTTGAAGGAAATCCAGCTGGTGAGAACTGGATTTCATGACCACATTTTTAAGTCTTACACTTTTCAAGTCTTTTTAGAAAGTTAAATTGTTTATGTCCCCACCTTTATTTATACACTATATTTAACCTCATGAAAAGATATTAAGGACAATTCACTCACTGCAGCTGAACTAATGATTCTGATTTGTTCAAGAGCTTCGGAGAGGCTTCCTTCGATTTCAGCATCCTCCAGGGAGAAGAGATCCCCTGCCCGGGACAGATCCTTCTGTGCCAAAACCAGCCCAAAGAGATGATGCATGGCCCTGCTCAGCCACCCTCTGCAGGCACCATGGGCATGGACCACTCAGGTGGGGACAGAAGGGGAACAATCCCGTGCAGGAGTGATCAGTTTAACAGGAAAGAGAAATCCGGGGTGTATTTCAAGACTTTCTTGGGCCCTACCTAAAAGGAAAAAAAAGAAAAAAAAAGAAAAATTAGGAAATGCATTGATTGATACGACCCAGTTTAGCAAAGATTTTTAAGGGCTGTGTGAAAGCATCAGACAGGACTCCCTGACCCAGGGACATCCCTAACCATGTACAGGAACTGTGTGTGCAAAGGCCTTTCAAATCACACAAGGGTTTGGGTTGGAAGGGACCTAAAATCCCATCCAGTGCCACCCCTGCCATGGGCAGGGACACCTCCCACTAGCCCAGGTTGCCCAAGGCCTTATCCAGCCTGAGTTTGAGCAACACCAGGGATGGAGCATCCATATAAAAGGGGCAAAACATTGAGAACCCTCTGGAAGCAACTCCCTGAGAGATTCTCTATTTTAATGGCACAGACAGTACAATGCACTTGATAATGCCACAAGGGCTATTTTAATTTTCCCAGCTCTATCAATACCATTACAGCCCTCATTTACCAGGAGTCCTGATTTCATTAGGCAGAAGCAGAAAGGAGCTCAGACTGCAAAGCTCACACGAGGCACAAGTCACACAGCACAAGGGACGGTGTGAGCTCAGATCAGGCCCACCCTGCTCACACTCAGCCATTCTCAAGTTCAAAAATAAAAGCTCAAAAAGCCACAGACACAAACACTTTTGTTTTTTTACCTGCTCAAGATGCCAGCAGGCCATCCTCAGGGATGGGGACAGGTGCTCTGGGGACAAAGCCTGACCCTTCTCTCCTCTCACCCCGGGCAGCATCCAAGGGCACAGGGAGCAGAAAGCTGGGAAGTGTGGCAAGCAGGGATCCTGGAGTTGTTAATTGCAGTGCCACAAGGAAGGCATTCCAGGAATGCAGACTAAAGCAGCCTAAAAAAGTTACCCGTGGCTCCGTCAGGTGACTGCAGGAACCCCAATGCAGGGAGGCCTTATCTCTGAATGAGCTGCTCTGTTTCTAGGACAAAATACAAAGCCTGCTCCACTTGAGGGCAGTTGTTTTTAATAGAGGAAACAGAACTCTCTGTGTTAGTGGAAAGCTATCCTTCCCTGGGAAGGAGGGGAAAAAGCCCTCAGTAAGCTCATACTGGTTGAAAGAAAGAGAAAAGCGAGCAGCCTCGCAGGAGAGGAGGTTTCCTGGCCAAAGGAATCAATGCTGTCATTCTGTAACCTTTACACCAGCACAAAAGAGGGTCTGAGCTTTGCTTTGGCTTTTAACATGACCCTCTCATGAGCAGCACAACCAAATGTGCCCACATCGTGTAGAAAAGTGCTCGAGGAAGGAAGATCCAGGGAACCCTCCCTTGGATCAGCTGCTCCCAAACACAGCAGCCCCTTCTGCAGGAGTTGGGCTTCGTGGTCCTCCTGGGTCCCTTCCAACCCAGCACATTCTCTCATGCTTGGCCTCCTCTCCTGGCTGTGCTCCTGCAGGAGTTTCTCAGGGGGTCCTGATCTCTACCTGAGCAGACACTTTTATGTGAGTTTTACAGACAACACTCAGGATAATGCAAAAAAACATATCTTTATTGTGAGCTCTTTGAAATGGCATTATGGCAAATCCTCTTAATGCTTACATTGTGTAACAGTGCTGAAAATACTTTCCTTGCATAGGCATTAAAGAGAATTGGTCCTTAAGCATTTCCTTGCTCACTGCAAGATTTGCTATTAATAGGCAGCAGGCACTGGAGAAAAGGGAAAACAAACCATGTGTCTTACAAAATGTCATTTTTAAGTGATTTTCTATTTTTAAAGGGTAAAGTTGGACAACAAAAATGATTCAGAGTTCAGTTGCTGAGGTGTCTCATCACCTTGAATGCACACCATCCATCAGTGCCTTCTCACTCACTGGATTTGTGGCCCACATCCACAAGGAATGGAAAAGGCAAAGGGTCTGTCCATCCTGCATGGATCCCCACTGGCTTTGCATCCGAGGGGACTCACAGCAGGAATCCACCTTCCCATGGCCAAAACGTGGGCAACAACCCAGCAACTCCAGAGCTTCTAGCAAACTTCGAGTCATCATTATGCAGGAAAAATCCCCTCAGCTTCCACCACAAACCATTTCCACTGGTTCTGGTGCAGTCCCAGGTTAATTCCAAGGTTTGATCTGATTTTCAACACCTCGTTTCCCTTTTCATGCCAAGCTGAAAGAGCCACCCTTTCCCTGGGACCTTGAAGCTGTTCCCCTCCAAGGTGAGTGTCTCCACTTGCTGCAGGCACAGCATTCTTACCAAAGCTCCTTATCAGAAGCAATCAGAATAAAAGCCAGCCTGACAGGTTTCAGAGCTTGAAGCTACTGAATTGGTCTGTTTGCAAAATAATTCCCCCAATAATAGGAGATTAACAATAAAAATTCTATGTAAAAGGGCAGCTGGACCTAAGGGCATCCAAAAGCCAATTGAACTCGAGCTAAAAAGGCTGAGTCTTACAGTTCATCAGGAACTCAGCTTCTGCAGAATGACATTAGAAGGACAGAAACAAAAAAAATCCCTTTTAAATCAAAGAGGAAGGGAGAGGATAAAAAATTTTATATTTACAGTGAAGGAAATTCTACAAGAAAATTTCCTTAACTTCCAAAAGGCTTGAAATGTAAATCCAGCTGGTTGATTTTATGGGTGTTATCCCACTGAAGAGAGAAGTACAATCCTCAAAGAGCTGAGCAATAATATTGTTAATCCAGTTCCATGCTACACAACAAAAATCAGCAAAACCTTCCCTCTTATTTAAGGAATTTTAGGAAACTCAAGCCACTGGAGTTCATGTGAACCTTACAGGATGTTTTTGTTTTTCCCTTCCTGGAGCTGCAGTGAGGACAGGGATATTCCAAACCCAGCACAGCCAGGGCTCCAGAGGAAATCCAATTAATTCAGCACTTCCCAGGCCCCACCATCCCCTGCAAGGCTCACTTATCATGAGTTCTCCTCAAACCCTGCAGCACAACTCCAACATGGAATTTCTTATTCCCCATGGAAGGGCTGAGCCACCCCAAGGTGGCAAAGCTCTCTGACAAACACAAGGACATGTTCATTTTCTGAAATCTTCACAAATCTAAAAGGTATAACATGGTTCAAAAAAGCAACTTAAAGTGTAAGCAAATTACACAGGAGAGGAAAATGAGCTGGGAATTCCCTTTAACTGGAGAGTTAAACTACTGGGAGGTGTTGCTTTACCATGGTCATGCGGGGCACAACACAGCCCAAAGCTTTGAGTTGTCCTTAAAAAAGGAAAAGGAAAGAAAAAAATCCATTTCCTTACCTCTCAGCCATGTTGCCATGCTTAATACACTGGGTTAGATGAGGTGCTTTGGATGCCTTGGATGAAAGGCACTGCAGGAAAACAGAAGGAAAATTGTATGAGTGACTCTTTGCCTTTCCAGATTGTAAAATTCCCCTCAGGACACCTCCAGGAATGTGACTTTTTCACCAAACAGGGTTTAATATTTGGGACCTGGGCCCATACAGGCCAGGACAGCAGCTCTGCTGAGCCCTCTGAGGTTGATGTTATTCACACATCCATGGAGGGAACACAGCAGGTTTGCATTTCCATGCTCTGGGGATAAATATTTTCAACAACTGCATAATTACTTTTATTTTCCCTTTCCATGAGTAGCAGGAAGATTATTCTAATCCTCAAAAAAAAAACCTTGGAATTTCAGGTAGGATTCTCTTCCCTTGAAATTCCCCTTCCCCATCTCACAGAAAAAAAAAAATCCATTTTGTGCAATTTCTGTCTCAAAGAGTTACAGAAGTTTGTAATATTGCCAAAACTGCTGGATACTGCCTTCCCCCTCTGCACCCAACCAGGGGAAAAAAAAAAAAAAAAGCCTGGATACATTTCCCAACAACATTCACATATGCAATTTATGGACAGAATATTACAAGATATTTCAGAGAACCTTTCCCCTCTCTGTTACACTACTAATAATTTATTTTATTTTTAGGCTTGAAAAGCATTTACTCCCTAAAACAGACCATTCTTTCAGAACTTGGAAATGAAGTTCTCACATTTTTCAGTGAAAGAGAAGGATTAAAGATTATATTGAAAGAGCATCATTTTCACAGAGGGTGAATAGACTACAGCAGTTCCCATGGGATCAGCTGCATATATTTAAAATCTTCCCACAAGACAACCATTGTTTCCTACAAGCCTCTCTCTTTCTTCCTGTCATGACAGGTTTCCACACTTCATGTCCCTCGAAATCCCATGGATGCTGAGCTGGAACAGATGATGAAACAATAAATGATGAAGTCTACTAATTAGGCTGGGGTTAACTATGGTTTTTACTAATGAAACACCTTGCTGCAGGCTTGGGAGCTCCCTCTCCACAGCCAACTCTTGGACACAAGGAACCAGTGTCCTCATGGAAAATAATATACAAAATAATCACAGGAATTCTGCAGCCTTTTAAGAGATCTCTCCTGCCAGAATTCCAGGGCTGCAGCACTACCCACAGGCGGCTCAGGCTCCTTCTGGATGGGTAAATATTCTGCCCTGTGATGAAGGGGTTTGATCAGCAGGTTTGGTGGGTCAGGAGCTGCCTGAAGGGAACCAGATCACCCTGATCTCCGAGGCAGTTTTGGCTGCACAATTCATGGAGAACCCACTGATGCAGAGGGGTAAGAATGTACTTATGAACTTGCCAACTTCTGCTTTTGCAAAGAGATAACTTGACCAATTTTTTAATATAAATAATCTACTTGATAATCTGGGTGCTGTTGAGACAATTTTCTGATTTTCAGTCTATAAGAAATGATATTTGGCTGCTGTTTCAGCACACACTGGTGCTGTAACTAACACTTCATAAGACTTTGCATTCTTAACATGATAGATTTGTAAGAATTCCATGTGTAAATGTCTCCATGATATTAAAGCATTAGGCTAAACTAAACAAAACAGTGCTAAAATGGAATAAATTGTTTCATAACAAACACCAATTCGCTCACTGTCACAATGATGCTGTCAAAAGCGGCTCACTTTCAAGGGTTCCTTAATGAGCTTTTATATCTGTGACTTATTTTCGAGACTGCAGTGATACAGAAAAAGAACTTGGTTTAAATTTTTACAAAGGTTTTAATATGTATTTCTGTCTGAGGAGAGTGAAGGAGGAAATGGGGCAGAGCATGAGGGACTACAGGGTCAGAATACAGGAACCCTGCCCTGAAAAATGCCACTCTGGAAGGGAAAATTGGACTAGAGCGATAAATAAAGGTAAAAAATCACTGAACCTCAGAGTCTCCTGAAACAGCAGCCACCAAACAAGCACTGAACGTCCTGAAGTTCCTCCCAGGTACCTGGCAATCCCCCCAGTGCAAGTCCAGCTCATGATTTAATAGGACCAGCAGCTTCCCAGTGTGCCAGAGTTCCCCTAAAGTGAGAAATTAATTCAGGAGCCCAGGGACAAAGTGTCCCCTGAGCACAGGGAGGGAACAGCTGAGCCCCAGGATGATCCAGGAGCTCTGCAGGTTCACCTCCCACACAGGCACTGCTTTTTCTTTCCCTGGCACTTCCAGGCAGCTCACACCACTTTTCACAGCCATCACTGTAACACGTTTCTACACCTGCTAACCGCAGCTCTGCACTCCCAGAAAACCCAGGAACAGTCCCACTATTAACGACCACATTCCCTCAAAAACCTCCTCCATTATTTAACACTCAGAGCTGCTCCTCAACGCCTTCCCTCGCAGGAATTGATTCATTATTCAAACTTGCTACATGAACACATATTTAAGTTATTCATACCTCTCAGAAGCGAAAAACATGAATAATTGACGGCAAATTGTCGCTCTTTAGAGAAATTGGGATCAGATCCATCCCAGTTGCCAGTGCCCCTTCCATCCCCCTGGCTCTGGTATGTGAGGCTGCTGGCGGGTGCACAGCCCTGTCAACCCAACCGTACAGTCTATTCAGTTACCCTGGAGTTGTCATGTGGAATCAAGCAAACAAATTTCTTCTCTCCCTTCGCCCCAACTCCGGCGCTGGAAAACAGATCAGGAATAATTCCTCACCCAGCTTCACTTGGGCAGCAGCTCCAGTGAAAATGCTCCGAGCTCGATACGGAATTTGAATTAGTTAAAAGGATTTATCAACAGCCAGTGGTTACACTCAGTTAATTAATAACTTGCTTAAGAGTAACAAGGAAATTGCAGGAGTTAATATTACTTATGGGGCCTCTTCTGCGAGGTTGGTGGGAAGGCTGGACCCTGTGAGGGCCTTTGGAGGAGCTTTAGGCAAAAGAAGAGCCAGGGAAGAGCAGGACACCGAGGAAATGCAGCCTTAAAATTGACACTCTTTGCACCTCACCCACTGCTGGAACTTCAGCCAACACTTCCCAAGGGGAAGTGCCCAGGTGGGAGCAGTGCCCAGGTGCCTCAGCACCTCTAAACCTTGGCACCTGGAGCAGAGGAGTGATTTCTGAAGCATTCCAGGGGCACTCCACACACCTGAGCCTTCCACACCAAGCATGCCCATACTTTTCCCCTTAACTTCCCTCTGATAAATGAATTCTGAATTCCCAACAAGTCAAGCTTATCTAAACCTGCCCTACAGCCCAATCTGCCCGTGTCCTCCTCTCCTGGGAGAGCAGAGGAGCAAATCCCACTGGGAGTGTTCCAGCACAGGCATTTTTTCTAAAAACAGCCAAAGAAATATCAAAGCAACCAAGTGGGAACAGCCAAGTGGAAGGTCAAGCACCCCAAGCCAGCTTCTGGGAGAAAGGAAAGCCTGTTTGCCCAAAGATAATGAGGGGAAACGTTTGTACAACTCCTGTTAGGGCTGTTGTAACACTGAAAGAATTTATAAATTATAGTTTTTTAAAAAAAATCTGCACATTCAGTCATACAGGTCCTCAATTTTGAGGGCAATGCCTCCTAATGGCCCTTTTGCTCCTGTTCACTGCACCAGAGCCTCGACAACCAAACACAAAATTAATGGGGGTGAACACATCCTTTTAACCATGTGAAGAAAATCCTTGTTTTTGCTCTTTAAGTGCAATGCAGTTGTGTGTTCCCTGCATCTTCCTTTGAACTGGGGAAGGACAGGAAGAACCCAGCTGGTTTCTCTCCTGTGAGACTGTAAAATAACTTGTGAGATGATGGCAGAACAGAAATATTATCATTCTGGAAATCATTTTCTAAACAAGAGATTTTAATACAATAAATGTCACAGGGCAGTGTGGTCTAACCAGGAGATCACAGACAGGGGGTTGGATTTCACTTCTGCATCCAATAACTGCTTAAGTAGGAATTAAGAGGTGGATTCCTTTGCTCACTGTGAGCCTAATTTTGACCATTAATCACAATTTCTTGACAATTTTGGTTGCTGATTTCCCATCCCTGGAAGTGTCCAAGGCCAGGTTGGACTGGGCTTGGAGCAGCCTGGGATAGTGGGAGGTGCTCATGGCAGGGGGTGGAACAGGATGAGCTTTAAAGCCTTTATTTTAATAATAAACCAAACCAAGATATTGTGGTAGTCACGTAAATTTTTCACCAGCTGGAAAAGGAGAATTTACTTTATGAAAATAGTTTATTCCCCATCCTAGGGAAAAAAAAAAGTTCTTAACTTTTATTATAATAGCTACAATGAATAACACCCCTTTTCAGCAAAGCCCTGAAAATATTTATTTTGTTAGACTTTGAAAAACAAACATCTTGTTAGGGAAGAGACAAGCTATTGTTCTCCCTCCGACTAATTGGTGAAAAGCAACAGAATATTCCATATTCATTACATTTCACCAAAATGAGTCATGTTATCTTCCACCCAGACAAAGCATTTTAATTTTAATAACGACAATGCTGACAGCTACAGTACTGTTCTTGCAGAAGTTTGCTTGTAAATAATTAACAATTGTTGTATAACGACAGAGGGGGGCTTGATAGCTCTATTAATTTCACAGTCAGGCTGGAGTCTCTTTAATTTAGGGTATTCATAAAAACCCACTGCCCTCCCAACATAAAAGGCTAATGGGAAAACCAGGTTTGTGTCCCTGCAGTCTGTCCCGATGCCAAAATCCTGTTGTATGCCAGGAAGCAGCCATGGAAAAGCCAGGGGGATTGTGTAGGACCCACAGATCACACCCCAAAGGGTTTTGGTTTGGCTGATCATTGTCTGCTTTGGAAGGTGGAATCTGGGATGTGATAAATAACAAGTCTGAAATCCTGCTCTGAGCTGGGCTGGCCTCAGCAGGGAACAGATCCAGAACAGGACAAGGACCTCTTAATGTCCTTTAATATGTGCACTCCTGCTTCTCCAAGCCTGCCCAAGCAGGACACCCACAAATGTTCCCCTAATTCAGTAATTTTTAAAAACCAGACAACATTCCTCTGATTCTGGTGGAGTCAGCAAGGACACAAACACCTTGAGGACACATAAAATATTCCCTTGAGAGCAAGGTCTTTATCACATGCCATAGAGTTCACTAATTCACAGTTAATTTGCATATTTTACAGAGATATTAGGAGTTTCATCCCAGAATTTTGTAGAACTGGATGCAATACTCCCTCTATCAGGAGATATCCAATTGGATTTTTTTTTCCCCTTGAGAAAACACGTCCTGGTCTTTCCATTCCTGTGAGGATGCAGCATTTAACTCCAAAAAAATAACAGAGCATCTCAAAAGCCCACTGAAATGAATAGAGAGATTCCTATTGCCACTACAGTAAACTGTAATGAGAGAATGTACTAAGATGCAAATACATTACATTAAGATAAAAGACCCACAATCTTTTATTCTCCCAGGAGGTAATTCCTGATTTTACCTTATGCTGTCTCATATAAACAAGTGGATAATGCCACAGACCTTTTTGAAGCAGCCTTTGGTTTCTCCGTGGATCAGGTAACAAGAAGCATTCCTGGGCCATGTGCTTGACTGGCAGCAGCCCAATATTCAGTGTATTTGCACACTTTCCTACACTAAGTGGATTATTCAGGATTGCAACCACAGCCAAATAAAAAGTGCTAGATGTCAACTTAATATTTCAATTAGATTTTATATTCATTACTAAAGCTTGTTAGAATCCCAGAACGATTTGGGTTGAAAGGGACATTGAAGCTCATCCAGTGAGCCATGGGCAGGGACACCTCCCTCTGTCCCAGGTTGCCCCAAGTCCTGTCCAACCTGGCCTTGGACACTTCCAGGAATGGGGAATCTCCAATCTCTGGGCAGCAATTCTTACCATTACTTATTCTCCAGTTACCTGCAGAGCACAGCAATCTTGTTTGACACTTTTAGAATAACTGTTCATTTCTCAAGGCCACACCCTGTGTACCAGTAAGCCAAAGCTCCTGCTGAAATTAAAGAGGTTTTCCCTGAATTCCCTCCAAACTGTAGGATTTGACCCAGGAGGAGGAGGCAGAGCCTGCCCAGCCCTGGAGCTGTTGGTTGGGCAGGTTTGGAGGTGGGTGTTGCCTCCTGCAATCCTCAGAGCTCATCAGCAGCTGCACTGCTCCAAAGGCTCATCTGCATCACAAACCCAACATCTGCTGTGCCATCCCCGTGATAAACCTCATCACAAACAGGGAAACTCGGTATACTCATTTCTTTATAGGCATTTCTGGCTCAGGGATGGTTCCAAAATACTCAGAAACAACAAAAAAAGTCACTTCAGCCTCCCTTTGGACAAACTCAAGCACACCCAGCCTCGTTTTTACATCCACATATCAGATAACATTTTCATTAACAACCTGCATCATTTTCCCCCTGACCTGCATATTTTATGACTTCAGGCATCCCTTTCCATTCACTTTGCTTTCCACAGGCAGGGCTTTCTTAATTGAGCTGCACAGTTGATGAACTGTGCTAATTGAGCTGCATAGCTCTGCTGCTGCTGGGGTTTTAGACCCTGAACTCAACCCAGTATCGAGTGCTGGGCCGGTGCCACTGGAGTTACAGCTCTGCAAGTTGGGGGGCACTTCAACAGCTCTGCTACACTTCTCACTTCCAACATTCCTGTATGTTTTTCCTGCTTTATAATACCCAAATTGGTCAAAATCTGCATTTAGCTTGCACAAATCTTTTTAAGGAGAGCCAGGACAAATGAATGAAGCTGCTGCTGACAGCCCAAGGAATTCACCCTTGTATTCTGTCCCTGAGAGCAGAAGTGAGGAAAACTCACCCCAGGAGAGCACAGAGAAAAACCTGCCTACAGAGCCTGCTCCAGCCACACTCCCAGAGCCTGGGGAGGAGGCAGAAAGCTTTTAAAGGGTCCTGGAGGCAGGAAGGAGGAGTGGAATTGCTGAGAAACCATGAGGAGGTGCCGTTCTCAGCCCAAGTGAAGAGCACAGCTGCGGCCGGGGCTGGTTCCACACAGCATCAGGAACTCCAGAGGTTAACAGGAATTGTTAAAATTAAACACCAACCCTCTGAAGCTGCTAATGAAACAGCTAATCCATGTAGAAATGAACACAGGGATTTGTGCTCAGTTACAAGGCAGAGGCGCTGCCTGCTCCACGAGGTGCTCGCACCTTCCCTGGGCACAGGTTCTGCTCCTGGCTTTGGAGTAAGACACTAAAAACCCAAAAATGACTGCTCAGATGCTTAATAAGCTTTCCATCATGAACACTTCCTTCATTAACATTTGGAAGAGTTGCTGCTTCCACCAGCAACTCGTTTCACAGTGGCAGCAGTGGTTCTTTGGGAGCTTAAGGAAACCAGGCAGGGAAAATGAGAAGAGAAGCAGCACCTCATGGGAAAAGTTATTTCAATTAATTAATATCAGCACTGATATGGCTATGGAAGTGGCTTGGCAGGCAAAGTTTTGTTTGCTAGGTTTGCAGAAGAAAGGCTTTATAGAAGTAAGTGAGTGTGAAACTGCAGGAATGTTGGATTGGAAAATCCTCGAGGTGACCAAACCTGTTGAGGCAAGAGTTGTCAGGTGTAGCTACACCTGATGTTTGTCTTCATTTTGCTTCCCTAAGCAAAGCTTTTCAACACTTCACAATTAGGAAATTACTCATTAGCCAGAGATTTTTTTCCTACTCCCTTAGAAACAGAGGACAACAGTCCCCTGGTTTGTTCCAGTGTTTGAATTAATGATTCTTTGCTCTCTCAGATGTCTCCTTTTGGAGGAAACATCTCTTTCTTGTCATCTCTTTCTCACTCTGCTCATGTTGTCCTGTCCTGTTCCTGGGCCATCCTCACAAAGTTTTCATTACCTCAGTCTCTCTGTGGTTTTGGGGTGGTTTTGTTAGTTTGGGTTTGTACAGGGGTGGTTATTTTGGGGTTTTTAGGTGGTACCACTGTACCTGTTTATTTTTCCTCCAAAATCCTCCCTAACCTGAGAACCTCCTGCCCCCCAGTCGTGGCACAGAGCCAACAGCAGGAGCTCCAGTGTGAAACCAACTCCCTAAATTTTCAACACATCTTACAGAGAAACCATTTTGCTCTCCTAACTTCAACGTTTAAACCAATAGTCTCTGCAAAATAAGGCAAGATCTGATCCTTAGTGTCCAAAATGTGGTTGCTGGCTTTTCCCCAGCAGGCCTGAATTTATCAAATCGTGAGGTGTACACATTGCATTAAAACCAAGTAATAGAAAATTCAGTGTTCACCTTTCAAGCCCAACTCAGTAGGAAACCGATTCAATTTTGCTGTCAATTACGTTAGGGAGAAATAGGAGAAAATAGAAAAAAAAATCAGATTAATGCATTCTGAGATAAATGGTATTTCAGATAAGTTTAATCTTACTTTTGAGAGGTGCAAACTCATCACGTGCATCTACATGGAGGACTCTGGAAGGCTCAACACCAAAACAGTTTCACCCTCATCTAACTGAATTAGGGTTTCCTTTTTTTGCCTCAGCAGGGCTCGTGGGACAAGACAAGAATTTCTCCATATCCAGTTTAACTGAGTCTAACCATAAAGACAATTTTGTCCTAATCATAAATTAGATTGGCCCTTTAGTCTCCCTTGTCAGGCTGTAAATAGATGTTCCTCTCTCTTCTCAGGAGGACAAGAATTAAAGGAAGGCAACATGGAAAAGAGATTGAAACCCCCAGGAACAGGAGGTAGAGACCATGAACTTGAGATGTTTTTAGGAGGTACTAAATCTTCATTCAGCAGATTCTAGAATTTAACTTGAACCATCCCAGTAACAGTCCCACCTTTTTAACTATTCCATGTCCCATCTCAGAGAGTCAGATTGAGGTTGGAAGGAGCCTCCAGTGACCATCAAACCCAGGCCCACCTCCAGCTGGACCTTTTATTTTCATGGCTCTTCACTGGATTCAGTGTGTCCCTGTCCTTTTTTGTGCTGAGCAGTTGTTTGTCTTTCAGAAGTGAAGCGCATTTATCACCTCTCATTAACAGAAAAAACTTTCCTGAATGCCTTCAAATCCCTCTGATGAATATCACTAACATTATTTCACTTTTAAAATGATAAAATCTACTTCAGTTTTCCAGTCTAACTGTGCCTTCACCCACCCTACATTGTGCTCCCAGAAAAGGGTTAATGTCACACATATACCCACACCAAGGATTTTTATATTTTAATAGCAAGGCAGCAAGGAAATGCACTTAATGACAAGTTCTTGGACTAATGCATTATTCATTTTGTTATGTGACAGCAGAACAAAATTGTAGCCATAAATATATAATGCTATACACCACTTTTAATGTCGTTTACATTTATGGAGTAATTGGCTGTCTTTCACATTATCCTCTTTTCTGTCACTTCTTTTTTAAGGGGGTGTCATGAAATGCAGCTCGTGACATTGAAGATGTGTTTATTCAGGAACAGAGACAGCAACAGGCCTGGATAAACCTAGGAATCTCAGCTGGAATCTCTGTTTCTGGAAACTTCTTTTAATCTCTGGAAGGATTTTGGAGCTAACTTTACAGTGTTGTTTTCATGTAAAAATTGCTTTTTTGCTCATTTTTCCTTATGATTAAGAAGAGCTTTTAAATACCCAGGAACAAAAGGCGACAAGGTGAGAAAGGGGACCTGTGACAAGGCTCCAGCACAGATCCCAAGGAAACAGGGATGGATGCAGCTGGTAGGATGCTGGGCTTGCATGAAGGGTCCATCCAGGAGCTCTCCTCCTGCAGTCACAGAATCCTGGAGTGCTTGGGTTGGAAGAGACACCTTCCACTAGACCAGGTCCTCCTCCTACAGTCACAGAATCCTGGAGTGCTTGGGTGGGAAGGGACACCTTCCACTAGACCAGGTCCTCCAAGCCCCATCCAGCTTGGTCTTCTCCATCATCGGTAACAAAACCTATTCCTTCCCCAAGCCTGCTGCTAAAACTCTTACCAATCCTCCTGCTTTTGCCTATCAACAACAGATGAGTGTCATGGACATAACAGGGAATTTCACAGTGCCAGACAAACGCTGCTGAACTGCCAAAACCAACACTGAATCATTGCCTGAGCAGCAATTAAACCAGAACAATGCGGGTACCCGGAGCCTGCCTTTAATCATTCTCTCAGCCCTGTGTTAATTAGCTAGGCTGCAGCAACCACTGACATGATGAGCCTGTATGAGAATAAAAAGTAAAACTGTATTAAAAATGCAGTAAATTATACAACACTCTTTCCTATCAAAATATCCTGAAATATTCATGTCCAGTTTTCCAGTACCTAAAGGGGGCTTGCAAAGAGGCTGGAGGGGAACTTTTCACAAGGGCCTGGAGTGACAGGACAAGGGGGAATGAGCAGAAGAAGGGCAGGGTTAGATGAGATACTGGGAAAAAATTCTTCCCCGTGAGGGTGGGCAGGCCCTGGCACGGGTTACCCAGAGAAGCTGTGGATTCCCCATCCCTGAAGTGTCCAAGGCTGGGTGGGATGGGACCTGGAGCATCTCCCTGCCCAGGAAAGGCTGAGGGAGCTGGGGCTGCTCAGCTCCAGAGGGGCTCTGGGTGTCCCTGAGAGCAGGGAGGGCTCACGGCAGGGCCCAGCGATGGCCCCAGAGGAACGGGCAGGGACTGATGCCCAGGGAGCTCCCCCTGCACAGGAGGCAGAACTGCCCTGGGCACTGCCCAGCCCTGAGCAGATCCCAGAGAGGGATGGAATCTCCTCCCTGTGGATATTCCAGCCCCATGTGGACACAGCCCTGTGCTCTGGGACGGCCCTGGGAACAGAAAACCCATGGCGGTGCCTTCCAGCCTTCCCCAGGCCGTGCTCCGGGGATTCGGTGACAGAACCGCGGGAATTTCGGGCTGGAAGGGATTTCGCAGCCCCCGCTCCCTCAGGCCGAGGCCGCAGCTCCGCCCGCCCGCCCGCAGGGGGCGCCCCGGCCCCGCCGCTGTGAGGGGATGGCGAGGGGAGGGAGGGACGGCGGCTCGGCCGGGCTCCGGTCATCCCGGTCATCCCGCGGCTCCCGGTCATCCCGGTCATCCCGGCTATCCCGGTCATCCCGGCTATCCCGCAGCTCCCGGTCAGCCCGGTCATCCCGGCTGTCCCGGTCATCCCGCTGCTCCCGGTCATCCCGGCTATCCCGGTCATCCCGGCTATCCCGCTTGTCCCGGCTATCCCGCTTGTCCCGGTCATCCCGGCTATCCCGGTCATCCCGGCTAGCCCGCGTGTCCCGGTCATCCCGCTGCTCCCGGTCATCTCGGCTATCCCGCTGCTCCCGGTCATCCCGCTTGTCCCTGTTATCCTGCTTGTCTTGATCATCCCGGCTGTCCCGCTGCTCCCGGTCATCCCGGCTATCCCGGTTGTCTCGGTCATCCCGGCTATCCCGCTTGTCCCGCTGCTCACGGTCATCCCGGCTGTCCCGTGGC
>VZRZ01002942.1:117225-134655 GCA_013398175.1 Climacteris rufus
TTCCCGGTTGCTGTTCCCGTGTCCCGCTCCGGTGCCCTTCCCGGTTGGTGTTCCCGTGTTCCCGGTTGCTGTTCCCGTGTTCCCGGTTGGTGTTCCCGTGTTCCCGGTTGGTTTTCCCGTGTCCCTCCTGCCCCGAGGACCCGCCGGGAAAGGGGGAGCGGCAGCTGCTGCCCCGGGACCCCGTTCCCGCAGGGATGCGGATCCCGGGGAGGGGATGCTCGCTGGGCTCTCCTGAAGGGCGCTTTTCCCCGTTTCGTTGTTTGGTTTTTTATTGTTAATAAAACCATAAAGTCATAGAGCCCAGAATCGCAGAATCCAGACTGGTTTGGGTTGGAAGGGAGCTGAAAGCTCATCCCATTCCAGCCCTGCCATGGGCAGGGACACCTTCCACTCTGCCAAGGATAAAACGGGATTATTCTCTGGGAACTGGGCTTGGTTTCCAGGTGAATTTGTCCGAGCAGAATTCACAATCACTGGTGTGTAAAAGTGCTTCCAGAGAATACTTTCAGCCTAAGTGACCAGGTTAATACTGGGACATATTTGCAGAAACCCCGGTTTACTCCACAGCCCAGCTCCACCTTTTCCTTCCCCAGCAGGAATTAAATGGTGAATAGTGTAAAACTGAACATTTTTGGGGGGGTTTGAGCTGTTCTTAACTTGCAGATCAGACAAAACCAGCAACCTGCCTTCCTCACACATCACTTCAGTGTCTTCTGGACGTGCAGCAGCAGCCAAGCACAGGGATGCTCACAGGGAAGCTCTGGCAAGTGTCCCAAATTCCAGGGAAAACCTGCATTTCCTTCTCTGTGGATTTCACTTCTAAAACATTGTCTATTTCTGTTTGCTCACTCCAGGGTAAGGTATCAAAATGAGAAAAAAGGCTCAAGTTACTGATTCCTTATCCTAAATATCTGAGACCACAAGAGCTGTGTTTGTAGCTGAACAAACACAAAACCTTTGCAGAAAGGGTGATGCCAAGGATCCAGGTTAACACCTTCACTGGAACTTTTCCAAATGGAAGCAACCAGTATTTGGGCAGTAATCTAAGAAAGGATATGAATTTACAGGCAAGAAATTGTTATAGGAACATAAGCCAGCTTTTAATATAATTTTATTATTCAGGGGTTGGAACTGGATGATCTTTAAGGTCCCTTCCAACCCAAACCATTCTGTTCTTTCCTCATCATTGACAACTTCAATATTACAGGAATTAAAAAAGTGTCCTGGCAGCCTCCTTATCCTCTTTTCGTGTGGAATTCCTGGGTTTGCTCTTCCTGGGACAGAATATTTTGCTATGGGTTTAAGAAAAATAGCAGTTATTGTAATACTAAAATTATAGTCTCAGGGACTGGCAACACAAATATTGTGCTGCATAAATATTGAATAATAACAACCCAAAAAATTATATTTAAATACCATGCCCCCTTTTAGTGACTCTACTCAGCTGCACAGTGCCAGAATGGGAAAAAAAAACCCTTAAAATATTACTTTGCAACATTTTTTTAAACTTTAAAAGTTATTTTCAAAGATGGCTACAAAGTCTAATAACGTCACCCGTATAAGCTGAATAAACTGAATATATCCTCCGGGTTCAGGTGACTTCTCAGTGTATAAATATGTTGTATTTTCATTGTTTAATTGGTTTAGGTCCAATGATGACAGTTCTTTGGAGAGGCAGCCAATTCCTGCAGGAAACTTGTTCCAGCATTTAGAGCCATAAATACCTGAAGTCTCCTGGAAAGAAAACGGAGTTTCTGGCTGATGAACAAAGTAAGTTTTCATTTTACAGAGAATGATGCTCTGTGAAAACAACCTTTGAAACTTTTTCAAGATCTGAATAGTTTGATGTGTAATGGTGGCATCATTTGGGGAATTTTGGAGGCAGGATCACCCTACATTTGCCTCCTGCGAATTTTTTATGCTTCCCATCTTTCCTCTGGAGTGTTAAATAACACAAAGTGTCTGACAGTGTGTTGAATCACTGGTTAGGATTTTAGTGACATTAAAGCTCACCTGCAATCTGAGTCATCAATTGCTTTCTATTCATGGCATTATCTTGAAATTAGTTGCACAGAAACCAACAGACAGATAAATATTTTACATAAATGTATTTCTAATTTGTAAGAGGGAGTGGAGTGTTCAGGATCTGGCTGAGTACCTTTCAAAAAAAGCACTGTGAGTCCATTGGCATCACACAGAACACAAAAATCAGAGTTTTGGTCTTAAAGTCAAATAAATTCCCTGGTTTAGCTTATTCTGTAGCAGATTTCTGGCACCTCGGTGTCACTGGCAGTCTCATCCAGCACAAGCTCAGACTGGAGCTGCAGTGATAAATCTGGAGTGTTACACATTTACCAAGAGCTAACGAACGTGATGGACCACAAAGAATTTTTCTTTCTTGGAAGTCCAACTTCTGCCTGTAATCAGTGAATAGGAGCAAGCACTGTGTGGCTAATGCCTCGTTCACAGGGGCTGTGTTTATTTCTTGGAATTTGGCAGGTTTCTGCAGGAGATTGGGGCTGCCTGAGCTGCAGGCCTGTCTGGATGCACAGAGGATATTCTGCATCCATAACCGGATTTGTGGATTTGCAGGGGCTGGGGATGGAGGCAGAAAGGACTTGTGGGGTGGAATTTCCATCCAGGAACGCTCCTCAGCCGCCTGCTCACGCTCAGGCTGTGCCCAGCAGAGAGCAGGAGGCTGTGCAGGATGGAACAGCACGGATTTGGAATCTCCTGGCAGCACGGGTGAGCTGTGTGGGAGAGCTGCAGCTCCTTGCCATTGCTTGCTGTGTGCTGCACTCCCCTAAGTTGAAAATCTTAAGCAGTTCTCTGATTCAAACATGGGTAATCTTGCCTGAAGCCTTTTGCAAAAGCTGCCTTTTTTTTTTTTTTTTTTTTTTTTTTTTTTAATTTTATCTTGGATATGTTCCTCTATCTGCATAATGCAGATAGAATAATATGCCAGAGAAGCATGTTGTTCGTGTTTGCAAAAATATTTGGTGGTTGACAAATGAGCTTGATGTACTGTGCTGTTGTACTGACTTGACACTAATCTCTGCCACTTAGAGCAAATGAGAATAAATCACCTCTTCTCTCTTATCTTCTCCACCCTGAGTTGTGTGTGCACTTGCAGCACAAGCTGGCTCGAGGTTTATTTAAATCCCGTGTTCTCCCACCAATCCTGTCCTGCCAATTCCATTTGGATTGGGAAAAGGTCGGGAGCAGCACTGGGGTTGGCACTTCCACGGTGCTGAATCCCTTGGTCACTGGCTTCAGGTTTCAGACATGCAGGTAGGAGATGACAAAGGAAAAGTGGCAATGATCTCAGCAGGTACAAATGCCTGGAAAGTAAATGGGATTGACTCCAAAGTCTGTTCCCATAAAGGGGATATAATTTACTGAACTGGGAAAAGGGCTGTGGAAATCAAGTGAAATAAAACCATGCTTGCTAAGCTGCTGAGCTGCAGAAATGTGAGCTGAAATATTAATTGGAGAGGGGCTTTACATTAAAACTGTCGTGTTTGTGAGCATGGAATGCATCAAGGTATGGCCAGTGGGCTCAGCTTTGGGATTGCTCCCTCATCCTCGGTGTCAATCTGAATCACAGCTCTCCAGTTCAGGGGCTGAGGTGTAGTTGTGAACTTTGTTCATCCCTTCTGTCTTAAATAACAGAGATTTTTCTTCCTTCAGCAACTGAAAGGCTGCTGTTTACAGCAGTGGCTGTGAAATGCTGGTGATGTGGTTCTGGTGACCACAAAATGATGTTTCAGTGCACAGGTCACAAAAAAAAAAGAGCCTGTGCAGGCAGTGAGGAGCTTCTGATTTGTGTCTTTGTCATGTGGGGTAGGACCTGCTGGGCTCTGGGGGCACCAGGTTCTTCCAGAGGTGAGGGGGGTATTGCTGTGAGAAGTCCCTGGGGCTGCACCTTTAATCCTTCTTATTCTTATTTGGAAAAAAAAAAACCAAAAAATTCTGAGTTATGAAATCTTGTTTTGCTTACAGTATTTTATAATTATATCTGGAATTTGTGCAGTCAAATCCACGTTGCCTGCCAGAGTGGGAGGGTGGATGAGGCACCGTCCTGGGGTTTCCTGCTGGCCTGGAGATCTGAGCCCTTTCCCAGGCTGGTGTAACAACAGCCAGGCCAGGTGATCTGTTCATATCCCTGCTTTTCCATTTATCCTTTTCAAACTGTCTCTTTAAACTCTGGGAGAACTAAACATTGCACAGCCAAACACACACTGGGAGAGAAAACAGTTTTGTATTCAGTTTTTGTATTCAGTTTTTAATCTGTCATCTATAAACCAAGAGATAATTGCCCAAATATTTACACTGATGCTTTTTCTGTCAGTGATTTGGTGTTTGACATTCACATTATGATTAGGAAGCAACATTTCCATGCAGTGAAGGTATTTTTATTTGTCTACTGAACAGGCAAATGTCTCTTCTCTTTCAGATTGTCACTGCTGTTTTTTATGTCAACGTGGATCTAATTATGATTTCACCAATTGTTCACTATAAGCTCAAGAATCAGAAGATGACAAAAGGTAAGTTTTTCTAACTATTAAAATGCTCTCCATGATTTAGCACAATCTTTGCTGAGAGATTTTCCTACAGCATTTAAATGCAATTTTTTTTTCAGATGATCAAAAACTAGAGTGCAGAAATTCTGGTGGGAGCTCTGAGATCTATTGCTTCCAGTTGTCCCTTCCTTCTCTTTTCTGACCCACATCTGCAAATATTTTCCATGTAGTACTTTCAGTTTATATAGACATAAAAAATGCAATAGATTTGTGGAATCTGGTTCCATATTTTAACTGATTCCATGGTTTTTGTGGAAATACGTGGGAGTTGAATCCAAACCTTATTTCTTCGTGGGGTTCACTTGGTTTCCTCCCCGTTGATTGAAAGTGGGCTTTAGTTGCTTATAGCATAAAAGATGTTGACATCTTCATGTGTCCTGTTTCAATAGATACATTGAAAAAAAACATATTCAAGGGAATGAAATTACTGGAGTTGTGCTTGAGCAACTCCTGGCAGTGGTTGGAGTGTTCAGCCTGCCCATGGACTACTGTTCTGTCTGAAAGGGAAGAAGGCTCTGCTCATATTGTACCAAATCAAAACCATTAACTCATCAATTTAAAAAGAATATGAAAGAAAATCCATGGTACAGCAGAGGTAACAAAAAGCTGAAGTAAACCAGATGACTCCCCACAGACTAAATAGGGATAAAGCAGATTCAATGTGGAACTGATAATAAACCTGGAGATAGGGCAGTGCTGAGGGATTTCCTTCCTTCTGCCTCCTCTGGAAACACGAAACAAACCCAGGCCTTGGTGCACTGAACTGCCAGTGCCTGCTCCCAAATGATATAATCATCAATATCCCAGTGATATTTTAGTAATTCACATCTCAAAGATCCTTGCTTTTGCAGTTTTTCATCAGGACGTGTGGAAAGAAAGTTACATTCTATTCTACTCAGCAGTTCTCTGTTTATTAGCTGTGATTTAATCACCAGTGATTAGGGGTTAATGTAAGAGATGAGGTGAGAATGAACATTTTCTCTCAGTAGCAATGTCCACCAAGGAGCTCCCCAGCAGTTCCTCCCCTGCTGCTCTCAGTTGTTGCAATAAACACAACTGTGATGGTGAACAGGGCACAGAGCCCAGAATAAAGAGGTGGAACTTCCAGTGCTGCCAAGAAAAAGAGACATGAAATTCTACCTTTGCATTTACATATTTGTACTGCAAACAGAAAGTGACCTCAAATCAACAGCAGATGGTATTTTGCAGCTGATTTGTTTGTGTGTCATTGCAGGCAGTCCCAGCCTGAGGAATTTGTGCCTGGACTGTGGTGTGGGTGTCACTGCTCCTCAGGAGCCAGGAGCACAGGCCAGCAATTCCAAGGAATAATGTAAATTCTTACCTGTTTACATTAAAAAAAAAAAAAAAAATCCCACCCAAAAGTGTCCCGAAAAGTTTGTGTACTTTAGAGAAATCTGGAGGACTTTTTAACAAGGATTTAGAAATCAGGTATGGGCATGTTTTTCCCACACATCCCCAAAAAAAAAGAAGTTCCAAAATTGTTTCTTTCAACAGGTCCCTGGGCTCGTTGTGTCCTTTGGGTGCTGAGGATGTGCTGCTCTGAACTGAGAGCCCATAAATGTTGTGTTTCTGCCTGTGGGAGATGCTGTAAACATCCACGTGGAGATCACAAAAAGAAAAAAAAAATCAATAAAAGTGGAAAATCACCATTGTACCTGCTGCTGTCAGTGCAGCAGGAAAGTTCACAGGCTATTCCAGCAGTTTGAAGGCTTTCCTGCTAATGCCAGGGAAATCATTGTAATCCAGCAGCATGGCCCAGCAGGGAAGCAGCTTCTTTTCAAAACACAGCCAGAGTGAGAAAACCAGCAACTCTTAAACTGTGAAAAATGAGTATTTTGCTTTCTCCAGACAGAATTCTTTTTTTTTTTTTTTTTTCCCAGTGCCTCAAGCTACAGTTCTTAGTTTTGGTTTGAATTATTGTGCCCAGGGTTTTTTAGCAGGAGGACTGGATTGATATTAGTGTCATATCTCAAAACCTGGCACTGGTTTTGATCTGCATTGTTGAGAGGTAGAGATTAAACCCTTTTCCCCCCTTTCTTTGGTCACTGGAAGATGCTTTGAAAGGAGTTCTGTCCACAAACTCAGCCCGTGGACTCTCAGTTTAATCCTCTGAAATGTTTCAGAGCGTTCTTGCCAAAATCCATGTGCTTTTCTATTTCAGAACTCTGCTGATATGATTGAAATGTCAGGCTTCATTTGTGGCTCCGTGTCCTGGGTGTTTTACCTGGGCAGTCGATTCCCTCAGCCCTAGAAAAACGGGATTGGGGTTTTGGCACTTTTTTATTTGATTTTCTGTTGCTTCCAGTGTTGGATTCTCCTTCACACTGAGCCCTCCTCAACTCAAACCTTTGCTTTTGTGACTGAAAAAAAAAGTGGTTTTTTTCCCAGTTCAGAGAAGGATGATGAGAGTTTTAGGAAAATGATGGTTTTTGGTGATTGGAAGAGGATTTTTGGGCAGGGGAAGAGGAAGGGAAGTATTTAAGGCTGGATTTATCAGATATGAGCAGAAAGAAGCTTTGTATGATTGTCATGAGCAAGTGGCATTTCCCCTTTTCTTTCTCCAAACTATTCCACCTTAAGCAACCAATAAAAGTTAGAATTAGAGAAAAGTTAGAATAAGAGAAAAGTTAGAATTAGAGAAAAATCAGCTTTAAATCTTAGCCCCTTATCACAAAGATGCCATTACTTTTCCCCACAGCCTCTTCACCATATTTAAAAAAACCCCTAACAAACACATCAAAATACCAGAAGGCTTTACTTTGTCACTTTTATATAGGTATTTTAATTGATTATGGATGTGATTAATTAATTTCTAAGCCTATTCATATTCCCTCTCTACCTGGAATACCACAGTATTTTCATAAAGATCTATTAAATAGACTGCTAGAGCAACAGAGTCCTTCAAAAGTGGTTATCACTTGGAAGCAGATTATCCTTGCTGTTTGCACTTCCACAAAAATGGCATCAGCCAGACTTCTAAGAATTGTAACAATTCCTGTGTGTTCAATGATTTGTGCTGATCAGAAAATTCAGAGCTCCAGGAAGACATGAACAAGAATGACTGAAAATCTTTGAATGTATTACACAACAAAATGCCAAAATTATCTATAACTGGTGACTGTGGGGCATATTTTAACATTTTTTGGTGTTTATAAAAGAGGTATTTATATAGTTTGTGTGTAAAATTTGTGTTTAGTTCCAGGGAAGGTCGACAGAAGGCAGCTCTTACCTGCTCTTTCCCTTGGCCACGATGGGAAGCTGCTCCTATGGACTGAGCCTTGTTCTAAAGATGCCAAAAGCCAAATCTCTGTGATCCTCTGCTTTGTTCACCACCTTCCCTGGCTCCTTGGGAGCTCTGCAGTTTTGTTCCTTGACATTTTCCTATCCTTCTCCTGTTAGAGCTAAAGATTCTCAGGATAGGTTTGTTAATAAGTAGATCAGAAATGATTTTTTTTAAATCACATTTTTTCTAACCTGATTATAAAATCTTCCTGAACAATAATTTGTACCCTTTTAATAATAATTCTTACAAGAATTAGCACGCTTATAGAAAATACCTACATTAAAGCCATATTACACAGGTTAATTTATAACTTGGAGACAAAAAGTAGACACTAAAAGTTGGGGAGGTGTTGCACATTTTGCTGTTTGTTTTTTTTAAATGAATATATTCATGGTCAAGACTCCCACAATATATTAGTCATTGTTGTCATGTTCTTTCTAGATGGAGCATTGGCATTTTGTGCTCAAGAAATGAAAAGCAAAATCTTTGGAGTAACATTGTACCTTTGCTTTCAACACCTGGTGAACAGGGATGGGATGGGACTGGCAGTCACCTGTCTTGTCACTGTGGCTTGGATTTGCACTTAAAAGAGCACAAAAAGGAGATTTTCTGATTTTTTTCCTGAAGGAAGAATTGTAGGTTTGTGTGTGAAAACATCTTGGTGCTTAACTGCATGAACTGAAGCCCATAAACCAGGATGAAAGGAGTGATCTCAGGCATCTTGTGTTAATCCATTCCAGATTAAAAGGAAGTTCTTTACCAGATTTACCTGGAACTCTTCCAGAAGTTATGATTCCCAGGCACCAGTCTTGTCTTTCTGATTAAAGTAATTTCATAAAACCCCTGCAATCAGAGGAGTGACCAGACAGCCCTGGCCTGGGGATGGGCTCTGAAATTCCAGTGTCATTCCCACCCCTGGCTGGGTTGGTGGGGTAAAACCTCCTGCAGCACGGGTGGGGAGACTAAACTCGGGGTCCTGACCTGTTTTGAAACAAATTCCAGTTTTATCTTTTCTGGGACAGCGCATTCTTTGAGCAGATTGTGGCATTATCCAGGGCATTATTCCACAAAGTCCTGCCTTTCTTGTGCTGCAGCCCCCAGCTGGAAGCAGAAACCAGGCAGTATTTATTTACCCAAAACCCCCCTAGAATTTGATCTTGATGACCCTCACAGTACGTTCTGTACAGATTTGCAGATGCTTTTCTACGATAGGCTCTGAAAATCAACTTTTTATTGGCCCCAAGCTCCCCCCTCTCCATTCCTGCCCTGGGATTGCAGTGCCAGCCTGCACATGACATTAATTCCTGGGTTCTGGCTTGATTGGGGTCTGAATCCAATCTTGTTAATAGTCCTCCAGTTCAAATGCTATTGAAAACATATGCTTCCAAATCAGGTTGAGGAGCTTGCAGGAATCTGGTCAAGTATCTAGTGTTGGGAATGGATGAAGTATTTGTAATCAAGAGAAAACAAAAGCAGACCTCCTGCTTGGAGAGCCCTGAAGGTAAAGAAGGCACTGCTTTCATAAAGAGCTTCACTGCTACCTCTTGCCAAGCAAGAAAATAAAAATCTGACACATTTATCCATCTTTTCAGTCCAGAAAAGAAAGGATGGGCTCACCTGGGTCTTGGAAAACAGAGGAATTAACCCAAAAATCCTAATTTCTAAGAGGGAGGCATTTGATAATTGGTATTTGTGTAACAGTCTGTTTGGAGGAGTAGTGGCAGAAATTGCCTAATTCTGGTCGACTTTATTGCTGATTGTGTCCAGAGTTTCATTAGGTGGAAAATAAACCCTCATTTCTCAAGGTCCAAGGCAGGATTAAGAGTTCACTCACTCTATGTCTGCTGCAGTATTGCTCTACTTCCATCTGACATGGACTAATTTTGGAAACAAATGGGCTCCTGCTCCCAGCTGGAGCAGCAGGATTCCCCTGGAGTCCTTTCAGCTGAGTTTACCAGGATAACACATCCCAATTCTTTGGTGGCTGCAGTTATTTGGTTGCACAATGAGCCAGTTATTCCCATAAATCGTCCAATTGGAAATGTCCAATTGTTCTTCAAACACGAGCTGTCCTCCTTTTCATTTAAAAGGAGTTTCATGGCATTGCACATCTGAATTACAAAGTGGACATAATTCCCTTTCCCAGGCAGTGTTTCCTCCCACTTTGCAGCAGGAGGTGGTGGGGTTCCTTGAGATCCTGTGGAGCTCAGGGTTTAAAAGGGTCTGGTCAGAGATGCTAAACCCAGGTTGGGCTCTTGTTAGAGCTTCATGTTCTGTGCATCATTATTTAAATAATTCCCTGTGCACAGGCATGCAGTCCTACATGATTTAAAGCCCTAAATCTGTCCTGCCTTGAGTCTTGGAGCAGCCCCATCTGAAGTTTCTGAGAGCCTGAATCCAGTGCAGGTTTTTTTTGGAAAACTTCACCCTCTGTATCTCCTCTGTGTCCTCCCTCCCCTGCTCCCTGCAAACCCAAACAACTCTGCTTTGTGTTTACTTCAGACCAAGCCCTTCACCAAGATTTTTTCCCTTATTTTTGAGTTACTTTGACATCACTCTATTGTCAGGGAATTGTGTTCAGCTCTTCCACATGTTTTCCTTTTCATTAAGCATGGCCAGGCTGTTCCTGGATAGGCAGAGTTTATTGAGCAGGAGCCAAGCTGCTGTACACAGATTTCTCCTGCACCTTTGGAATCCATTCTATCCCTCCACAAAACATCAGGCTTTGCAATTTAATTACTGTGCTAAATATAGAAGCCTGGCCTGACAATTGAGCCAGGAGAGTTTCCCAGTCAGACATTCAACTTCTCTGCACTCCTGGGTTTGTCTCCAGTTTTTCAATTCAGCTTTTAAATTCATCTCACTTTTTTAAAATTGTCATTGCATTGTTTAATTTCATGGAATAAATTCGATGCAGTAGCTCAGTGGCTGTCAGAAAGTTTACCCTGGAACTCAGTTTGGTTTCTCCTCTACTTTGGGCTGTCTCTAGAGCTCTGAAAGTTCCTGTATTAAGTATTTTGGCAATTTAGAATTTTTTGAAAAATAGAAGCAGCTGATAATTTGCTTAAAAAATATTCTGGAAATCCTCTTTGTTAAACTCCACATAATTTTTATCATTTATTCACCTTAGAAGCTCTGTTGCTGTTGCCAGCTGGGTGGCTCAGGGTGATGCTGCCCAGTGCTACAGCCCAGGAACTTCAGGATCTTCAGGAGCTTTTCCAGCCTTAACAATTCCATGATTCTGCCATCCTGTGATCCTTGGTGTGACTGAATTCTCCCAGTTCACAGGGAAACCTCTCTTAGAAAACAAAGTGGTTTGTGTCAAGCTCAGAACTCAAGTGCAAAACTCCTCCATTATCCAGCAAAACTTCAGAATAATTCTGATTATTTTTGATAGAATTCTGATTATTTTTGATAGAATTCTGATTATTTTTGATTGCAAGGCTGTCTGTACTCCAAGTCAGTAATTTTACTTGAGAGCTGACACCCTCAGGAAAAAGGACAAGGACACCCTTGTTAATTCTTTCTAGATTAGCAGTGTTAACAACGGGCTGCTTTACAATAGGAATAAATAATGATGTCTGATTGCACAATTTGTGTTGAAAACAGCACTAAATGTTGAGTCATTTGCTCTCTGAGTGTCAGTGCCTGGAAATTTGACTGCCCAGAAATTTTAGGAGATGAAAATTGTGTTTTCTGATCAGGCCCTGCTGATCTATTGCTAAGAAAAGGTTTTTTTAAAACTTTTTAATAACTTTTTCTCCTTGACAGCCTCTCCCTTCAGCCCAGCCTGCAGCACTGGTGCAGGGAAATGTGTCTGAGTCCAATTTTTCCTGGATGAACCTTCTTCTTACCCTTTTATTTCACACTTAGGACCCTTGCAAGCACAAGGATGAGGTAAAAAGGAATTTTCCTGGATATTTCAGCCATATATCCAATGGGATCTGAAGTTTGCAGCTGGAATTTTTCTCTATTTTCTCTTTCCTAGTGTTGCAAGTGAAATATGATGAAATTTTTGCCCTGAAGGAGTAGTGAAGATGAGCCTGGAGAAGGATTTGGAAAAGGTGAGGTGTTAGTGTAGAAAATCCCACAATCAGGATTAAATAAATGGATCCCAGTGCAGGAATTGGAATCTTATATTTCATTGAATATGTGTCTAATTAATTAAGTTCATTAATAAAACTGTTTTTCAAGAGGTCAGTATGAGTCTTTTACATGTTTGTGGGCTGATCATGAAACTCCTTTGATTTCAGGGGACACCATTTAATTTTTGTTTTGAAATAATAAAAAGTAATCAATAATTAATTTATTTTTAAATAATAAAAGAAACGAGTTAATTCCACTGGTTGTGTTCAAATTCCTGCCAAAAGCACACACTAAGAATGAAATGTTTTCCCTGTGAAGGGTTTTTGAGGATCCACCTCAGAGAACTCTGTTTCTTTATTGGTTTAGTTCTGTACTTTCCCTGATTTCTGAAGTGAGTGGAGGGAATTAAAAATTAACCTTTTCAGTCCATAAATTAAAATGCAATTTGTTGTCCTCACAGATTTATCTGCTGTACACATGAGATTAGCAATCTCCTGCCTGGCTGTGTTTGAAACCATGACTTGTTCCTTCTTAATGCCCTTAGAATTTGTTCTTCCATCATTTCTTCAAAGATTATTTCCCCTTTTATTGCTGCTCTGTGTAATCCTATTTTGGGATGTCTTTTATCCCCGTTTCATACTGCTGGTTAGAACAGCCAAATATGGGGTGTGTAAAGTGGCTGTGATTTAATTTGAGGTTTTAATGGAAAATAATTTGAATTTTTACATGTGAAGCAGTGATAGTTACTTATTGATGGGTCATATATAAGTAATATTTAGTGTATGGGTTAACTCAATGCTTAGACTTGAGAAAATGTTCTTTCCATGCTCCAATATTCCGGGTTAGAGGCTGAAGGGCAGATCCTGATCACCTCTTCCTTAATCCCAGAAAAAACAGAGCATGGAGCTCCCATCCCAGCTACTTTGTTGGAGAGCAAAGTGCCTTAATCTTCTTGATTTATTTTACTAATTCTTCCCTGGTGCTGCTTGTAATCCGAGATTAACGGCATTGTGTGCTAATTTTATTGTTTTAACTATCATGGAAATCTCATTAACTAAAGGAAACATCTAAAATGTCTCCAGGGCTTTATTTTTAAACAAATTAATCCCATAATTGAGCTAACACAGTTCTCTGTTGTCCTCAAAAGACTCTTCCAGGACTGGAGCAACTCCGGGTTGTTACACATCAGGTTTGAGCCGTTATTCGATAAGAAAACTGTGTTTAAAAGAAGAAATCCATGATTTATTTGCAACTTCTGCCTGTCTCTTGGAATTTAAGGTTTTTCTGAATTCCTCCTTGTGTTCCCACTGCCCAACCAGGTATTGTTAGGAAGGAAAGCTGCCTCACCACAAGTGGAGCAGCACAGCCACACTTGGCCCTCCATCTCCTACTACCCAGCTCCTCAGCATCTTCTGGAAGCAACAGAAGGCGCTCCCACTGGTTTTTTTAGTGCAACCCCAGGGAGAGAGGCAAAAAAACCCCCCTAATGGATAATGTGGAGAAGACATGGAAGGTGTTTGTGCCAGTGGCTGCAGGAAAACAACGCCAGGAGCCCGAGCCAGGGCACTGCAGCTCCTTGCGCTTCCCTGGGCCTCAGCAGCACAACCTTCCCTGTCTTCCCAGGGACAGGAGGCTGGGAAGGCAATTCCCTGCCTGTAAAGGACTCTGGGGGTGAGGGTGGCCAGGGCTGGTGGTCCCTGGGAGGAGAGATTTGGGGCAGGAGGAGATTTGGGGCAGGAAGAGGCAGAGATGGCTCCAGCCTTGCTCAGCCTGCACCTCCTGCTACAGAGCCAAGGGCTGGGTCACATCCAGAGGTTTTATTCCCAAACTGGGTGGATGTGCCCCTGCTCCCTGCAGGGGCTGGGCAGTCAGGAGGGCCTGGGTGACATCCAGAGGTTTTATTCCCAAAGTCAGTGGTGGATGTGCCCCTGCTCCCTGCAGGGGCTGGGCAGTCAGGAGGGCCTGGGTCACATCCAGAGGTTTTATTCCCAAACTGGGTGGATGTGCCCCTGCTCCCTGCAGGGGCTGGGCAGTCAGGAGGGCCTGGGTGACATCCAGAGGTTTTATTCCCAAACTGGGTGGATGTGCCCCTGCTCCCTGCAGGGGCTGGGCAGTCAGGAGGGCCTGGGTGACATCCAGAGGTTTTATTCCCAAACTGGGTGGATGTGCCCCTGCTCCCTGCAGGGGCTGGGCATGCTCCCTGGGCTCAGGGAGCCTTGGGACAGCATCCCTGCTCTGGAGAAGCCCAGTTCCTGTATTCCCTGCTTGGATGAGCTGGGATTGCTGCTGGGCTGTGCCACTGTGGGCACCACAGGGCCCTGGGAAGTGTCAGGGATGCACCCAGAGCTGCCCTGCACTTGCTCCAGTGGCTCCAGACCTGTCCCCTGGAAGCTGCTCCAGCTTCTCCAAACCCCAGGTTGTGAAGATGTCCCAACCCTCCCGCTGACAGTGAGGGGTTAACAGGTCCCACCACACCAGGGGAGTTAAATCCAACCACGGCTGTGGGGTGTTTTAAGGAAATCTTCATGGCAGGAGGGATTCATGAATATTAACAGCCTGTAGTGCCTTGGTGTCCATCGTGTGGCTGCTGGTGAGATGCTGCTGGAAATATATGGGATGGAGACAGGGCATTGATTCATTCCAGGATGAGGGGGGTCGCCCTAATGTGCTCCAAACAGCTTTTAAATAATGACTGCAGAGGAATTAAGACCAGTTTAATCCGACTAAATAATACTCCTAATGATAAACCATTAAAATCAAGTTGACTTTTAGATTCTGGCAATTGTATCAGACAAGGTGATTACACTCACCATCAGTATTGATAATCATTAAAATAGATTAAACCATCGACTGAGAAAGGAGAAAGGCTGGGTGACTCTGGCAGAAGTGCTGGTTTGACTTTGCAGCAGGGACCCTCCTGCTCCCTGGGGACTCAGGTACTGAAATGAGCAGCTACTGAAACAGCACATTTTATCCTAAAATATCTTTGGAGGATGGTTGCAGACAACAGGAAGGAAAAGAATTAATGGTTTTGTCTCATTTGCTGGTGGTCCCAGCTCCTGCCTGGAGCCCAAGCCCTTGTTCTGCTGGAGGACTTTTCCAGGGTGTGAACACCCTGGAGGGAATGGCCCTCACTGGGAATTGAGCTTTTATTTCCTTCAGCAGCAGCCCAAACTTCCATCTCTTCCGGGAAATTCTTGTAGATGTGTCCCAAAGTGAGTCAAACACGGAATGACTCCGTTCCTCTGAGGAGCTGCCCATCAGCACAGCCTTCACTCTGGGCTGGATGTGGCTGCACCCAAGGCAGCCCCAAACCCACCTGGGATGGTCCTTGAGGTCCCTTGCAGCCCATTCTGTGATCCTGTGGCAATGGGAAGGACCAGCAGCAGCCGAGGAAGGGGAGGTGATATGAGGGGAGGAGAAAGCACCTCCTCAGAACTGATCTTTTATTGCCACAGGCAGCACTTGTGCCCCATGGATCAGCCAGAACCCCAGAGCCAGATGGTAAAAACACCCTCCACACCCAGGAGAGGAGGCTTGCTGTGAGTGGGGAGAGGGGGTGATGCAGAAGAGCTCTTGGGAACGCTGGAGCAGGAATTTCTGTGTCCAAAAGGCTCCTTGGAAATGGAGCATCCCTCTCCAGTGCTCCCTCTGAGCCACCTCGTCCCCTCTGAGGGCTCTAACTCAGTCTGGCATCTTTGGGGGGCTGCAGTGCAGCGTGGCTGCTGCTTTGCTGTGGGAATATTGATATTGAGCACTCACTTGTCTGTGCCTTCAATTGCAAAGGGCTTTTTAAAATTGATTACTGGTCTGGCTCGAGTTATTGTATGACCCTGTAAATACAGAGCGAGGATGGGCGTTTTATGATGTCTGACTTCCCTACAATATTTTTTTATTAAGTAAACGGTAATGGAAATATTGGGTTTTCATTCCTTGCTCGCTCCTTTCCCAACAATTGCCAGTAAATCAAAGTTGCAAGGAGCCGTCTCCCGCTCCGCGCTGGCAGAGCTGACAGAGCCTGGTGGGCACTCGTTCTGGAGATGAGATCCCCTTATTTCTAGGCACTCAGCAGACTTCAGTGCTGATGTATTGACACTCCCAGCTTTCAGGTCAAGGAAATAGTGCAGGAAAGCATTTCCAGCAGAGAAATGCCCATATTTTAAAATAAGGACTGCCGGTGGTAGCGGCACCAATTTGCTGAGGTACAAAAATGCCACGCTTAGAAAGCAGGGAAGTATTTCTTCCCCTCTTCTCCCAGCTTCCATGCTTGTCTGGGTGTTTCCAGATCCATCAGGCACGTTGGATAGCACAGAAACCCCCTACAAGCCCTTGGCCACAAGGCCAATGGGGCCAGGCTTGGGCCAGCTCTCCCATCACACATCTAAACAACCACAGCCAGGCAATTTGATCTTTTTTGGGGGCAGTTTGATCTCTTTTGGGGCAGTTTGATTCCATCTGTGGTGGTTTGATCCCTTGTGGAGTGTGGGCTCGTTTGAGCTGCCCCTGGACAGATGCACAGAGCCAACAACGTCTGAGAACATCTGCAAACATTAATTTGGGGGTGAGTCCTGCAGTACAGCCTGGTCTCTCAGTCTCTCCCTGGGTTGTGAGGAAGCAAAAATTCACAAGGAATAAAGTTTAAATGCTGAACATGGATTTTTTTTTCTTTTTCTTGCATTTCTGTGTTTGTTTTTCAAAGTGGAACCTGGAACCCCAGGCAGAGCCCAGCGCGGGCTGTGTGCTCCCACCCCTGCCTGGTGTTGGGCTGAGCTGCTCTCCCAAGAAACCTCACGGAAACCTGGAATGGTTTGGCTTGGAAGGGACCCTGAAGATCATCCCGGACACCTCCCACTATCCCAGGCTGCTCCAAGCCCCATCCAACCCGGCCTTGGACACTTCCAGGGATGGGACAGCTTCTCTGGGCACCCTGTGCCAAGGGGTCCCCACCCTCCCAGGGAAGGATTATTCCCTAAAATCTGATCCAAATCCCCTTTCTTTCAGTGATACATTTACACCCCGGCCGGGCTCAGCCCGGTTTCTTTAGGACCGGTGCCCTGTCGCGCATTCCAGCCGGGATTCCCCGGGATGCCCCCGGGATGTCGGGAGCGGCCGGGCCGTGGCCGGAGGAGCTGCGGCCCCGCATCCCGAGCATCCCGAGCATCCCGAGCATCCCGAGCATCCCGAGCAGCCGGAGCCGCTCCCAGCAGATGGAGCAGTTGCTGTTCCAGCGCTNGGAGCAGTTGCTGTCCCAGCGCTGCCGAGCCGCGAGTGCCGAACCCCGCGGGGCTCAGCCCCAGCCGGGACCGCTGCTCCTGCGGCTGCTCCCGGGGGTGAATCTGCCACAGAACCACGGGAAAGAACTTCAGCCCTTGCTGGTTTGGTCCTCTGCCCCGGTGGTTTTTTTCTTTCTTTTTATTTTATTTTATTTTATTTTATTTTATTTTATTTTATTTTATT
>VZRZ01002942.1:134785-168655 GCA_013398175.1 Climacteris rufus
TATTTTTATTTATTTTATTTTATTTTATTTTATTTTAATTTTTAATTATTAAAAAAAAATTTTTTTTTGGCAGCCTCTGCTTTCCAAGCACGTCCAAGCTCTGCCCACGTTTTTCCAAACTTCGCCCGATTTTAGCTGGGCACAGGGGCAGCGCTTTCTTAGCAAACCCTTTTCACCTGGTTTGGCCAAAATGGCAAACAAGGGATTCAAAATCATGCAACACTGAATAGTAAAACGCGATCTACCTGTGGATTGGGGGGTGCCTTTCCCAAGTGGAAGCAGGTGAGGTGCTGCCCACAAAGCCATCGCCATCCCCTCAGCAAAGCTGCTGGACCTTCTCACCCTCCACAGCTCCTGCCAGGAGGGGCAGCCAGGAGGGTCGGGCTCTGCTCCCAGGGAACAGCGACAGGATGGGGAAATGGCCTCAAGTTGTGCCAGGGGAGGTTTAGGTTGGATATTGGCCCCATCCCAACTGGAAGCTGCCCTGGGCAGGGGTGGAGTCCCCATCCCAGAGGGATTTACAGCCCTGTGCATGTGGCACTTGGGGATGTGGTCAGTGGTGGCCTCGGCAGTGCTGGGGGAGTGGTTGGACTCGATGGTCTGAGAGGGCTTTTCCAAACCAAACAATTCTCTGAGTCTGGTTCTTGACTTTCCTATTGCTTAAAAAAACTTGTTCCCAACCCCTCTGGCCTTCTTGGCTGGCTGCACGTTGCCATGGGAGGTGATTCCTTCTCCCTGTGAGCCGGAACTTCTGTGATGACCAGGAGAGTTAAAACTGGAGAGTTTTGCCTCTGCTCTGCTGGAGGTGACCCTTGGGGTCCAGGTACCCCCCAAAAACTGGAAGGCTGAGCCAGAGATCCAGAGGTTCCAGTTTGGAGCTGGCTCTGGCTTGGGTGGAACAGAGAGGTGTGATTTATTATTGCTCACAGCATCATTCGTTTGGACATGGCAAGTAAGATTGTGTTACATAATCAGATCTCATTTGTTATTTATTGCTTTCTCTCCCTGCACAGATGTGGATGTCTCTCCCTCTCTCCTGGTGGATTATCCCCATGGTTTTCCTGGTGGGGCTGTGGGTTGGTGGGGAGCCAGGGGCTGGAAGGACGGGATGGGCTGCAGTCTTTCCAAAGGAAACCAACACCTTTTGCCTGTTTGTGCCTAAAAAGCTGCAGGAACTTCTGCACAGAGTGAGCTCAGAGCAGCCAAGCTGCCTGGCAGCAGCATGGGAGCCATGGCTTGTCCTGGGAGATGAAATACTTGGATATTGTGCTGCTGCAAAAGATGCCCCAACAGGATGCTCTTGACACCAAAACCCACCACTGCTTGTGCAGGCAACCCTCCCATGCCTACCTGCTGCCTTTTCCTGGAGTGGGACTGCAGGCAGGGCAGGCAGGGTCACTCCCAAGCTCCTGCTGTGCCGCCTGGGCATGAAAATCCCATTTAGGTACTGCCAAAGTACAATTCTTGCTGCTCAGTGCAACAAAAATGTACAACATGAGCACTTTCCCTGCTGCCCTCCCTGCCCAGCAGCCTTCCAGGGCTCAAGGAGTGTTTGGACAACACTCTGAGGCACTTGGTGGGATTTTGAGAGTGTCCTGTGCAGGGCCAGGAGTTGAACTGGGTGATCCTTGTGGGTCCCTCCCAGCTCAAGATATTCTGTGGTTCTGGGACTCTTCCACCCTGCAGAGCATCTCACAGTGAGCTGAGCTCAGTCACACCCCAGGTAAAATCCACATCTTCCTGGGAGAATGTGAGATGTGGGATTCAGAAACATTTGAGCTGCAAGGCTTTGGAAGGGGCTCTGCTTTGCACCAAAATCCACAGGTCGTGGCTGCCAACTCCAACTGCTGCTCACACAGAGCCCTTGGAACAGATTAGAGTGCCTCAGATATATCAGATATATCAACTTTTGGAGCATCTTTCCTCCCCATCTCCCCCGTGCCCACACGTATCAGTTCCATCTCCCAAACCACAACAGACAAATGATTTCAGTTGTGTTTTGGATCCCGACAGCAAATCTGACACGACCCCGGCGGTGCCGGCGCTGCAAGAATTTGCCCCAAGCACAAAGCTGGAGACAGGTTTTATTTTAAACCCTCTTTATCCAATATTCCATTTCATACTTAAAAGCAGGTGTGTGATGGAGACATAATAAATGTTGATCTTCTTGCTCCAGCTCTCTGCTAATGAGATTTCTGGTGCCGCATCGTGTGGAAAATCTGAATTCTTGTATTTTTATGTAAAAGTGCTGTCACAAACCTGAGCAAGTTTTCAGTGTGATGAGACCCTTAAAGAAAAAGGGGGATTTTTGTTGTGTAGTAGTTACTCCTGCAAAGAAGATCCTCAAGACACAGGAACAGCTCTGACTGCTGGTGTTGGGAATGGCTTGGATGCTCATGGAGTGCAGGGACAGTGATGGAAAACCTCCCCAACTTCTCGGAGCTGGCTGGGTTTATCCTGCTTTTGCTTTGTGTTTCTCTCAGGTTTTTCACTTGGGACCATGCTCAGCCTGTGTCCCCTCCCTGCCTGGGTCCCTCCTCCCAACCCAGGGCAGCACAGGCACAGTGGGAGGGGTGAATCTTCCCTGGAGCCCCAACCCCAAACTGAGTGTGAGCTCAAGAGTGAGGATTTAGGGCAGTTGTTTCAGTGTGTTTGAGGTCTTGGAGAGGGGACAAGTGAGTGCTTTGGCCGTATTGCCTGAGTAATAAACCATTTATAGACATGGGAAATAAAGACTTCATGAAATCTTCATTTAAAAGGAATTAGCAAGGCTCTAAAAAGAAAAGAAGAAAAAGATGTGGGAGGGGGATTGATGGGAAGTGGACTGAAGGTGCCAAGACAGAGGGGGTTGTCCTTGAGGTTGTCCTTGAGGTTATCCTTCAGGTTGTCCTTCAGATTGTTCTTGAGGTTACCCTTGAGGTTGTTCTGTGGTTGTCCTGAAGTTGCCCTTGAGGTTGTTCTGAGGTTATCCTTCAAGTTGTCCTGGCTGGAGCTGAGCTTGGGGGAAGTCCAGTGGGGATATCCCCTGGTGGATCCCCCAGCCCTTCCTCATCCTGGGATCAGGGAATCTGGGATCTCCTCCCAGTGGCCAGTGTGACCAGCAGAGTCCTCAGGGAAGAGCTGCTGGTGCCGGTTCTTGGGTCGTGTCTGTGTCCCATGAAGGGCAGGAACTCCAGGGTGAGCCCACCTCTAATTAATAGCAGCATTTGTTTAAACCAATCAATGGCTGTCCTTGACCTCAAAGCACAGTTTAAGCCATTACTGCATCACCAGACATGAAAGGAGCTGTAATACATCGGAGAGGAAACCACTCATATCGAACCCAGCAGCATGAGGAGGATCTGTTATTGCATCCAACGAGAGCTGTGTGGTTCTGTGTAAATTCTCCAGAGCTGAGGGCTGCAAGGAAAACTTTTCCATGGCTAATTTACCCAAGAGCGTGGTGGAGACTGAGCCAGGGCACAGCATTTCTCCCAAGCAGGATAATTGTTCTGGAGTGAGGAGCTCTGCTAGTTGTGACTGAGGTAATTCATTGCATGGGTGCTGGAAATGGTTCCTGCAGGAAATGCACGGAGACAGAAATGTGAGAAGTGGAGAGTGAGGGAGAAGACACAGAGAAGGTTTGCAGTGGTGTCCAGGGGTCTGTGGTGCTGTCACTCCCGATGTGCAGGGCAGGGGCTGTGACAAACAATCAGTGACAAGGCAGAGGGTTGGACTCCAGCACCCATCAGAGGTTGGGACTGGGAAAACCCTCTGAGATCATTGACTCCAACCACTCCCCAGCTCTGCCAAGGCCACCCCTGACCCACCACCCCAAGTGCCACATCCACAGGGCTTTTGAGCACCCCACACCCAGTGCAGACAGAATTCAGGGAAAGTCTCCAGCAGGAACGCTGAACACGGAGCTGGGATCACTAACTGGGGGCTTGGCCTCATTAACGTGCTTCTAATTAGCGGCAAGTTTAAAAGTCTCCTTGAGCACGTGGGTGAACAGTATCTTGGAGCGATACAGGGGCTGTCAATGATGCTTTTATGTTCAAAACAAGGCTGCATTGTGCTGTGGGTCAAGGGGAAGCTGGGAGAGGTGAGGGCTGGTCAATACTCCTGGCCTGAGGTCTGCAGACATCTCCATAACACAGGAATGGATTCTGCAGGGATGGGAATGCTACGAGGAGGCAGCTCCACTCCAGGCAGTGGTGGGCCAGCTGCTCCCTGCACCATAAACTTCCTCAGTAGAGGGGCATCTTTGCACTCCCCTATTTCACTTTGTTTAAGAACAAAAAGAACCCTGGAAAAGTGCAAGTTTAAGGAAAATAAAGCAGCTCTGCTGGTGGTCAGATCTGCTGTGGTCAGGCTGGTTCCTCCTGGGCATGGCTGGAGTTGTGGTTCCTTCAGCTATTGGGATTTCTTCCATGGGTCTATCCTGTGCTCTGTGTTGGGCTGTCCAGGACTTTTTTCCCCCAAATCTCTCCAAGTTCTTTGTTAGTTTTAATAAATTCACTGCTCCAAGAAAGACTTTTCTTGCCAGCCTGGCACTGCTTGGATGAACTCACTGGTGTCGTGAAGGTGACCTGGTGGCAGCAAGGGACAGAGGGGCAGCTTTCCTCTCCATGCAATCCTTCCCTCCAGGAATGCTCTCCTGGCTCTGGCTGCTGCACAGCACGAGGGTTTCTCACTGACAGTCCCAAAGGTGAAGTCGTCGCTGAACGCTTGATCATCCCTCTGTAGCCTAAATTAATTAAACGACACAGGATCCATTGTGTGAAGTAAACGGGGATCATTTTACGTGGGAGTGCACACAGAGATTAAAATGTGTGAACCTCTGGGAGAAATATGGGCAAACAAGGCCCTTTGCTGGGGTGGGGAGGGTGTTGCCCTGCTCTGCCCTCCGTCCCTGTGTGCAGCAGGAACACAGAGCAACCCACAGCGCCTTAATACCCGACATGACAGATGGGTAATCCACAGCGATGTAAAACGTTGTAAGCACCAGCTGCACGTGGCCACCCTTCATCCAAAACATGTGTGGATCACCAGCATTCCCTGCTCCAGCATCCCCACCCCGCTGGCAGCAGAGCAGGGCTGACAGGAGCACAGCCCACGAGCCCAAACGCTGCTTGTGTCCCCATCCTGTGCTGAACCGCTGCATAGTGAATCCCACACCCCAAATCAGCTCCTTACAAAGCAAGGCTGCTTTGCCAGGGCTTCCTCCAAGGCTGGCAAGCTCTGCTGCCTCCCAACCAGCACCAGAAAATCGTGGATTGGTTGGAAGGGAGCTTAAAGCTCATCTTGTTCCAGCTGCCTGCCATGTGCAGGGACACCTTCCACTAGACCTCCAAGTATTCCTGAAGAAAATTCCTTTACATTGCTGACAGCCCACTCAGGAGCACTTCAGATATAAATTCACTGCAAATTCCCTTTTTTTTTTTTTTACTGGAAATGGGGATGTGGAGCCACCAGCCCTCAGCCAGAGGAGAGCAGTGACAGGGCTGTGGGAAGCGAGGTTTGTCTTTGGAGAGATTTTTAAATCTTCAGAAAGTGTTGCTGAGAGAGGAGCATCAGCCCAAATTCATCCTAAATCATTTTAGATAATAGGACCACAGTCAATAAGACATATGGAAGAGGAGGAGATTTGGAAATTCCTTTGGAAAAGATCCAGCTCCTCTCAGAATTATCCTCCAAGATGTTTGGAGCACTGGGGAGTAGCTCTGAGGGTACAGGGGTGCAGTGCCCAGCAATGTGCCCTGGAGCCCAGACCTGCACAGGATGGAAGGAAAAACTATTCAGTCCTTTGAGAAACAACAAAAAATTTAAAAGTTTTAGGTCTTTAAGACATAAAATTTTCCAGTTTTTAGGAGAATGGTTGCTTCTCTCCATGCTGGTGGTGCTGCTGAGATATGGTGCTCCCTTGGTCCCCACATCTGCAGGAGCTTGGGGTCCTTGGGTTCTGCTCAGGGTGAAGGGTGTGGGGAGAAATGAATTTAGGAAGGGATTTTTTTTGGATAATTTAATTGATAATTTGGGAGGTGTGCAAGATTTCTCAGCTCCTGATCCCTCACGCTGCTGGTATTTGCTTTCCAGAGGAGAAAATGGGTTTTGCTTTCCCAGCCACGCAAAACCTGAGCTCCTGATACTTGACACAAACCCTGTCCCAGCCGAGCTCTTCGCAGCTGCCCTGAAGGAAAATGGAAATCTGAAGGAAGTGTGGGCAAAGGGAAATCAAAGAGAGTACAAAGAAACGAAGAGCTTAATTTTGGGGAGGGATGGTGAGCACTCCTGCACACAATACCCCCCTCCTGCGCTCCCTGTGTTCACACATTCTTGTTTTCACTCATCCTGTAGCTCCAGCTGTGGCAGCAGCTTCTAAGAAAGCAGCTCAAATACAAATTTTATGTTCAAGTGGAGGAATCAACAGAATTATTCAACTGGTGCAGAAACAGCCTCAGTACAGCCAGGGTGTGCAGCATCTCAGCTATTAATGTATTATTCCCTAACAGCATTCCTCATTCTTTGAAAGAGCAGAAAGGCCTGATTTGGAATGCTCCAGTTTATAGAAGAATATTAAATATGCAAAAGCTTTTCCAAATAATAGTTTTATTAGTCCCTGGTGGAATCACACAGTGAATCACTGGGATCCAATCCTGCTCTGTGCAGCAGCCAGGGCCCCTTTCCCCACAGGTCTCAGGGTACCATCCTGGCAGGAAGGGCCACTTGGTGCTTCATTTGCATAATAAATTCATTAATAAGTAATTAAATAGCAGGAGTGAAGGCCCCCACACCTCTGAGGAGTTGGGGCAGCCATGGATGGGCAGGATCTGGTGGAGAGGACAAAGAGCTCGTCCTGGAACAGTGACACTGTTTGATGTGTTTGTTCTTCAAACCATCTCTGTGATGCTCCAGAAGCACATTTTGTAGGTTCTTATCAGTCCTGTTATTGATTACCAGGGTTTAGGTGCTGTATTTTGGCCACACAGTGCTGGGAGTGATGGCCCAGACCTGGATGTGGCAGGAGAGGAGCTCTGGCCCTGACCCAACACTCGGGATGGGATAATTTCTATTAACACTGGATAATTTCTATTTTGGCATAAATCTAAAAACCCAAAGATAAATTCCCCAGGAATCTGGTGGCTGTGTGGGACACACAGCTTTAAGGGAGCTACCTTGGAAGTGGTTTCCATCTAAGCTGGCTGAAGGAATCCAAATCCATCCTTGAACCACTTGCACAAAGGCAGTGAGAACCCCCTGAGCAATCCAGTGTCACCACCCCTGGGCTGGATCAGCATTCCCATTGCCAAGAACCAAACCTTCCTGAGCTTCCCATCTCCTCCCCAGTCCCTGGCACGGGGGCAGATGGTGCTGCTGGGGCTCTGCTGGCACAGGCTGCTTTGGGGAGGTTACATTTCACTCTTTTATCTTTTATTCACAACGTGGGACCTTGTGCTCCTTCCCCAGTCCAGGAGCACTGGCTGGGCACTGCCACATCCCCCACGTCCCCAAGGTCCCAGGGCTGGGGCTGCCACTGGAGGTGGGCTCAGAGCTGGTGTTTGGAGCTGCTCAGTATTCAGTGGCATCCCTTACCTAATGCACGTGCATTTAATTCATTTCTGATTGATCCCGTAATTACAAAATTTGTTTAAAGCTGTTATATTATCTCCTTATTTGACACAATATGGCACAATTTTGTTATAGTATTGAAAACCAAATAAGACAACTGCAGCTGGTAGCATTTCAAAGAGCTCTTCCCTTTAAGATGAAATCAATCCCGTTTCAAGTTTATTCCCTCGCTTTAGCATTGAGGCTCTAGGGGTGTATTTTGCTGCAAAAACGTCTTTTTGATTTTTCAGAAATTCTTTAGATTAATATGCAGCTGTCATTGCCAGGCAAATCCAGCCCCGCTTTCATGTGCTCCTCTCTCCCCGGGCTGTGGCGAGTGCCCAGCCCTGCCGGGGCCAGCACAGCCCTGGGGACAGCCCGGCCACTGCCCCGGCCCCTGGGCACTCCCGCAGCCCCCGGGACCCCGCACAGCCCCGGGACAAGGCAGCACTGCTGGGTCCTTTGGCTCCTTTGGCTCCTTTGGGTCCTTTCTGCGGCCCCGGGAGTGTCTTTTGAAAAGTTGTTTCACTCGTGGATCGTGCCGGTGAAAGTTTCCAAGGGGATGCTTTGGAGTAAATAGGCGCTGAAGGCCGTAAGTGAAGTTTAAATATTTATGGCAATGTTTCACTTATTCTGTCGGCAGCGGCAATCACAGAATGGTTTGGGTGGGAAGGGAATGTAAAGACCATCCAGTGCCACCCCCTGCCATGGGACACCTCCCACTGTCCCAGGCTGCTCCAAACCCCATCCAGCCTGGCCTTGGGCACTTCCAGGGATGGGGCATCCTTGGGGAAACTCCTTCCAGTGCCTCACCACCCTCACTGGGAACGATTCCTTCCCAATATCCCGTCCAACCCTGCCCTCTGGCAGTGGGAATCCATTCCCCTTCCTCAGGTATGTGTTCTACAGAGACCCCACCTCAGTTATGGGCCATTCCCAGTGCTCAGGAAGGAGTTTTCCCGTTTTTTTGCTGCACTCCATCACTGCAGAGCCCCCCCGGGATGCTGAGGATGGGGATTTTCTCAGTCCAGCGTGTCCCTGCTCAGGATTTGCCTGGGTGGGCAGAGGAGACCCTGGGGAATGCTGGAGCTCCTGCTTTGTGGAAAACACTGCGACAGCTTTCGAGGCGTTGTCAGGGAAAAAAAAGGAAAGAAATTCTCTTGTCATTTTTTTATCTTATTGATTTAAGCAGGAAGAAAGCAGGAAAAGGGTTATTTCAGTGCTCCTGTGGACTCCTGAGCCTCCCCACCAGCGTTTCTTCCCCTGCTGAAGCATCCAGGCAGGTGCGAGCAGGGGATGCAGCGCTCTGGGAAGGGGAGCGGGGCCGGTTTGGGGAGCTCCTGAAGGCTTTAAAGAGCTCGTCTGTGAACAGGGACGGGGAACAGTCTCTCTTCTTGAAACCGGCTTCACAGAGAGCCCCGCTCTCCCCTGACATCTTCAAACACGGCGCTGCAGAGCGATTGAAACGCCGGATTGCCGGCGCGGCGGCGGGTCCTGCAGGGCCGGGCCGAGATGAAATGCATGAAATGTGCTCCTCTCCTCTCCTCTCCTCTCCTCTCCTCTCCTCTCCTCTCCTCTCCTCTCCTCTCCTCTCCTCTCCTCTCCTCTCCTCTCCTCTCCTCTCCTCTCCTCTCCTCTCCTCTCCTCTCCTCTCCTCTCCTCTCCTCTCCTCTCCTCTCCTCTCCTCTCCTCTCCTCTCCTCTCCTCTCCTCTCCTCTCCTCTCCTCTCCTCTCCTCTCCTCTCCTCTCCTCTCCTCTCCTCTCCTCTCCTCTCCTCTCCTCTCCTCTCCTCTCCTCTCCTCTCCTCTCCTCTCCTCTCCTCTCCTCTCCTCTCCTCTCCTCTCCTCTCCTCTCCTCTCCTCTCCTCTCCTCTCCTCTCCTCTCCTCTCCTCTCCTCTCCTCTCCTCTCCTCTCCTCTCCTCTCCTCTCCTCTCCTCTCCTCTCCTCTCCTCTCCTCTCCTCTCCTCTGAAGCCAGAAGTGCTGGGGGTGCTGAGGGCACTGGGGGTCCTGGGGGTGCTGGGGTCGCTGGGGACACTGGAGGTGCTGGGAATGCTGAGGTACTGGGGATACTGGGGGTGCTGGGGTCACTGGGGACACTGGAGGTGCTGGGAATGCTGAGGTACTGGGGATACTGGGGGTGCTGGGGGTGCTGGGGTCACTGGGGACACTGGAGGTGCTGGGAATGCTGAGGTACTGGGGATACTGGGGGTGCTGGGGTGCAGCAGCTCAGGATGCACTGAGGTCTCAGCCTTTCCATCCTCCTCCCTGAGGATACCACCGTGAGGGTTTCCCGGGCAGCCGAGGCTGTTCCAGAGGCTGGTTCTGAGCATCCCCGGCCCGAGCTGAGCCTGCAGCCCGGGCTGGGCCCTCCGGAGCCCGGCAGCCGCCCTCGCTCCTTCCCCTGGCAGGAGGGATGCAAATGAACGCGTTTGGAGCGTGTTGGATAAATACAATGTTTGTTCTTCCTAATGGATTGCAGCAAGATATGGTAAATATTAACTCCCAGGTGGGGCAAATGCATAATTCATCATCAGGCTCTGCCGGCTCTGCCTCACTCCTGGTGAGCGTGTGCCGGCTCTGGCTGCGGGAGGGTTAATTCTGCTCACAGCAGCCGGGATGGGGCTGTGCTTTGGGGTTGTGCTGGTTTTGTTCTGGCTCTGCAGGGCTCAAACAGCACCGAGGGCTTTTCTGCAGGGCTGGGGATGCACAAGGAGTTGGGGGACCCAGCCAGAAGAGCTGACCCCGGCTGACCCCAGGGGTATCGTTTGCTCCCTTCCAAAATCCCTCCAAAGGGGTTCAGAGTGAATCTGAGGACCTCACTGAGGTGATGCAGGGGAGTGGTGGAGTTGGGAACACCTCTGACACCATTTCTGGGGGAGAAGATGAGTTTTGGTAATTAATTAATCCTCTGTGCAAAGCCCACTGCACCCAAATATCTCCCTGCTTCTCAGTTCACCTCCCCAAATCCCAGTTATTGGCAGGTGTGGGCGAAAGAAAGGGTGAAGGGCTGAAAACCTCCCACATCGATCCTTAGCCTGTCATTTAACCCAATTAATTCCTGCCGAGTAAATAGGATTTAAATTTCTGCCGAAGTGATTTGTTAAGTCAGGAGGTAAATACAGGCCCTCACCTCCTTCCTGTTAATTAGATGTCAATTCATAAACGCCCGCATTCGGTGCCACGGCAAAAATCGCCCCCAGAAGTCATTAGAGCCTCTCTGAAACTGGTGGAGGAAATGTGTTTGCCACACTATTGGCCTTCCACTTTTTCCTGGGCATAAATTAACCCCTGCACACACCCCGGTGGCTCCGGTGACAGCGCTGGGTGACACCATCACCCTCTGGAGCTGCTCCAGCGCCGACCTCGCCCTGGAATTGGATTTAAGGCTCAGACTAAGGAGTCAAGGCTGGAGCACTGATTTAGCACTGCCCAATTTTTCACCTCGTTTGAAGTTGCCTTTGCTTTTGCGCTCGTGTGGTGACAGCACAACCAAAAGCCATCTCCCGAAATGAAAGAAGTGACACTCAGCAATGCAATTTCAGACCTGGGTAAGTCAGATGTTAAACACCTTAGGGGTATAATCTCCTTTTAATGTGAGCACAACTCCCATTAACATTAATAGGGGCTTGTATGGCGGCTTCAAAAGGAGAATATGCACCTAAAAGTGCAAATTAGCACTTACAAACTCTATTGATAAATTATTAAAGCGGATCATTAAAGCCTAGCCACACCTCCACATCATTAGAGCAAGTCCAAAACAGCACGGGGGCATGCGCAGTGCTTCCTCATTAAAACAGCACCTAAAATGCCACTTAGTCCCCAAAATGAATCCAGTGTCAATATTGGCTCATCAGCCCCTGCTCCATGCAGAATTTGGAGGTTTAAGAGCTTGAACTTCTCTTCTTTAAATGCAAACGAGCACCAGGAGATGCTTTTAATGCAGGTCACCGCTCAGAAATCGGTGTTTAAAAGGTAAATTAAAGCCCAAACCCCCAAACCTCAGGGGCCGCGCTGTCACCAGAGCTCTTTGTTGTTGTTTACACGGTGATAAAGCAGAACCTCCCTCCCCTGGCGGGTCCAGGCCTGGATTTCCAGCTCTGCCACAACTCCTTTCCCTCTGATCTTCACTCAGTGGGGATCACAGGGGACATGGATGGGTTTTGGGACAATGAACCATCCTGGATTCCCTCTCCTGGCCCAGCAAGGTGGATCTTCCACTCCCCCAGGCTCACCCAACCCCAGGGATGTGGCTCCTCGGGCACTGGGCAGACCGGGGCTGTTTATTCCTCCCTGGAACAGCCCCCTCCAAGCTGGGTATTTCTGGGAATACAGCCCCCCTATAACCCAGGGAAGGGGTTCCAGAGGACGTGGCCACCCTGTGAGGTTTGCTCACCCTGTGATGATTTTTAATGCACTGAAACAGCATTTCCTCCCACGCTTCAGTGTTCAGGCTGGCATGGTTTGTAGCAACCCAGTGACCAACATTCCTAATTTACAGGGCATTTTCTTCACCCTTCCAGGGATATTTTAATTTTTTTTATTTTAATGGACTATTTCTGCAGCAAGGTTACATTGCACAGTGTTATAACCATTATCCTTAAACACAAATCCCAAATGCCAAACCCGTGCCTGGAGCTGTTAACCAAATTATTTTTGAGAATAAGATTATTTATGTTAAATGTAGCTGCAAAAGGAGTAGAAGTCAAGAAAACAGCACCTCAGTCCTGATCCTGAGTTTGAGATGATGCCAATTCTTTCTGTTGTTGTGAATTTTGCAACAGGTGGAGCGAGTGCAAAGAGTCCCCATTCCTGGAGCTAAATAATCACACAAATTCACTTGAGGAGGCTAAAACAGAACAACAAAAGTGCCCTTCATTCCTGTGAAGAAAAGCTGCAAAAATAAATATACAAATTCAGTGGAGCAGGTTAAAATCGATAGAAAAAAAATGTTCTTCATTCCTGCAAAGAAAAACTGTAAAATGGCACAAAAAGTGCCTAGGAGATCTTCTAAAATTCAAAGAAAAATAAGAGTATTTTGGTTTTCGGAGCAGTTTAGCTCAAAAAACAACCTTGTGAGTGTGGGGCAGCTGGACCCTGCAAGGTGTGGAGGGAGCAGCTCTGGCTGAGCTGGGATTCTGCTCAGGAAACACGAGCCAGGTGAGGCACAGTGAGGTGAGGGACCCTTCAACGATGGCCTGGAGTGAATGTTTCAAAGTTTTCCAGCAAAAAACAACCAAGGGCAGCTCCCTTCCCCTGCATTCCAAGAACACTGAATTAAACCTGACTGAAAGGACAAGAACACAGCGAGAGAGCCAAGGCTGCAGGGTTTGGCTCCTGCTGAAATCGGGGCTGTCCAACCTTCCCTCCTGGTCTCATCGACCTCCTCTCCTGCGCTCACCTCACACTCCCTTTGTGCTTTTGGGAGAGTCTCTGAAAATGTCCATTTTAGTGGTGGCAGCTGAAATAAGGAGAACCAGAGGGTGAGTTCAGAACTCTCCTCTCCTTTGCGCCTCCTGAAGGATTTGGTGCCCCCGGCCCTGCTGGGAGCTTTCCATGTGCTCCTCATCCCACAGATCCACAGCCTGCTGGCAAGGAGCAGCTCCCTGTGTTCTCCCAGGTGGAATACCTGTGGAACTTCATCTCCACAGCTCCTGCACGCAGAAGGTTGGGACAAACGCAGGAACTGAGCCAGGCTGGGACAAACCCAGGAACTGAGCCTTCCTCCTGCCCTGCAGTCGCTGTCCCGGCCCTCCCTGGGCTCTGGGTTTGGGGACAGCCCTGGAGGGACAGCAGATGAGGGGTTGGTGCCCCACCAGCTGGAGATGGGTGTTGCCCATTTTTCACTGTAAAATAGCTAGTTTTCTCTGTTAGACAGTTTCAAGGACGATTTCTGTAAACATAGCTATGTTGTTGTAAAAATTATCTTTTTACATTCCTTTCCCATGGACACAGATCCTTTTGACGGACACTTCTTTTAACCAATATAGTTAGAGACGGAAGTGTTAACTTTCTCCAATGATCTGTGATTTTTAAAAGCGTATATAAGAATTAAACGAAGGTGGTTTTTCCCCTTTTTCCGCCCTTTGCTCTGAACACAGCTCGGACTCCGGCTCTCATTAATTCTGCGTCTTCGGCTGATAAGCCGGGATAAGCCGTAATAACAGGCATCCCGGTAATAGATGGGTGCTGGTTTGGGTGCTGCTGTGATATATTTTCTGGGAAAGTCGAAGATATGGACTTTGAGGTTGGGTTTTAGCAAAGTTCAGCTCAGAGTGGGAGGCTCCAGGTGAACCATCTGCCCAGGGACCTTTCCAAGAGCCCCTGGTGTCACCAGAGCCACCAGTGCCCACAGCAACACCCCCTGAGGAGCCCAGCCAGCTCATCCCCATTAAACGAGTTTTAATTATTCCACACCTTACACTGAAAACACTCTTTCCTTTTTAAAAATAATTATCCTCAGAAAACACGTTTTATCTCTCTAATAAGAAATCATTAATTAGGAGATGTTGACCCGATGAGCTGTGATAGTTTGGTGGATGATGAACACTGCCTTTAATCAGACCTTTTACAAGCTGGTGGATGTTAACTTGTGGCTGTTAATTATTCACACCTTCAAGTATTCTGATGGTCGGAATATTTCATGAATGCCCTTCTTTTTATTTCACTGCGACGATGGGTTTTATGAGCCAGGAATTGCACTTATTAATTTACAGACGTTTTGCACTTCCATGCCAGTCGTTTAGCATTAACTCTCTGTTTAAAAATAATAAATGACCCCTGACTCTCTATTGTCTGTCTTAATTAGCATATTGTCTTTTAAAGAGGAAAGCGTGTTTTCTCTTCATTAACAGTAATATTACCTCGGCAGACAATCAGTAGGTCCGTGATCTAGAAGCTGCTGTGGACGCCAAATTACCTCCTCTACCAGGACAAAATCAATTAACACCACTAGGGATGTCATTATTGTCACATTATGTCACCGGATATACTCCAGGGTAAATAAATGATTTGTGGAATTTTTAATGCCGCCGCTGGGAAGCCGAGGCTGAGCCACCTGGGTGGTGGGACCGGGGGGTCCGGCCGCTGCCCAGCTCGGCCCTTCCCTGGGGCCAAACCCAGGGGAAAAGGTCACTGCTGGGGGCTGGGGCAGTGCCCGGCTCGGTGGCACTCGTGTCCTTCCCAGAGCATCACCCAAAGTCCCTCAGCATCACCCAAAATCCCTCAGCATCACCCCAAATCCCTCAGCATCACCCCAAATCACCCAGCATCACCCAAACTCCCTCAGCATCACCCACACTGGGACAGGGCAGCCCCCAGCCCGGTGGCACTCGTGTCCTTCCCGGAGCATCACCCCAAATCATCCAGCATCACCCCAAATCCCTCAGCATCACCCCAAATCCCTCAGCATCACCCCAAATCCCTCAGCATCACCCCAAATCCCTCAGCATCACCCCAAATCCCTCAGCATCACCCCAAATCCCTCAGCATCACCCCAAATCCCTCAGCATCACCCCAAATCCCTCAGCATCACCCCAAATCCCTCAGCATCACCCCAAATCCCTCAGCATCACCCCAAATCCCTCAGCATCACCCCAAATCCCTCAGCATCACCCCAAATCCCTCAGCATCACCCCAAATCCCTCAGCATCACCCCAAATCCCTCAGCATCACCCCAAATCCCTCAGCATCACCCCAAATCCCTCAGCATCACCCCAAATCCCTCAGCATCACCCCAAATCCCTCAGCATCACCCCAAATCACCCAGCATCACCCACAGCGGGACAGAGCAGTGCCCGGCCTGGTGACACTCATGTCCTTCCCGGAGCATCACCCAANTCAGCATCACCCAAAATCACCCAGCATCACCCACAGCGGGACAGAGCAGTGCCCGGCCTGGTGACACTCATGTCCTTCCCGGAGCATCACCCAAAATCCCTCAGCATCACCCAAAATCCCTCAGCATCACCCAAAATCCCCCAGCATCACCCACCCCGGGGCAGCGCCGCGGTTGGGTGAAGGGGAGGGGCCCTGGAGAGCTGGGAGAGGGCTCCGGGTGGAGAGGGATCGTTTTATCAACATTTTTATCGCCAGAACTGCGTCCGTGTGTTTGCTGCTCCTCGGTCCCCGCAGGAGCCACCCGGCTGCTCCCTGGAGGAGCCTCCCCGCAGCACCCCCGGGGAGACGCCGCTTTGAAAAGTGTCCCCAACTTCTGTATTTTGCCCTAGGTCGGGGGGTATTTAATTAAGTCTATTCTGTCCGACACGATCTGATGTCATTGTACAAGGAGATGTTCTTTGTTAGCAGCGCGCTTAGTTTCAGGCTCCTCTGTGTATTTGAAACCATGGTAACAGAAGAGTAAGCTAAAGCCAATGAGATAATGAGATATTCTCATTGTAATTGTGTTTCATGAGGGCACACGCTCCCATGGGTGGGATCCGACTGTCTTACAACTGCTAACAGAATGGAAGGGACAGGAATAAATTAGCGCGGCGGCGTTTTCCACAGCAGCCGTGTAAACACTCCCGACGCGGCGCCCGCTGTTGTTCCCAGCGCCTTCCAGCGCGTCCCGCGCATTCCTGCAGCAGGAAAAAGCGCTGCTCGTGGGGAGCGGTGGTTTGAAACCCCTCAGAACTTCAAGGAAGTTCAGGTTTGAAAGGCATTAAGGAGGTGCGAGGTGCTGGTTTGCATGATAATTGCGGTGGGCGCGGGAGAGGAGGAGATGGAGGCAGGGGAAGGGGGACCGGGCTGGAACTGCCGCAGCCCTGGGTTCTTGGGGAGATGATGGGAAATCCCATGTGGAACATCATGGAAAATCCCATGTGGAACACAGCCCAGATGCCCGTGGGGTTCGTCCTCCTGCTCCCCATGGAAGTGACATCCAAAAGTTCAGTCACGATTTTAATTCTAAAACTTTCTAGAGGCGCCAAGGAAAGGAGGAGTTTGTCTTCTCTCATTCTAAAAGGAGAGAACGCCAAACCAAGGGGGTGGGTTTTGGAGAGCCCTGGGTGAGGTTTTCATTCTGCTCCCACAGGGAGAGGTTGGGGGGACCACACGGTGAGCAGCACTTTGCACATGAGACGGACTCTGAGTAGCACAAAAATAGAAAATGTGATTTGGGGAATGGAAACAGGATCAGATCTGCTTCATGCCCTAATTGTCTTCATCCTGTGTAATTCCCAGCAAATGTACAATTATTGCTCTTTCCCCCAAGTGTGGGGCAGGGCCATTCGGGGTGGTGGGCGTTCACCCAGGGAATATGGGATGGTCTCCTGAAAAAAATCACAAGGTGTCTGGGAAAAGCCATTTTTCCTGGAGCAGAAAAGGCCTGGGGTGATGGATGCTGGGGCTGCCCCACCACCCGGGCAGGCACAGGCAGGGGAGCAGCCACAGCTTGCTCCACATTGGAGGCAGGGATGATTTTTATTAATATTATTATTACTATTGCTTCAAAGAGTACACTTCTGATGTGGGAGCAGCTGACAAGATAAATTATATCTGTTGTCAGCTGCATGGAGAGACCTTTGTGATATTTTAATTAGGAGCAGGCTCCCCCTCAGCCCGTTGTGCATCTTCCCCAGAGCCCGGCTCGGAGCTGGAGCCACCGACACCCACACGGCCACCACAGCATCCAACCTCCTTCCCACACCACACAGATTTGGGGTTTGCCTCATGCACCCCAAAAATCACCACCTGCATTTGTTTGGTGTGAAACAAGACCAGGAAATGTCGTATTTTAGACATGGCAAGCACCACTTCTGGGGGGTTTCCCATTAAATCGTAACCACAGTGGAGATAATCAGATATAAAAATCACCTTGAACTGGATAAATGTGCTGTAAGTTTCTCCCTAGCATGGAGTCCAAAGGAAAGGTGTGTTTGTCTAGGTTCTTAAAGGAAGATTATTTCCAGTTCTGTGGTTTAAAGTTTCAACAGTTCAGTTCCAATAAACAGGTAAAGCCTGCAGTGCAATCTGTCCAAGGAAACACTCTTGGGCAATGCATTAAAACAACTGCCCAGCCCCAGGTGGGTGAGGAGACAGACAGCTGTGAAACACTGCAGAGGTGTCCCACTCTCCCAAAACATGGATCTGGTTTATCCTGCTGCAGGTGTTGAGCTCAGTCACCCATCCCTGTGTCCAGCCACAGCAGAGACTCCTGGTAAAGAACATTTTGGAGCATCATAGGATCATAGAATGGTTTGGGTTGGAAGGGACATTACAGATCATCCCGTTCCTCCCCCTGCCCTGGGCAGGGACATCTTCCATAAGCCAGGCCCTGTCCAACCTGGCCTGGGATTTGGTTGATCCCACATTAACCCACTGTGACTCTGCAGTGACTTTGCAGAATCTTTGGCTCGGTCATGCCCAGGGCAACCAACACCCACCAGCCCTGAGCAAGCACGGGGCCTCTCCTCCTCCCCAGCATCAGCTCAGAGGTGTGAGGAGCACTTGGAGGTGCAGTGAGGTGGACAGAGTGGTTTGCCATGGATAAAACATCCCAAAATTCCTTTTATTGGTATGTATAGGAAAGCATAGGAAGAGCAGGAGTGCTGGAGTGCCTGGGCACCCTCTGGCCCAGAGCTCAGGATCTGTGTGGGCATAACTGGCGCTGGATTCCCCAGGATGCAGGTGTGGGGTCGGATTGGTCAATCCTTCCTCTGAGCTGTCCACATCCATCACTCTCCCACAGTTTCAGGGTCCCCCCTGTGGACAGATGCGCCAAGAAGGAAGATTATTGCAGAAGTGGTTCAAAAAGAATCTGCCTGAAAGGAAACACAAATGCAACCCCTTCTCTTCACTAACGTGCCCATGCACAGAACAAGTTGCCAAGAGCTTCCCTCAGAATTTACTGCAGAAACGCTGTTTGACAGCCTTGTACAGGAAATCAGAGTTGTGTCATGGCTTTTTTTAATTTCAGCAATATACACAAATCAAATGCATTTATTAAATCAGTGTATAATCATTTTTACAAGTGTAATTTAAAAACAGACATATAAGATTCCTAAAGTAACGATACACATCTCCTTTGGACAAATGTTATTTCAGGGATTTATGGTAATTCCTTTTCTGAAAGAAAAACGGAGCTAATTGAAACAAACTTTGTAGTTTCTATTAATGCAATTGGAATACAGTATGTGCTGCCAGTTATAAAGTGACATTGAAAGCTGATGCTGTTCTCAACAACACCATGATTTCTCAGTTTTATGTACTTTTTAATTTCCTCTGTGGAAAATCTGTTCTTCATAAAAGGGCTGCAAAAGAAAATGTGGAAAAAGTTGATTCATTCCATATTTACATTCTTGCAAGTACCTGGAAATGAACCAATTACCAACGTGAGCCAAAAGAGAAGTTAGGAAAGTCATTTATGAAACTCATCTTCCCACAGGCTCTGCTTCAGAAGTGCCCTGGGAAAGTCCTGCTCCGACTGCAAACCCCTTCCACCCCAACAGGACTGGGATCCTCCGCCCCCCAGCTCGTGCAGCCTGGTCCTTGTCCCACTCTGAGCTCCAGGTCCTCTGGAGCTGGGGACAGCTCTGGAAAGGGGCCTGGACTCCTGTCCCAAACCTGAACTCACACTTGGACTGAAACCTGAGCATGAACTCAAACCTAAACATGAACATGAACTCAAACCGAAACCTGAATACGAACTCAAACCAAAACCTGAGCATGAACTCAAACCTAAACATGAACATGAACTCAAACCGAAACCTGAATACGAACTCAAACCAAAACCTGAGCATGAACTCAAACCTAAACATGAACATGAACTCAAACCGAAACCTGAATACGAACTCAAACCAAAACCTGAGCATGAACTCAAACCTAAACATGAACATGAACTCAAACCGAAACCTGAATACGAACTCAAACCAAAACCTGAGCATGAACTCAAACCTAAACATGAACATGAACTCAAACCGAAACCTGAATACGAACTCAAACCAAAACCTGAGCATGAACTCAAACCTAAACATGAACATGAACTCAAACCAAAACATGAACATGAACTCAAAGAAGCCAAAACCAAAACCAAACCAAACCCAAACCTAAACCTGAACCCAACCCAACCCTGAATCCAAACCCAGTCTCAGACATGAACCCAATCCCAGACATGAACCCAACCCAAACCTGAACCTGAACCCAACCCAACCCTGAGTTTAAACCCAACCTCAGACACGAACCCATCCCAAACCCAAACCTGAACCTGAACCCAACCCAAATCCAAACCCAAAACCAACCCCAAACCAAACCCAAACCTGAGCCCAGCTCAAACCCACACTCAAGCCTGAACCTGAGCCCGAGCCAAACCAAAACCCAACACTAACCCAAACTCCAACCAAAACCAAACTTAAAACAACCAAATTTCTCTGCAAACCCAAACCCCAAACCAAACTTGAACTTTAACCCAACCCAGATCTAGTCTCAAATCCCAACAGCCTCTCAGCCCGGGCTGCTGTGGCTGCAGGAGAACATGCTTCCTATTAAACCCTCAGAACTTCTACTAGTTAAACTCACAAAAGTGGAAAAAACACCCAAAAAAAATTTCCTGAAAGAGGAAAAAGAAGAAGGGTTGCTTGTCTTAAACCTGAATTTTGGCATTGCCGATATCCACTCCTTCGGAGTGGTGTCTGGTTTCTGTCACTTTTCCCAGTTCCACCCTGAAGCCACCACGAGAGCAGACAGAGCTGCCTCACCCAACCTCCACATGTGGTTACTGCCACATCCAGCCTGGGTGATTTTCCCCTTTTTTCTTCAAAGTTCCACATCAGTGGATGCACCTTGCCAAAAAAAGCCCCTCGTCTCGGGAGGGGGGTTGTTTGGAGCTTCTGTGTCTCCTGGTTGCTACTCAGCTTTGCAGGAACACACTTTTTCCCTAGGCCTGGCTTTAATAAAGCCTTGCTGTGGTGCCTGTGCAGCACGGTTGCCCCCGAGGTTGCCTGCTTGGGGCTCGTGTGGCTTTCAGCGGCGCTGGGCCTGGACAAGGCTTTATTAAATTCTGGGAGAAGAAGAAAAGTAGAAAGTTGAGTTCCTAGCACTAATATGATTTTTCTTCTTTTTTTTCTTTTTTTTTTTTTCCCCAGCCTGGTGGCTTTTACACTCATATTGTGAGTTCATTTCAAACAGAGGTTTGATGGCTCCTCATTACCGGAGAAAGCCGGGCTGGCAGCGCTGCCAGCCCCGCTCTCCCCCGGAGAAAGGGAGAAGTCTTGTCCCACTTCACGCTCCACAAACTGGAACACAACATCTCTGAGTGTGGATATAATGAGGTGGAAAGTTTTGTCTCTCGGACTGAGGTTTTCACGCCCCATCCCTGTAATCTCTGGTTTATTTTGGTGAGGAAATAAACTCGGCACCGGGTGTCTGCCCCCAGCCCCGCTCTGCTTCCCTGCCACAGCCACAGCCAGGGGATGTGGGCAGGATTAACCTCCCTCCTTGCAGGTGTGGAGAAAACACACAGGGAGAAACTTCCCACAGTCAGGAGAACTGGGAAAGAAAATATTTGTTTTCTTGAAGAGAGGGACAAAGCCATTCCCCAATCCTGCCCCTGCCAAGGCCACAGAAGCACTGCAAGCCCTCAAAGGGGTTTGTTTGAGCCCACAGTCCTGGCTTGGGGTGCAAACCCTGGCTCAGAACGCCCCGAGGTGTTGCTGAACCTGGGGATCCCGGATTCTGATGGAGAGGCAGCACTGGGCAGGCGGGATTGACCCATTGATCCCGATCCGCACCGCTCCCGCCGCTGCCGCTGCACAATAAACACGGCTCGGAGGAGATATACGAGCATTGATCTGATACTAATAATCTTTTGCACTTCCACAGGGCTTTTAGGGAGTCTCCAGGGTTTCTAGGATTGCTGTTCATATCCAGAGCCCTGAAATAGCGACTGGCTTTGGTGATCCCCCCAGATCCACGGGAGCACCGCAGCCATCAGGCTTTTAAAGGAGCAAAAATTAAAATTGCTTGATATGCAACAGCTTATCAGGCTCCCTGCCCCAAATCCTGCTTGTAAACCCAACCTCTCGTGTTCCTCACAGCAAGCAGTAAATGGGGAAGTTGGTTTGTGGCCTCCAATTAAGTTAGGATTGATTTTATTTTATTTTTTTTTCCTACAGGCAGACTGAAGAAATATCTCCAGTTAAAATTGCTTTAACCCTGTTTTAAAGTATGCACTTTTATACTGGGTTTAGCACACAGGCCGTTACTCTTGCTATCTGAAATTAATTAGAAAATCAATTGGAAAAAGTAACTTCCATGCACAGCTGCAGGAAACTGTGCAGCACCAATATCTGCTGCAATGAGGCAGCTGCAACATCTTAAATATTACAAGAGTTTGCATGAAACACTGAATGTGGAGGCTTAAAACTCACTCAGCTAAAATACACCTCCATGGCATTAATTAAGTATATTTTTACGTATCTGTAAGTGTTAGGTTAATGGTTGAGTTTGATTATCTTAAAAGCCTTTCCCAATAATAATAATTCTATGATTCTATATCATATATGTAATATATATATTCTTCTTCTTTTTCTCTTTCTCCTTTTCCCTCTTCTTCCTCTTCTCCTTACTATCAGTATTTTTAATTTCCAGCCTTCCCATTCCGCCTTCCCATCTCCTCCTGCCCATTTCCATCTGAGCACAATATGTTTATGTGCCTCTTTGGAGCTGTTCCTGCCTGGTCTCATCCAAGTTTCCAGGAGACAGGGCCCAGGTAATCCATGGGCTAATAGGGCTCTTTGCCATTAGGACTGACAGATGAAATGCTGTAATACCTCGGCAAAATTTAATGGAAGGAGAAAAGCAAATTCTTAACTGAGCAAGGGGAGGCTGCCACATGTGCATCTTCTCCAGCAGGAATGCCTTGTGCTGGCCAGCTCTGTTGTCCCCTTGGATTTTCCATCCCAATAAGGGTGTAGGTTGTACATGGGATTTACGTGCTGGCTTTTGTTTTCATGTTGATTTATTTATGCTGAGGCTATGAACTGAGTGACTGCAAAGTGCCTGCTGAATGCCATTTGGATAAATCACTGCTGGTATTTATTGTATTTCTTGCTGGGCCGGTATTACACACACTGATATAAAAAAAATTGACAGGAAATCAATGGCTCAGTGTAAAATATCTTGACTATAAAGATTTTTTAGATCTATCAAACATACAGTGTGTTTGCTGTGTCTGGAGGCTGTTCCCTTGACAGGATGATTGTACTAATTGTCCAAGTATTTGATTTAATTTGCCGTGGGAGCCAGGAAGGAGCACACAATTCCTACTTCAGGGATTTCAGGGGGATGCTCAGGGCAGGAAAATGCTCTGTACATAGGCAAACTCAGGATAGAATCCCTTCCATAAATTTGACAGGCCCAATCCTAGGCCCCCAAGGCTGCTTTCCCTTCTGCCCCCACGCTCCCTGGTGTCCGTATGGATGCTGCAGGATGTCTTTCTTCTCACCCCAGATATCACACCAGAAACTCTGTCTATGGACACTCCACAGGCGTTTTGTTCTTGGGCCAGGGGTGTCCTTCAGGATGTAAAGCTCATTTTCCTGGTGGGATTGCACAGCCAGCGTGGTCCCCTGAGCTCCTGTCCGTGCCCAGCTCTTGGTGCCTCCTCCTCCTCCCCCATGGCCACTGTGATGTCTCTAGAAGAGGATGCTGAGCTGAGCAGGGCTTGCCACTGCTGCACATCCATGGACTCACACTGATGGACAGCAGGGTCGGATGGGATATTGGGAGGAAATTCTTCCCTGTGAGGATGGGGAGGCCCTGGCACAGGGTGCCCAGAGAAGCTGTGGCTGCCCCATGATCTCTGGAAGTGTCCCAAGCCAGGCTGGACAGGGCTTGGAGCCACCTGGGAGAGTGGGAGGTGTCCCAGGAGTGGGATGAGTTGGGCTTTAGGGTCTCTCCCACCCAGCTGTTCTGGGGTTCCGTGATGCACACAGCGAGGCTGGGGGTGCCTGTGCATGTGGAGATGCATCCCAGGAGCAGCAGAAGCAGCTTTTGGGGAGCCCTGAGGGGGGTGAGACTCTGCTTTCCGAGCACATTCCTTGTTCAAACAAAGCCTGGCAGCCGGAGCACCGCGTGTCCCGTTTCAGTGGACACCGTGGCACTGGAGCCCAGTTAATAGGAGGTTAATTGGGAAAGCGATGGCGCCGTGAAAAAAGAGGGGAGAGTTTCCCCCTCAGAGCAGCACCGGGCTCACCGCTGACGCCTCACTCCCCTGTTTGGATAGAAATGAGCAGAACAATTCCAATATTTCAAACATCACTCAGGCCCTGCCGCTCTAATCGCTGCCTGCTCAACCTGCCTTTGGTCACTAATGCATTCAAACATTGCTAATGACACCGAGGGATGACAAGATAAGGAATGGCTCGGGATGAATGACTGCACAAAAGCAACGTGGCAAAAGTAATTAGGGCCTCACGAGGGCGTCTGGCCCCGCACGGTCCCAGACACGGAATTTTGTGCACGGCTAAAACCCCTCCCCAGATAACCCCGTGTGCTGGGAGCCCAGCCTGGGCCACCCCTGCAACTCAGCTGACATTTGCTGCTGTGAACATGAACTCATTTGCAGCAAAGGACCAACTTCTCTTCCCCTCAATTAATTAGACAAATTAATTAAAGCGCTCTTTGGAGTCTATTCCCTATTCAAGACTAGGATGCTGCAGAGATTTTGTTAAATGGTTCAGAGAAGGCTTATTAATCCTGAAATGAATTCTATCAAGCCTATAAAGCACCAACTTCAAGTGCATTTGCAGAGAAGAAAGCTTTGCAAATCAGATAGGAAAGCTACAAAAGTGCTGGGTATTATCCTAATCTGGGGAGTGTTTAATTTGACACTCTTATGTCAAGATATTAGAAGAGAATGAGCAAATGGCCTGATAAATATGTACTTAAAGAATGACAATCCTCATAATCAGTTAATTTCTATTTATCTTATGATACCCTTTTCCACAGAAACTTGAATTAGAAAATAAATAAGATTACAGGGTAATTCTGAGAGCTGTAAAAACATAAAACACTTGTCTGCCCTTAAAGGCAGAAGTTGTGTTTTATCGTCCAGCACTTCCGTAGTGATTCCATCCACTCCCAGACACTGGACTGTCTTCTGCAGGGACTGGTACCACCAAATCCTCCACTGTGGGCATCTTCTCCCTGCAGTCCAGGGACAGAGCCTGATCCTGGAACAGGGAGCTTTGGGCTCCATCCCAGCCCCATTCCCAGCCCTGCTCTGCTGCCAGGCATGGTGAAGATGGGAGGGGGAAGTATTGGATAGGGAATGGGATGAGGATGGGACAGAGATGGGATGAGGGGTGCATTGGAGATGCTGGTGGGATGAGGATGGGATGGGGATGCACTGGGACATGGGTGGGACAGCAACAAGGATGAGCACCAGCAGCTGCAGGAACAGGCTCAGCCCAGACAAGGCAGGACCCCCAAAATCTACAACTCCCCCTCTCCTGCTGCTCCTTGGGCTAGGTGGGGCTTTAGATCCAGGAGAAGCCATGGGAGAGGGATCAGAACTTGGAGAACTTATTATGCCAAACCTTGGTGATTTCTTCTGCAAACCACATTGCATTGAAGAACAGAGCCTGGCTGAGGGAAGCCTTGGTTTGGGGGTCTGTGCCTCCTCGGGCAGCACCTGAGAGGGTTTGAACTCAAAATTCCTCATCAGAGAGGCCAAAGAACAGCCTTAAAGGCTTCAGGATATGACCCAGGCTAGAAACAATAGCCAGCCCAGAAGAAATGAGTTTATTATCTGCTCTAAAGGGATTTTATTGGCTCGCTGAAAAAAAAAGTCATATTTAATATTGAAGTATAACTTTTAAAAACAGAGATGCTGACTTTATAAAAATGTGCTCTCGAGCTGAGACCTTGACTCCAAAGTGTAATCCAGAGTTTTTTTTTATAGCTGTGCTATAAATCATCAAAATTAAATGTTTGCATTAGCAGCGGCGGGAGAAGCCTATGCAGAGCGTGGGGATGTGTCACCCAGCACAGAGCTCAGGAATTGCACAAATCCTCGGGTGGTTCTGACCCAGGGAAGCTGTGGGGATGGGGTTTGCCTCTGTTTCTGATGGGTTTTGCTGTTTCTCTGGGGGGTTTTCTCCCGTGGGGCAGCCAAGGTGCAGAGGAGCTCCCAGTTTTGTGAGCCCCAGTCTAGGACCACATCCCACGTTCCCAGGGGTGCTGTGGGGGTGAGATGGGAGAGCAGGAGCAGGACATGGAGGGGCTGCCCAGGCTGGGATTCAGCAGGACAGTGAGGGTGAACAGGTAAATAAGGAGTTTTCCCCCATTCCACGTGGTGGGTGCCAGTCTGCAGCCAGCAGCCCTGGGCTCTGCCTGTCTGAGCTGTTTTCTCACCACCATCATCACAGGAATATCATCTTTTAACCAGTAACTATCCAGATGCTCCTGGCCTCAGGGGGTGTGCAGCCCTGGCCTGGCTGCAGGGGGATTTTTGGAGCTGTCCTGCTCGTGAACCCCTTCCCTGTGCCACTGAAAACGCTCTCCAGAGTCCGGCCAGCCAACCTGTTAACATCCTCTCCTTCACACTCCCGCAACGAGCCAGCTGCTCTGCCTAGGAAAATACAGCTGGAGAGGTTTATAAATAGTAAATTAAGGCTTGCTCCAGCCACTCCAGCTGGGCAATGTTAGAGGAGTGAGTAATTCATCACCGGGGTGTCATCCCCCCCTTGATGTGCTGCCCACCAGCCCCGCGCTGGCGCAAGCCAGGGACTCCTCACTTCACTTGGCTCAGCTTCTAATTTAGCGTTTAAACCTTTTTTCAGAATTAATTTTGCCAATGCAGCCTAACGAGGTGGGCAAGTGTCAGTGACAGGTCGCTCACGGAGGCTTAAGGACATCCTTCCCAGGGAGGAGCAGGAGCTGCAGTGCCCAGGAACCCCCACTCTGCTCCCGTTCTCCCTTGGCCGCTGCAGGGACGTTTTGGGGCCAGTCCACTGCACCTGAACCAGCTCCAACTCTGCTGGGCAGGAGGGGCTGGAGAGATGAGCCCGGACATGTGACACATCCTCCTGCTGTGACTTTGCTTCAGGGAGAGGGGAGAGAGGGCTTGGTCCCTCCATCTGTTGTGTGCATCAGCCGAGGGTCTCCTGGGTGTGTATCCATATCAAAACTCAATTAGAAAATGAGCCCTGGATGTGAAGGACTATTGTATTTCAAGTATTTTTATAATTAAATCTGAGAAGGTGGAACGGGGTATTTATGAAGAGCCTTCACAGAATGTTTCCTGGTGCATAGAGGAGGGGGGTAGAAGAGTCTGTTTTATGTAGGGTTATAACATTTTCACAGAGCACAATAGTGAAAAAGCTCTCTTAGGGGTCAGGATCCCAAATGCACCTCATCATCATCATCATCACCATCATCATCACCATCATCATCACCCTGCATTGCTGCTGGTTAATTGTATAATATCCTACCAGAGGTTTCATCCCAGGAGCTGGCAGGATGCAATGGGCACCTGCACCTCCATCCCCACAGGCAGCCTCCAGTGGAATTGCTGCTGGAATTGCTGAGAATCACAGAATCCCAGACTGGTTTGAGTTGGAAGAGACCTTAAAGCTCATCCAGTCCCACCCCCTGTCCCCTAGGACAGGGACACCTCCCACTATCCCAAGTTGCTCCCAGCCCCATCCAACCTGGCCTTGGGCACTTCCAGGGATCCAGGGGCAGCCACAGCTTCTCTGGGCACCCTGTGCCAGGGCCTCAGCACCCTCACAGGGAGCAATATCTCCCTGGCATCTAATCCAAATCTCTCCTTCTTTATTTTAAAGTCATTCCCTCTTATCCTATCACTATCTGCCTATGTAAAAAGTTGCTCTCCTTCTTTTTTATAAGCCCCCTTCAAGTACTGGAAACTGTGGGGCTTCAGCTTTGTGCCGCTGCTCTTGAAGTCCTGCACTCAGAAGAAAAGTTATTCCCTTCCCACATCCCTGACTGAATTATTTCCCACTTGCAGAGCTGCTACCTACAGGATATAATCATGAGCACAGTAAATCATTGTGCCATGTCAAACTGCAAGTGGTTTTGGAGTTAGATCTGGAGTTCAAACCTGCGTCTGACTGCGTATTTTATTTCAAATGTACTTTTTAATTTGTCCATCTGAAATTCTTCTAAATTTAAGGGGTATCCATCAAGAAGAGGATAATTTTTTCTAAGTAACTGTGGTTATTTTACTGTAAAAGTCTCTGCAAGAAATCTGGGGCTGCCTTCAAGACTGGGCATCCTTTTCCTGCAGGCACAGACTCTGCTCTGCCCACATAAACACCCAGAGTGTACACACAGATTTCTCAGCTACAAATTGCATTTCTGTTGTTTGCACAGATCTGTTTAATCCCCATCCCGATTTTATTAATTTTTATATATCCATTTTTTATTCTGTTAGAAAGCCGGTGTGATGGCTCCCGTTAATCACCCAAAGGAGTGGGAGTTGTAATATTCTTCATAGCAGGTGAATATTGGATGTGCAGATGTCACCTCCTCTGGTGGCTCCGTGATGGGGACATGGTGACAGCGTGGGGCAGTGGTGAGGGGATGGGGAGGGACAAACTCCTCAGCCCTGTCCTTGAGCCGCCCTTGCTGAGGATGGCAGGGGGGATAAGGAGGACTTGGCCAGCCTGACGCGGGAACAGAACAATTCAGTCCCCAGAACAAGACGTCTTGGCGTTTTCTGGGATGGCTCCCTGGAGCCTGGCTTGGAGGCCGGGCTGGCTCTGCCATTATCCAGCTGCCAAGGCTGCCGAGGCGAGGGCTCCGCACCGGAGCGTCGCTGCAGTGACATTTGTGCCTTGGAGTTTGCATTGTCTTCAGAAAATAATCCCCACTTCATAATTCCCCCATAGTTCTCCACATGTGGGTTTTTGCTGCCGAGCCAGGGGATGGGGAGGCAGCAGAAGCTCTTCCACAGCCAGTGATCCCAAAGCTCATCGTGCTGGACATGGAACACGGCTCTGCCGGCACCAAACCCCGCTGGCACCCGCGGGCCAGGGAAACCACAGGTCATCATTGCTGAATTAGCACATTAAAAAATAACATCGTGTCAGAAGGGCCAGAAAGAACAATTGTATTAAACTGCCTTCATGAATTCATAATAAAGTTCAATTTGCCAACATTTATCATGTTATTTAAAATTAAATTGGGTTTATAGTGCAAAAGAAAAGAGTTTTGTGCTTTTTTGAAAATAATGCAAAATCTTTCATGCCATTCACAAAGCATTTGTATTAGCACCAGTGTATACAGATTAATTTATGTATTTTCATTAAATTGTTGCTGCTTCCCATTGTTCCCTCATCCTTAGGGACAATCCTTATTCTTTCATGTGTTTTTTTAAGAGCTAAAGAGTCACGTAGACAAATAATGCGTTAAAAGGCGCAGCGCTTTTAGTTGTCTTTGGGTTTGGAGTGCTGGGAGGAGTTAAAAGCCATGAGGTGGAGGAGGCCATCACGGTGGTGGTGATGGTAGCGGTGGCATTGGCCTTGACCGCGGCTTTGATGTTGATGTTGGCGTTGATGTTGGTGTTGATTTTGGCGGTGTTGATTTTGGCGTTGGTGTTGTTTTTGGTGTTGGTGTTGATGTTGACATTGGCGTTGATGTTGGCGTTGGTGTTTGAACTGGCAGTGGAGTTGGCACGTTGGGACAAGGTCCAGGAAAAAAGGAAGCATCAAAAGAGAGACTCTGTCCCATGAGAGCTGACCTGTCAGAGGGAGACTGGCAGCGAACCTTCACCATCCACGCCCACGTCTGAAAAGATGGAAACTCAAGTGTTGGAGCCCCATCTGCCTTTGGGCACCGCACAAACCTTGTGCAGGTCTTAACCAGGAGCTGCACACAGGGATCCCATCACCCTGTGCAGAATAAAGAGCAAATCCAGCCCCAGCCTCCCCCGGTCGCCCCTGCGGAGCGCGCTCCTTATCAGCGCCGTTTGTGCGTCCGCCGAAAATAATCATCTGTGAATGGAGCCCTAATTACATTAGAGCTAATCCATTTTCCTCTCTGAAGCTGGTAGTCAACAGTTTATTCTCTCACCTCTGAGATGAAACCGAATGTCAATTTTCGAGATAACATTGACGTGAACTTATGTATCAGGCAAGTAGACAAATACCATTATAATCATTTATAATCCTTTAAAGCTGTGACTGAGAAGTGGCATTTGGACTGGATTTAAACTTGGCGTTGTCCGTGCAGAAGATTAACCGCTCCATAAGACTTTGATTTCAGAATATTGCCCATTAGAGAGTTTTGACATAGGAAATTGAAGTATTATATATAGTTTTAACGTGGTTAACAGAGTCTGACACAAACAATAACATTCCAACTCCAGTTAATTCTTTTGCATCCCATTTACAGCAGGGAAAACTCCGCTGTCGTCCAAAAAGCACCCCAGTAGGACTTTGAAGATTATTCCTGCTTGGTGGGAATTACACATCCCCAGTTCATTCCTGCTGTTGCCGATCACTATCGATGCTCTCCAGGAGCTGCTCTGCATCAGCCAACGCGGTCTGTGCAACAAGCCCTGGCCTCCAGAGCCAACACCAGCCCACAAAATCGTAACATCATGGAATTGTACAGGTTGGAAGAATCTAAGATTGAGTTCAACCGTTCCCCCAGCGCTGCCAAGGCCGCCACTAACCCATGTCCCCAAGTGCCACATCCACGTGATGTTAAATTTCTCCAGGGATGGAGGCTCCACCACTGCCCTGAGCAGCCTGTAGGCAGGCTGGGCAAGCTTTTCCTTGGAAATTTTCCCTGGATGGAGCAAAGAAATGGCTGGAGTGCTCCAATGTTTAGAGTTCATCCTTCCCAAATGCTCTGCAGAGCCTGATGGCAGAAGCCAGCACTGACTGCTGACAAAGTAATGGATCTCATCCAGTGACACTGGATTTTCTTGCTGACTTTTGTACTAAAACTACAAGTTCCAAGCATTGCCTGTGCAGAGGTAAAGAGCCAAATACCAGCAGGGAATGGTGCTCTGGGCCTTCAAGCACATGGCTGGATGCCCCCAGGAAAATAAACACCAGGATCACGCTTAAAGCTTCCAGGAGGAAATTAGTGATTAGTGTTTAACAGTTTTTATTGAGACTTGTTTCTGAACGTCAGAAGCAGCTTAGGAGGGATATACAGGAAATTTCAATGGTAGTGCCTGCTAGAGAAAGAGATGGCCAAAGGAGAAGTGGAAATGCTCAGTTGCTCTGTTTTAGATGATTTCCAAGTCACAGGGATATGCCAGGCTGATGTTGGCTTTTAGTGTGAGCTGGGGCCTCTCCAGCCTTTGAAAAGCTTAAGGTGCTTTCCATGTGCCATTCATGGTTTCCAGGATTTTGCCCCTATTGGAAGCCTCTCCTTTTACCACAGGAGGGATGTGAGTGACTGCAAGCAGCTCCCAGGGGTTTGGGAGTGCCTGGCCATGGTGAGACAGGGATGTCTGGGGCTCTGGAGGAGGTGAGGGGTGTATGAGCCACCCAGGGCTGCGGGTGCCCCCACCCCACGTTCCCCCCTGGATCCCCAGCCCGGAGCACTGGGTGTCTGTTGGAGGCACATTCCAGCCCAAGCAAACAGCTTGCTGTCATCTGGGTTCAATCTAGGGATAAATGGGCTCCAGAAGTTTTGGAATATTTGTATAAGACCACAATGCTTCTTATCAAAACATTTCCCATTATTATTTTCCAGTCTCCCCTCCATCCCCAGCTACCTCCTCCTTCCCTCTGGTGCCCTGCCATGCCCCAGCTATTAGCAGCGCTATCGTTTTTTCCCTCCATATGGGAAGTGGAGGAGAGCTTTCCTCTGAAGAAGGCAGCCCAAATCCTCCTGGGGCTCTCAACCCATCCTCCATCTGCGGTCACACAAGTGTTTCCTCGCGGGCATTATCCCTGGAAATGAAAGAATGTGAACACGCCAGGCTCATTTGTTTTGTGTGTTTAATTTCGGCGTAGGTTTGTGTAAGTACTTATCGTCTTCTCCTCGGGAGATAATCCAAGACAAATGTGCAGGAGAGGCAGCTTTAACAAATGGGGCTGCCTCCCAAAAACTCCGTGCAATAAATAGGGATGGAAGAGCAGCGCCGGAGCCTGGGAGAAGGGGAGATCCCAGGAAGCACAGAAAGTTATGAACACAGCTCCAATAAGGATGACCCCATCATCAATATTCATATAGCCCAGACAAAACATTTCATATTGGAGCTGCTCATAAATCAGAGGGAGGAGAAGGGGGAAAGGGAAGAGGTGAAGAGAAAGGGGAAGACGGAAAGGAAGAAATAGCTGGGGGACGAAGGGATGGCGAGGGGGGACTCGGCTCATTCAGGGTAACATCTGCTCAGTCTGAAGTGGAACCACCTGTTAGTTTATTAAACTGTGCAATTAATTTATGTGGAAGGCAGGGAAGGCTATATCTCATCAAAACCTTCCCTTTTAGCCTCGTCCTCCAAAAGTGAGAGGGTAAAATCAGCCTCTTGTGCCGTGAATCCACAGAAATGATGGACAATCCCCAGCACAGAGCCCCGTGATGGTGCTGACAGATGATGTCTGCTCCACACAGCACCTCCTCCTGCCACGGGGCAGCAACGAGGTGGCTCCCACACATTGTGTAAAGCCAGTCCAACAGGAATTCCTCAAAGAGTTCCTCAGCCTTGGCCTGATGTGGTGAAAAACTTCCATCTTTAGTATCTCTGTCGCTGGCAAATTTCATGGGAGACCAAGATTTTATCAAAAAAGTGCAGTGAGTTTCTTGGCAGGAATGATAAGGTGACTTCTTTCCCCTCTCTGCTTCTACACTCTGCCCCTCACCAGCCATCTGGCTGATCTCTCTGACTCCACAGTGACAGAATCCCAGAATCCTTCAGGTTGGAAAAGCCCACTAAGACCAACAAGTCCAACCATTCCCCAGCACTGCCCAGGCCACCACTGACTCATGTCCCCACATCCACATCCACATGGCTGTTAAATCCCTCCAGGGATGGCGACTCCACCACTGCCTGTTTCAGACCTTGACAACCCCCTCCCTGAGGAAATTTTCCCTTATATCCAACCTAAACCTTCCCTGGTGCAACTTGAGGCCATTTCTTGTCCCGTCACTTGTTACCTGGGAGAAGAGCCTGACCCCCTCCTGCCTTCAGCCTCCTTCAGAGGGAGGGTGAGGATGACAGAGCATCTCTACAAGGATCCTCATCATCCTGAACGTGCAAACAGGGGCTGCAAACCGCTGCTCAAACACATCCCAAAGGTTTGTCTCCAAAATTCTAACGGCCCTGCAGCAGCAGGGAATAGGATTGTGCAGGAGAGGCTTCGTACCAGCTTCTTGCAGCCCTGCTCTCCAAGCACTTACCCATGTCAAAACACTTGCATTTTTCATTATCAAAAAGAAACCCCAAAGATTTTCAATAATTTATTTCAGGCATCTATTTTGGAATGTATCCGAATGGCTCCTTCCTGCAAGTCCCCACCAAAAGAGGGCTCGGAGCCCCCGCGGGGTCGTGGGCCTTCTGGGCTCCCAGGATTGGGCTCCAATTAAGTGCAATGCTCTCCAGATTTGGTTCCCATTATTGTCTTCCTTTGGCATGACCGACCGGAGCACTGGAATTGGAAAGGCCCCAGAATCTTCAGTCTCCTAAAATATTTTCAATAACGTTGAGAGCAATTTTCCTTAGAGCATGTAAGGATTTCAGCAGAAGAGCCAACTTTCCCAGAGGAATGATCCAATTACGAGCACTGGATGCTCTTGTCAATCTCTCCCTCAGGGACGTGGAAAATCAAAATTATGATTTATTTTTTTGAATGTGACAGTGAGCGTAAAAGCAGAAATCTAAACCGTGCCCTTATCTCCCCACGCACCCCCAGCTCCCTCTCTGATACTGTCAGCTAAAAATACCCACTCGTTTCAGGCAGAACCTCCTGAAGTTCTGCTCTAATGACAGCACAGACAGAACCCTGCCCTCGCAGCAGCTGAATGATGACTTTTTAATGGTGACCTTTGCATGTAAAAATTGAGTCAAAATTACTCCGGTCCTCGCTAATGCAACGAGGGAAATGTGGTTGGAACCTGGTGGTTTGTGCTCGGTGACAAAGGGGGGGAGAGGCACCAGCAGGGCCCCAAAAGCTAAAAATAGCTCCCACAGGGGAGGGCAAGGGAGGAGCTGGGGATGGGGGTGAGTGAGGAATTGGTTGTGCCTTTGCCTGGGATGCTGTGGGAGGTGTCCCCAGGATGTGGACCATGGTCTGTGCCAGCTGGGACAAGACCCCCATGGGCATCAGGTCTGTGCCAGCTGGGACAGGACCTCA
>VZRZ01002942.1:168987-220736 GCA_013398175.1 Climacteris rufus
CAATGGGCACCAGGTCTGTGCTAACTGGGATGAGACCTCAATGGGCACCAGGTCTGTGCCAGCTGGGACAGGACCCCAATGGGCACCAAGTCTGTGACAGCTGGGAATGAGACCTCAATGGGCACCAGGTCTGTGCCAACTGGAATGAGACCTCAGTGGGCACCAGGTCTGTGCTAATTGGGATGGGACCCCTATGGGCACCAGGTCTGTGCCAGCTGGGACAGGACCTCAATGTGCACCTGGTCTGTGCCAGCTGGGACGTGATCCCCATGGGCTCACTCTCATTCCGACACCCTGCACCCCCCTGCTCGTGTCCAGCCGCCCCTCAGCATGCCCCTGTGTGGGTGCAGCCCCCGTTTTGGGGTGCAGGGCTGCAGCGGTGCCATTTGCCAGCCTCGGTGCATTGTGCCTGGGGAAGGAGCTGCCTTTGTCTGGCGGCCAGCAGGGAGCCTTTGTCCCCATGGGGCCGCCCGGCTCCCGGGGCTGGAACACCGAGATCAAGGAATGGGCAGTGGGATGTGCAGCCACCCGCTCCCCCTTAGAAGTTGTTGTTGCTATGGGGTCTATTGTTGGCAGCTCTCCCCTGGGGCTTTACATCCTGCACCTTGCTTTTCACAGGGTGAACAATAATGCAAACTCTTTTTGCTCCTAGACTTGCCTTTTCACAGTTTCCCCCTCTTTTGCAACCTATAATGAGTGATAACTCTAAAGAACAGCACGATCCTTTGAGAGACTTCCCCCCCAGCTCACACCGTGCTGCTCGCCGGGTTATTCTGCCTGAGAAGCCCATGAAAATCTGCATATCTGGGGATGTATTAATTACCCAACGTGACATCTCCGGCTCTGCAAAGATTGTCTCTGGCTAATGAAGCTGTCAGGGCAGGCACCGCGCTGATGCCGCCCTGCCGTGGGTGCTGGCCCGTGGCCAGCACAGCTCCTGTTATTCCAGCCCAAGCCAGCAATCCCATGGCAGCACAGGAGCAGGATCCAGCCCTGGTTCCTCCCATTATCACCACAACAAATCCATCTTCCAGCACTTCTGCATCACCTCGGCAAAAAAAACCACCTGGAAATCAAAACTATTCAACCTGATCTGTTAGTTCCTTGAGGCTGAACCTGCAACAGCAGGAACCAAAGAGCATTGAACCTTCCAGGCTGTGACCTCACACCCCTGGACATACCCTGTGTGCCCCTGTAGGGCTCTGGGTAAGACTACACATGGAATGAATTCGAAATTGTGCCAGGGATAGGAGCAGGATCCCTCACCTGGGTGTCCTGCCTGAGGATGGGCAATGCCAACACCACTTATTTCCTATGCCCTATGGCCAGCTTCCCATCCCTTTTCCACCAGTGGGGCAACATCCAGAGGAACTGGTCCCACTGCTGAGAAACCTCCCCCTGGCACCACCCAACCTCAGCAGTGGGATGCTGTCACACCCTTGGGAATCTGGCTTTCCTGAAACCCATTGTAAGGGATAAATAACCCCACTTTCAGAGCAATTTTCCATGAAGGGAGGTGATCTTTCCTGCTGATCCAGGCTGGGCTCCCTCAACTAAAAACCAAGTTGTAAAATTCCTTAAAAGGAAATTGATATTCGTGTTTAAATAAATTATTTTATTGGTTTAAAAATTCCTAATGACAAGGAGCAGGAGGGCTGCTGGAGCGCGTGCCAGATCGTCTGCTTCTTAATGACAAATGTTTGAATTAAAATAATTCTAATTAAATGGATGTCAAAAAAATGTTTCAGTTCGAAACGCACTTCACAACCTCACATCACATCCTATCAGGGAACAGAGCACATGACAAAACAGAAAATAAACTGAGACCTTTAGGCAAATATTCCTCAAAGAGCAGCGGTAATTCCCAGCCGGCTGTGCCGTGCTGCCGGTGCCGGAGGGGTGGCAGGGCCAGGAGTCACCTGCACCAAACCCAAGCCACTCTTAGGGCTTTAATAACACTGGGGTCATGTATTTTTAGGGCTTCAACTCTTCTGGCTTTCCCCAAACGCTGATGAGTATCCACATCCCATGTGAGTTGGAGGAGATGGGAATCTTCACTCTCACGCAGCACTCAGGGAACCAGAGACCAAGTCTTGCTCTCCTCCCACCTAAGGTGGGTTTAGGGGTGGGATTTGGATGCTTTTTGCTTTTGAAGGGTGGCCTGGGATCATAGAATCCTCAAATGGTTTGGGTTGGAAGGGACCTTAAAGCCCAGCCAGTGCCATGGCAGGGACACCTTCCACTATCCCAGGTTGTTCCAAGCCCCGTCCCCTGGCCTTGGACATCTCCAGGAATCCAGGGAAAGCCACAGCTTCTCTGGGCAATGTATGACCAGTGATGCAGACAAACGTGGGAGAAAACTTCAGCCAGATTCTCGCTGCAGGAGGGAAAAGGGGGAGTGAGAGACACCAGCAGCAACATCCCTGGGACAGCTTTGAGCTCCACTCTCTGACCCAAAATGATGTAATAGGGCTTGAGGCCAATTATCATTTTCTCCATCTGACCCTTTTAATTTCACATCCCAGGAGTGTTTCCAGAGGGATCCCCCAGCCCCTCACAGGGTTGCAGGTGAACGTGGCAGGATCCCATGAGATCCCCCTATCCCACATCCCACACAAGGCAAGGCTGCTCCGCCAGCAGGGCCAAGCGCTGTAATTGGATCTTAATTACACAACTCTCCGAGAGGTTATTTTTATTTCTTTGTTTGTTAATGCAATTATTTAGCTGCCCTATTTTAGCCTTGACCTTGCAGGAAGAGGGTATTTTCCAGTCAGCATAATGCTTTATCTTTGAAAGCTCCAATCAATAAGGATAATTAATGATGCCTGCTGCAATGATAGCCTCAGCAATCATTATCCCACATTAATCCCTGCAGTCAGCCTGGGGTCAAGGCCATCTAAATCATTCACCTGGAGGTGGAGAAATTCAAATAATTTACCCATTTAAATCCAAGGAAACAAATCCCACTGTATTTTTCCAGGGGAGGCTGCAGCCTGTTGCGGCCATGGATTTGCAGGAGCTGTGGATCCTCCTTGCAGGAATCCACGTCCCCTCATGGGGATGGCAGTGGGGATGTGCCCCAGAGGGACGAACTGGTTTCCCTGGAAGGAGGATTCAGCATGGGGATGGTCCCAGCTGCCACCACAGCAGACACCAGTCCCAAAACTGGGGACACCCAGCGTGGTTGTGCTGTGGGAATGGGAAAAGGGTTGTGCTCCTCTCACAGGGGCAAAAATGTGTCTGCCACCAACCCCAGGAGTGGGGGACTGTCACCCTTCAGTGCTGGTTCATGCTGGAAACCCTCTGTGCCCCAAGAGCACCCAAAAAGGGGACAAAGCATCTCCCAGACATCTCCAAGAGGAGCAGAGGTCTCTCCCCAGGGTGTCCCTGTCCCCGCCAGTCCCCCAAACCCAGCCCACGCCTGAGCTCCCAGGACAGCCACTTGCACATCCCCTGTTCCCCCAGCTGCTGCTGCTGCAGGTGTGCCCAGTTCCATTGCCCATCCCACATCCCATTCCCAGCTGGGATGGAGCGAGGGACAGGGAACTGGGTGCCACGTGTGAGCACAACCACAAACCCACCGATTTATTTTACTTCCTTCAGTCCGTACTTTGCACATTTCTAATCTGTTAAGGACAGGGATGCATGGGGGGACAGTACTGGGAAGCCCAAGAGAAACACTTGGCATGTTCCCCATCACAGCCCTCTGGAATCTGCAGCCACCCTCGGGGCTGGTTCAGCTCCTGTGGCTGCTGTGCTGGGTTTTTTTAACATCCCCTATCAGAGGGATGCAGCTTTTGACATCTCCGTGCTAGGAGTGAAGATATCCTTCCGCCTGCTCCGTGCAAAGATAATTTTTGGGATACAGCCAGCACTGGGGTCACATCCTGATATCTCCCAACATTCTCAGCTGGGAGAACATTGCATTCCTTGGACCCCAAGGTGAGGAGGAGGACAAGGATCCCACCCAGCCCCGGGTGCCAGCCCCAGCCAAAATGTCCATCTGCTGCCTCTGGGTGGAAAGAGCCACCAAGGACTTTGTCAGGATATGGGAAAACCCACAAAGCCAAGCACTGGTGTTATTATAGAAAGCTTGCAGAGCAACGTCCTTGGCCAAAAATCGGCTTTGTTGATAATCAATACAGTTTTGCTGATCTCAACTTTGCCTCTGGTGGCTCTTGCAGGGCTGGGTTTTACAGCTGGGTGTGCTGCCTGCTGCAATGCCCAGTGCAATGTCCACCACGATGTCCACCCTGATTCCCACCACGATGACCACAGCAATGTCCACCCTGATGCCTGTGCAATGACCACTGTGGTGTCCACCACGATGTCCACCATGATTTCCATGGGGATGTCCACCGGGATGTCCACCACACTGCAGGACAGCAGCAGCCTGGAGCGGGGTCTCAGGGCTCTCAGGGCTCCCTCTGTGTCCCCCCAGGGCTCCATGGTCCCCAGGGTGGGTGAAGTGACAGCGCCGAGCTCCTCCATGGAAACGCAAGGAGAATTTGGATTCGTTTTGATTTATCGCTCTGTTATGACCAAGTTCGTGTTTTCACCAAAGTCCTTCTCCCTCTGCACCAAATTAATTCTATATTAACTGCAGCATATAATTTATATGTGGACATATCCACATATACAATAAATTATGGCCTAACTCTATAATCCTACAGCTATAATTAATTACATTAAAGATCTCCATTTTAAGCCCACAATTAGATAACCCTGGGAGACAATCCCGTTAGCATTTTTAATAAATACTTGTGTTTGAAGCTGTTGAACAGAGCACCTGATAACTGATAGAGCAGTGTTAACATCTGTTCCATTATTTCCACAGGACGTTGGTTTAACGTAATGCTCCTCACATAAAATATGCATTTGTTCTTGACTGTCAAGTGCCTCTATTATTTTATTAAAAAGTCAAAAAAGAATATAATCAGACTTCATAATTTATGTGTGACATTTTCATTACAGAAAACTTTATGCAAAATTGAATTCTAAAATTTAATTTCCTGTGATGTTTAAATTACTTACTATCTGGCTCCTCTCCAAACATTGTGATCACTCCAGGCCCCATATGAATTCCATTAAGGATATGTTTAGCTGCTGCCAAAACGTATGGGGTATTTTTCTATGTAATTCCAAGAATATGCTCCTTAAATTTATTTTGTGCCAGTTTAAATAGTTTCTCTCATGAAGGAAAGAAACACAAGACATTTCAACAACTGCCATGGCTTTTTTGTTGTTGTTTCCCTTGGGTTTTGATGCCCACCGTGGTGCTTCAGTCCCCTTAGCCAGAGGAGAATTCCCAGCAGACCAGAAAGATTTGGCTGAAGCCAGAATGGAGAGCTGAGCTTTGAGGGTGCCCTGCTCACCACGTTTTCTGTGTACACTGGAAATTAGCACATGCAAATTAAGTGTAATGAGTGTGTGGCAGAAGGATTGTGGTTTGTGCTGCTCCAGTTCCCAGAGCCTGGGTCTCGTATTGCCCCCACTCCGTGTTATCTCCCTGGGAATGTCTCCAGTATCCATGTAAGGAAGAGAAAGCAAAGAGCAGGGCCTGCAGAAGAGCAGGAACTGGATTGTGTGAGAGGCTTAATGGAACTTGGGGGGATCAAACTGAATCCCAGAATGCCAGCATCACAGAATCCCAGAATCACTGAATGACAGGATCACTGAACATCCCGAGCTGGACCCACAAGGATCAAGTCCCATTCCTGGACCTGCAGCAGTGAGGGGTGTGGAGAGCCCAAGGAGAGGCAGGGAGATGCTCCAACCCCACCAAGAACCACAGGCTGTGTGAAATCCCCCCCTTCCCTGCTCCCATCACCACCAGGGATGCTCAGGCCATGCATCTCACCCAGCTCTCCCAACTCCATCCCTCCCCTGGAGCAGCGTCCTCCGGCCACGTCCGTAGTCGTGGGCAACTTTGGGTTGGAGGACAAATGTTTGACCAGGTGCCTCTGCCATCCCTGAGCTATCCCAGCTCTTCCTGGCAGCTCTTTCTAAAATCAATCTGCGTTTTGCATGGCCTCATCCACCCGGAGCCAAGGCACTCTCAGTGCTGAGATCAATACATCCTCCCGGACCGGCGCTATCGGATTCGCTCGTTTTCTGAGCAGAACATGTCAGTAAAACCCAGCCTGCTTGGGAAATACAGCCTGATCACATGAATCTTCAGAGAAACTCAGGGAAAATCTTCAGGCATGTTTTTGGAAACAATTCCAAAATGGTTGTTGTCGTGAGATGGCCAGTGTTTCATGTGCTGTGATCGATGGTGCTGTAGGAGTTTCCAAAATGAAGGTGCTCTGCCAAATTCCTGCTTCCCTCCCTTTCCCTGGAATCTGAGAGCAGCAGTCATGCCCTGATGCCTGCGTGTGCCTTTGGGAAATGTGACTGGGAACAAAGAGATGGTGGGAAAAGGGGGATGTTTGGAGAGAGCCATGCCTGTGCCCTTCACAGCCACCTTTGGTGTGGATCAGGGAGCTGAGCATGGTGGTGAACATCCCAGCTGACCCCAGTACAGCCCAGCTGATCCCAGCACGTGCCAGGATGTCACAGATCATCACAGTACATCCTAGTTCATCCCAACACATCCCAGCTCATCCCAGCACATCCTGGCTCATCCCAGCAAGTGCCAGGATGTCCCAGCTGATCTCAGCACACCCCAGCATCTCCAGGCACATCCCATCTCACCCTTGCTCATCCCAGCATGTGCCAGCTGATCCCAGCATGTCCTATCAGTTCCCAGCATGTCCCATCTCATCCCAGCTCATCCCAGTCCTTAGGGATGTTCAGGGAAGGACTGAGCTCACTGACTCCAAGGCACAGCGTTGTTAACAGAGGAGAAGATCAAATCCAAAAAACCCCCACCTGCCTGGATAGAGTGGGATTTTGCACATACCAGGGGGTGTAACCCCTTCCCCAGGGACACGGTGCTGCTCCCTGGCCGTGTCCAGACCCCTGTGCCGGGGCTCCCTCTGGATCTGATCCCAGTGCCGGCTGTGGGGAGCGGGAGCCAGGCTGGAGCTGGGATGAGATGTCACTGCTGGGGTGGGCCCACTCCCGGCCTTCCCTCTGCACTGGGAGGACAAACTGGTGGGTGGGAAACCTCCCAGTAGCCGCTGGGTGTTCCGGTAACCGGATCCACCCAGGGCCCGTTGTGAGCACAGAGCTAATAAAAGATGCAGCCGGGCCGATGCCGAAGGAAGCCTGGGCAGGAATAGGATGACAGAGCAATATCACAGGAGGTAGGATCCTGCTGAGTCTGGAAGTGCCTGATTTATTTATATTCAGCTAAACTGAAATATTCAGAAGGAGAAAATCTTCAAGCCGGACCCTTTCGCTGCCTCCTTTCAGAAAAGAGGGGTGTGGGTGGTGTTCACCAGGAGTGTTGCTCATCCTTTGCCTCTCCCAGTGCCCATTAATTCAGGCAGCACAACTCCAATATGATTTTTTTTCTCTGATTGTGTTTCACAATCTAGATCATGACAAAACAAGATAATTTATTGAATACTCTATTAACCTATACACCTTGCTGCCCACTCGTATTTAACAGGTTTGTAGTAAAAATATTCATTTATTCCTGAGTGTGAGGTGGTACCTTCATAATTCACCTGTGGCTATGGAAGATGTTAATTATTGTACCCAGGGTCTTTGCTTAAGGGTGAAACACTAAATGAAGGTAAAGCACATCCTCATTCTGGAGAGCTGCTTGCCTCAAAATCTGCTTCCAAATTCCATGCTCAGACCTCCTTGTGTGAACGGATCGTGCATTTACATGAAGTCCAAATTATGGCATTTGGAGTCAATTTCCAAACCTTAATGGATCAGAACTGTTTAGCAAGGCTGTCATGAGTATGGAGAAGTGGGTATAGAGGATTGTCACCATTCCCATAGGATGTTCATAGAACAGAATAATGGGATATCCTGAGTTGGAAAGGACCCATAGGGATCAGAGTCCAGCCCTTGGCCCTGCACAGACACCGCAACAACCCCACCCTGGGCATCCCTGGCAGCGCTGTCCAAACGCCCCTGGAGCTCTGGCAGCCTTGGGGCCGTGCCCATTCCCTGGGGAGCCTGGGCAGTGCCCAGCACCCTCTGGGGGAAGAACCTTTCCTAATATCCAACCTAAACCTCCCCTGGAACAGCTCCAGCCGTTCCCTGGGTCCTGTCCCTGTCACAGAGAGCAGAGATGGGTGTCTGATGCTGGGTGACCAGTGCTGTTGGTGGTGATGGAGGTTTGACCCCTCATAAGGAGATGTTCCCTTGCAGATGAAGCTTTCCCCAGCTCTGAGCTTTGCCACCCTGGCAGCCAGCGCTGGTGCCTGGCAGAGGCGAGTTTTGGGGAGGATCTGGCATTTTGAGGCAGAAAACCTGGGGGATAAAAGGGCATCTCACAGCGCAGGCAGTAAAAATAGTATTGTGGGGAGGTGGGGGGGAGGCTGTAATAAGAAACACGTTGGGCTGGAAATAACTTAATTCTGTCACAAACACCAGCTTAATGTATGCCCTTAAACTCGGAGCCATCTAGGTTTCCCTGCAACATCCGCCCGTATCGGGAGATCTGCTCCATCCAGACACCGTGGTGCCTCGCGCCCGCGCTCGCAGCAGCTTTTAATGAGCATTTCTCTATTTATCTCATGTCACTGCTTCCCCAGCAGCCCCGTGCCCGGCCTGGCCAGTAAAACCCATTATCTCTATTATGCTGCCGATAGCCCATCGCCGGGATTGCTGCTCCCTAATTGCTGGAGCACCCTCCTCCTCCTCCTCCTCCTCCTCCTCCTCTGCTGATAGATTACCCCGGGCTAAGGGCCCCAGCGCCGATTCCCAGCGCCAGCCGAGCCCCAGCTATTGGGTTCTGCTCTCAGGAATAAATCCTAACCTATCAATACGTAATAGGGCTAAATAATCAACAGCTCGAGACGTTGTCTGCTCCGGGAGGGCTCCGCAGCGCCGGGCGGGTTTGATCCGCTATAATTAGCGGCAGGCAGCGCCCGTCCAGGCTGTGCAGGAACGAGGACAGGTTTTATGCACGTTCAAACATGATTTAATCGGCTGCTCTGCCTGTCTCGATAATGTGCATGGGTGTAAAAAAGTCCAGCTGGCCTGGGAACGTGTGGGAAACATAAATCCTGCGCCGGGCGGCTCTGGAGGGAGCTGTGCCCTCGCCGCTGCGGAGGTGCCTTATTCCTGATAGCGGGGGAGCTGTCGGGGGAGAAACCCTGGGCAGGGATCAAGGACGGCTTGAGCGGGGCTTGGAGCAACCCGGACTCCTGGAAAGTGTCCCTGCCCATGGCAGGGTGTGGGACTGGATGGTCTTTAAGATCCCTTCCAACCAAAACCACTCAGGGACTCTGTGATTCCAGGATTCTGGGATTCTGTGCTCAGCTTGGGGGCTTTGATAGGAGGGGCTTTGCATCCCCTTTAGGAGGGGCTTTGAATCCCCTTTAGGAGGGGCTTTGCATCCACTTTAGGAGGGATTCTGCATCCCCTTTAGGAAGGGCTTTGAATCCTCTTTAGGAGGGGCTTTGCATCCCCTTTAGGAGGGGTTCTGCATCCCCTTTAGGAGGGGCTTTGAATCCCCTTTAGGAGGGGCTTTGCATCCACTTTAGGAAGGACTTTGCATCCCCTTTAGGAGGGGTTCTGCATCCCNTCTGCATCCACTTTAGGAAGGGCTTTGAATCCACTTTAGGAGGGGTTCTGCATCCACTTTAGGAAGGGCTTTGAATCCACTTTAGGAGGGGCTCTGCATCCCCTTTAGGAGGGGCTTTTCATCCCCTTTAGGAGGAGCTTTACATCCACTTTAGGAGGGGCTTTGCATCCACTGTAGGAGGGGCTCTGTCTCCCCTTTAGGAAGGGCTTTGAATTCCCTTTAAGTGGGGCTTTGCATCCACTTTAGGAGGGGCTTTGCATCCCCTTTAGGAGGGGTTCTGCATCCACTTTAGGAGGGACTTTGCATCCACTTTAGGAGCGGCTCTGCAACCAAGAGCAGAGGATGCTGTGGAAAACATTCCCAGCCAATGGATAAAGGAGCTGTGCTCAGCCCCACCAGCCACGGAAGGGGAGGAAAGGAAGGTGCCCCAAAACAAGGCAGTAAAACTGTAAAGTTAATGAGGAACCCGTGTCCCTTTTTACAGGATAACCCTTTACAACCCCCTCCTTGCGAGCCAGGCTTTCAGGGTAACACACAAACGCTATAAAATGGATGTTTAATGTAGCTGGGGGCCAAGAAAAACATTGTATAATTGTAGTGAGCAGCTTGCTAAGTAAAATGATAGCTTTTAAAGGATGAAATACAGCGTAGGTTTGCAGGGCTGCACAGGCTCCAGCCTCAGATTGCCTCAATAACAGTTCCCTCCTTTCACTTACAAATGTATGTCTGAGAGGATTAGGGACAAATATCTCTGGATTTGAAGATCAGAGGCTGACTAGGGCTGCTCTGGGAATAAATGACCTGGGACCCTCGCTCCTCGCCTCGCCCACACCAAATTTCTTTGAATTTCATCCGTTTTGTGCCAATGGGAGCTGTCCCATTGTCTCCCAGCAGAGACAGGGGGACAGGTGGGACAGGAGGTGGGAGATGCTCAGCTGGGATAACCACCCTGGCTGCATCCACACTTCATTTCATTCCTGAGGGTTCCACAGGCTCCTGGAGCCTCCCAGCCCACCCCAGTCCCAGCAAGACCATGGTTCCACTGCTTCCCAGCCTGTGGTGTGGTTTGGGCTGGGTTTCTGAGGAAAAGGGGCACAGGGAGAGGGTTTGGGTTTGGCTGGTTGGTGCAGTTAAAGTCTTTTTGTCTCCCAACACTCCGGGCTGACGTTGCTGTTGAGCTTCTGTGAATGCAAATAAAAGAGCACCTACGGCTTGGCTGTGGTTTCTAACACAGAATTAATCTGCTGTGTATAAAGTATTTCCTCCTGGGGTGGGAAGGGAGGGCCCTGCTCAGGACTTGTGGTTTCTGTGGTGCATCTTGCCCCCCACCCAGTTTTCCCCTGGTTCTCCTGGCCACCAAGAGCCACAGTGCCCATCCTGGAGATCCCCCAGGGTCTGCAGCTTCTGCTGGGAAAAGTGCTCACTTTTCATGGGATATTTCACTTCCAAAGGTGATGAGGATGCCTCTGGCCAGCTCTGACTCAGTGAAGTGAAGAGCTGAGCCTTTCTGGAGATGCTAGCACTGCAGAGAACTGTGACCAAAGCAAAGTCTGACATTACAGTCACAATACTCTCAATTTTGGCAGAAAAAGCAAGATTCAAGCTCAAAATACCCTCCTTGGCTCCTAATTCTGGGGTTTGTTCAGACTGAGAATAAACCCACGCACCTCTTCTTTCTGTGTCTGCTCATAATGGGAAATTTCATCAGCAGCAATATTTTTGAAGACAGGAATCGTGAGATATATCACATGTAAATGGACACATCATCTGAGCAAGGCCCCATTCATCAATATCACTTGGAAATGCAGTGGAAGATCTGATGGGATTATGTAGATCTCAACTATCTAAGGGTGAATGAAATTGGGTAACCTTAGCAACCCCAGGTACGTTGGTGCAGCTATGAATCAAACGTCAGCCCGATGAGCTCTGTACAAAATAAAGAAATAATTCTTTGAAATATTCATAACAGGCTGCAGTGTATTATTTTATAAGGCTCTGCCTATTATGCATTTTGGAAGCCAGGTTTTAAAAGAACCAACATTAGCATTTACATCCCCCATGCTGACATAAATGCTTATAAATAAAACCAAGATGAAACACAACCAGCAACTGCAACAAACCAGGGCTTCTCTTCCTGCTGCTGGAAAGGGCATCTCCCATCAGGCAAATATTCCAGCTGGAATAACTGCACAGAGGAGGGGTTATTCTCAAAGATTTGGCACAGCACCTTCCATCATCAGGTTGGATAAAAACAAAAGTTGCACAGTTCACTTTCACTTGTGTTAAAATAAATTCATCAGCTTGCTTTAGTGCCAGGAAAAAAAAAGTAGGAAAAGCTGGAAGTCCCCCTTAAAAGTTGATGAAGTCAAGAAAACATATGTTTTGGGGTATTTTTTACTCAGCTATGCATAAATATTCTGGATGACCATAAGATACTTTAAATATATACTGCATCCTAGTTGAAAAATAAATAATTGTATATGAATTTGCAGAGAATTCCATCTTGCTGGGCCCACAGGATCATGTCCAGGCATAGAAAGCTCTCGGGCACACTCCAGCTTTGGTCTCCACCACACTGAAGTTTTCAGAGTTTCCTTTTTTTTCCCTGCATGGAAAGCCATCCTTTAGCCCTGGCTTTGGTTGCAGACTGTAGTTCTCAGCCTGCAAATTTATTTTTAGTTAATTAATGGCCACTGCAGTGACCTGCAGCAGTTGGGGTCACCCACTCCCTGATCAGTGGCAGGGACAAGAAACATCTGAGCAACCTGGGACAGTGGAAGGTGTCCCTGCCCATGGCAAGGGGTGGCATTGGGTGGTCCTGAAGGTCCCTTCCACCCCAAACCATTCTGGGATTCCATGCTAAGGAAAAGGCCAGGATGGGGGTCCCCACAGGGCTGCTCCCCCAGGCAGGATGCTCAGACACCTCCAAGCTGCCTCCTGCACCCCAGTGCTGCCTGCAGATATTCTCAGGTTTATTTGTGGCAGAAACACACAATCCTAGAAAGGGTTGGGCTGGAAGGGACTTTGAAAATCTTCCAGCTCCAAGCCTAAAGTTGGAATGAGGTAGCTGAAGTTTTCCTTAAAGCCTGAAGACCAGAAGTTACGTCGATTATTGAGAATCTCAGTTTTTCTTCAAAACAATTCCTCGTATTTGTGGTCAATGAAAAAAACCAAACATATTTGACTCTTGGGCTTCAGTTCCTTCTTGCTTTCCAGGTCCTGAACACTGAAGAAATAGGATTACAGCTCCCCAGTCCTTCTCAGCCTCACGTGCCCTGGGGTGGTCTCTGATTTCAGAGCGGGGAACCACCCATTTATTTATTTTATGATGCTTTAACCCCCCCACACACACACACTTAACAGGCTGGCAAGCTCTGCGCTCCACGTTTTTATTTCCCCAGCAGCTATTAAAGAATTAGTGTTTCCATAAATGCTTCTCGTTCTCATTAAACATTTGGGGTTGTGCTGGAGAGCTTAGCAGTGAAACCACCCTGAGAATTGCAGCGGCAGATCTGAGGCTGCAGCCTTGTTTATTCCAAATCTCCTTCTCCGATGGCTCTCCCCAACGAGCTGGATTAATTGTTCAGGACCTATAGCACATGCTTCAGTGAAAATAAATTACTTTATTTCTATTACACCACCGGTGGCTGTGTAACTTAATTTCATTAGCTCAGACCTGTTGAGAGTGTTCAGATTTCCATGGCAGGACGCACTCGAAATGAAAAGGCGCCTTCGATTCCCAATTAACAGAATCGCTCCCTTTCAACTGAAATGAATGTTATTGAAACCAATTAGCATAGACTGGAAAATCTCTCATTAATGAGGGGAGTGTGGGTGAGTAAACAGCAATGAAAAGATGAAATTAGAGAAGAGGCTCTTCTTGTTGGCCTGAATAATTACATGCTTAGTTGCCTAATTGTCTGGTGAAAAGGCTCGCCGTGCTGGTAACAGATTGCCGTGTTCATTAGGCTGCAAAAGGCCACCTGCTGCTGAGGCTCATTTTCCTGCAGTCTATATCCACGTGTTGCTCCCCGGGGACTGCTATTTGGACACAACACTGGCTGTGAAAAGCAAATGAGCTTGCCAATATGCTGCAATATTGTGTCCTTTATGCCAAGATACAGAAGCTTAATATGTCAAATATAATGAATAAAACCAACAGCGATAAGGAAGTTTATGAGGAGGGTGACCTTCCAACACGGCCCGGTGCAGGAGGGCAGGGCCCTTCCATGCAGATGTTCCTGCCTGGCCTGGACTGCTCCGAATTACGGAGCACAAAAGATAAATTACAACCGCCACCCCTCAGACAATGGCAGAACGAAAGCCCACAATGGCAACTGGTGAAATTGGAAACAAATGTGAAATTCCGAGTGCTAAGAAGGGCTGGTGAAGCCCGGCATTGTTCCGATTTGCTCCGCTGTGGCAATAAACATCAAAGGCAGGAGGCCTCTGCTCCAGCCCTGCCTCAGATCGCTCCGTGTCTCAGAACTTCTGGCTTTATGGGGCTTTTAAGCCAGGCTTTATTGCACGGTGCTGTTGGCAGGGAGGAGCCACCCTGAGCACGGAGTCGAGGGGTTCCCGCTCCTCTGGGAGCCCTGGCACGTGCCGAGAGTCCGACCTGCCAAGGGTGGGATGGAGGGATGGAGGGATGGAGATGAGCTGGGGGATGTTGTAGGAATGTGTCCAGAGAAGGGAATGGAGCTGGGGAGGGGAATAATCCTGGAGAAAAGGAGGCCCGGGGGGACTTTTGGCTCTCCACAACTCCATGACAGGAGGGTGAGGCCAGGTGAGGGTTGGTCTCTTTTCCCAAGGAACAAATTAAAACAGCCTCAAGTTGTGCCAGAGGAGGTTTAGGCTGGATATTAGGGAAAGTTTCTCCCTGGAAAGGGTTGTCCAGTCTTGGCCCAGCTGTCCAGGGCAGTGGTGGAGTCCCCATCCCTGTAGGGATTGAACAGCCCTGTGGATGTGGCACCTGGGGACACGGGTCAGTGGTGGCCTTGGCAGTGCTGGGGCCATGGTCAGACTCCATGACCTTAGAGGGTGTTTCCAAATTAACAATCCATGACTCCATGATTCCATGTCATGCACCGAGCAGGAGGAATTGCCAGGGCACAGCAGGTTGGTGGCTTCTTGTTCATAGTCCCCAGCAAAGAAACCAGGGATGTCTGGATCTGAATATGGATATTGATATACACATTGGAGTGATGGAATGTACTACAACTACTATTAATAAATACCTCTGGTAATTAATACTGATTGCACTGGGGGGGACAGACTGTTCTCTGCTGTCCCATGGCTGATGACCCTATGGGGGGACAGGATCCGTGTCCCTGTCAGCACCCCTGGGACCACACTGAGTGAGGAGCAGCCCTCTTGCCACTTCACAGCTCAAAAGTTCTTCCTCCTCAGAGTGAAAATGCTCTACACTGACAGTTCAGGCCCATCAGGATGGTGGCACACCCTGTGACATCACAGAGCAGCCCCCACGCTGTCCCCATGTCCCGCCTGTGCCCAAGGCTGGATCCACACGGGTTAAACACAAAGGCTCCAGTTGCTCCCAGTCAAAGGCTCGGGTGACAATGGCAGGGGAACAAACGCTGCTGTTCTGCCAGGTTTTTGATTGCTTTTTGTGGAGAGGGGAGCGTGGAGCGAGCCCCCTTCATTAATTCGAAGAATGAGAAGATTTGATTAAGAAATGGTTTTATCATTTGAAAGAAATGATAATGTGCCTGGCAAGCAGCAGCAACAGCCGCGTTGGGCATTCCCTGTGTGCCTGCCAGTGGCACAGGTGGTGTTCCAAGGGAGCACTGGGAATGTGTTCCAGTGGTGAAGCCCCTGTGCGCTGCAGAGTGCACTCCCCAATGCCCATCCCACCCACACTTCATTTTTAGGGTTTGTTGTGGCAAACTCTCCCTCCCTGACTGTAACCATGGCCATTTAACTCCATAAATTGCAGAACGTGGGTTTCAGCTCAATTACCCATCAAGTTGCTGCTAAAATACCATTGGAATACCTGCTGGTATTTCCACGTGTAGAACCAGAATCTGACACAGGGAGCAAGGGCCTGTTCAGAGGAAGGAAACAAATGGGTCCTTCCCAAAAGGACATGCACAATCTGATGATTTCTCTGTAAATCCAGAGAATGAATGAACACACAAACCCATCCTGCTATGAAGCAGCTCAGGAATTGCTCTTTGACTCCCAACAAATATAATTTGCTGAAGCCTCTGGGCACAACCGCTGTGGAAATCATGGATTTGCATCTGTTCTCCCTCAGATGTGGGGAGCCAACACTTGGAGACCAGTCCAGGAGGGCTGTAGCAAAGCAGAATCCCCTCCACCTATGGACAGGGACCCCCAAAAGCCTCCTGCACCCCATGGAAGAGGATGTGGTTCAGAAAGTTGGGAGGTCTCACACCAATATCCCCTCACCAGTTACCACCAACAAAAATCCACCTGAGACCGAGTGCCCACCTGAGCCACAGCTCTACATAACATCCCCAAACAAAATTACAGTTCCATGTTATTCTGAGTGATTTTTACAGCTCTCCCAGGTTTTATTCCATGAAAAACCCAACGCGATTACATTATTTAGGCCACTTGCCAACTGGTTAAATATAATTGACTAAATTAATTACTAAGATCAGTTTTACAGCAGATTAGGTTAATTTATTGGGCAGTTTGTTGTTTTCCTAATAGTCTCACCTGATTGATGGAGAGGCTTGGCTATAAATGTTTTTTTTTATGACTGAGAACAGCACAAACTTAATCAGGTGTTCCACTCTGGGTTGAGTAAATCCTGTGCAACTTGTGCAGGTACAGTTATTTGGAATGCCTGGCAAGATTTTGAGTGATTTAAGGGAAAAAAAGCTCAGAGTGAGACATTTGTGTGAAGCAGCTGGTTTGGGGGGCAGCTCCACCTCACCTCTGCTGAGCTTTGGGGTGATGGGGATGCAGACAACAGCTCGACCTTGAGGTTCACCCTGCAATCCCTCTGTATTGCCCATGTGGGGAAAAACGGGCACCTTTGGAGGTTCCTTCTCTCTAACCAATATGTTTTTGGGCCAAAAGTTATTGTTAGTGACAAATTAATAGCAGAAAATTAAGAAACGATGACCCAAACTTAATTAAGAAGTTCAAAAAAATGAGCAAACCCTTTCCAGGTCTGCAATTGCAGGTTCAGAGATCCCAACTCTCATGAAGGTGCCACCTGCAGTGGGGGTGAGGCAGAGGATGCTAATTTGATTGCACTGACTCCTTTTCATGCAAAGAGTGAATTGTTTTCAGACTGCTGATGATTAATGTGGTTATTGATTAGTTGATCAATAAGGCCATGGTGTCTAATTATTGATAATCCTTCCCCAAATGAAAGATCGAGTGTAAGGAGTGCTACTTACAGAGCTCAAAATATAAAGTGATACAGTGTGAAGCCTGGTAATTGAAAGTCAAACTAATCCCATAAATTAAATCACAGCAATCCATAACATTTACCTGATAAATCCTTTGGAAAGCTTTATTTAACTCTCAGTGCTCATTGAGGAAGCTGTGGAGACTCCCAGAAAAGTGTCCTGTTTGGGGATGAAAGTCTGGGTTTGGGGTGCCTTTTCTTAATACAAAAGTGTGATTTAATATAATTGTGTATAATAATGCCACTGGTTTGAAATGTCTGATCTCACAGCTACAACTGAATATATTTGGCTGCAATTGAATATATTTGGGGAATTTAAAGCAGCTGATACCAGTCACACCAGTGTATCACCTGTACACCAAATTGTTTTCCAAATTTCCCTTTAAGCCCTTCCCTGCCAACCATTTTTATCATAATTAAAGTGGGGAAAACAACTTTATTGCTTTACCCAGCGACTCCTGAAAGGCCCTGCAAGACTTTTTAGCTACTGGGAGGAAACTGAAATAAAACCTGGAAGATGTGATCCCATATTTTGGTAAATAAACTCATAAACCAATTAAAAATCTCAACTGTGTAGGTACCTAATTCATCCCCACAGCATCCTCTGGAGCTGTAATAGTCAATAATCTAATTAAAGCAATTTGAAGTGACTCTACTCAGATAATAAAGGAAAATAAAAGAAACCCAGAAGATTCCTCAGCATTTACCAAGGAATGTGGTGAGGATACCCCAAAACTCCAACTCCTGAGGCACATCCTTGCTGACACTGGGCAGTGTGGAAAAGGATGGGCACTCATGGATGGCCATGGATGCCCATCTGAGCACAGGAGATGTGTCACAGTGAGGGATGAGGAATTTGGATATATTAAAGTTCTCTGTCAGGTCTCAGGCTGCATCTCTGCCCAGTGAAATTATGGGAACTGAAGCTGTTTATTTGCCCTCTCTAATTTTTCTCCCGGTGGAAAAGAAGGAAAAGAAGACCAAATAAACAAAATGATCATTTTTAAAGAAAGGGGTTTCTGTTTTGAAATCTACCAATGGATTATGCATTGGAAGAACATTTTAAAAAAACCATTAATTAGAAATTTGTGCTAAATACAATGTGATGGTCCCCAAATGACAGCAGTGATTTGGTTCTAAAAATTGCCCCGTATTTAATAACAGCATAAATCACGTGTAAAAGATTCTTCACACCGAGTGAAACTGCTTTACATACATAAACCTCATAATTTGTTTTTATTGAAAAGATTCCGACAGTCGAAGGTTATTTATGTTTTTAATTTGTCTGCACCACTAAATAACTCCCCCCTCAGCGTGCAGCCCCCTGGGGAAGCCTCGGATGGGCAGAGGGAGGCAGGAGTGGCTGCTCCAGGAGCTCTGTCCCCAGCTCCAGCCCCTGGAGTGCCCTCAGTGCCCAGGCAGGAGGTGCCCAGGGAGCAGCAGGATCCCGTGGGGCTGCCAGGGCTGGACACCTCAGTGCAGCCTGGTGTCCAACACACGGACCTGGAGAGTGTCCAGGGAAAGAGTTGGAGCACCAGGAGTGGCTAAGGGAGCTGGGAAAGGGGCTCAGCCTGGAGCAAAGGGGGCTCAGGGAGCCCTTCTGGCTCTGCAGAACTCCCTGACAGGAGGAGCAGCCACAGTCAGCACTGGTCCCAGAAACACTGGCATTACCCCTCCACCATGGATGGGCTTTCCAGAAGGAATTCCTGCAGATGTTTGGTCTGTTTGAGATGAACACCTTGCACAAAACACCTTCTGCCCTGAGCAAAAGGCCAGCTGGGACAGCCCCAGAGCCTGTCAGGGAATTTGACTCTCATGGATATGGAAATGTTTGCAGACCACAGCAAAGCCCCACCTTCGAGCCTTTTTACACCATCTTTACTCCTGGAGCAAAGCAAAAAATCGTGTCCCTGGGGGAGCTGCTTGAAGTGACAAAAAATAGAAATAGGTGCCATTTAAATATCAGCTATGAAGTTGTCCTGAAACACCAGATCTATGCACGGGGTGATGGAGGGTGAGGACTGGGCTTGGAGCATCCCTTCCTGGCAGTCCCACCATGGGATGGGGAAGCTGGAGGCTTCCTTCTCCTTGTGCTCGGCCCTGGAATGCCCAGAGGAGGCACAAAGCCCCAGAGCCACCCGTGTGGGACCCGGGCTGTGCTGGGTGTTGCTGTCTGGACACAATCTGTGCCACGATGAGCAGGGAAGTGGGAGCAGAGGACCCTGTGGGCCCTTCCAGCCTAACCCAGGCTGTGATTCCCAGAGGGTGCAGGGACCATGGGATGTGACAGCTCTGGAGTTTGGGGTTTCTCCTGCACAGCAAAACCCTGGGAAGTCCCCGGTCAGTGCCCCTTTCCCAGGTGGCATCACCATCCCCATGCACCCCAGGAGCATCAGCAGGGATAGACACCCTCTGTCCCCATCACAGCTGCCAGGGCCCATTGGGGCCAGGGGGAGATGGATGGTGGGGTTTGGCAGGGATTTGGCAGGGCATGGGCACCCTGTACCCCCATCCTGGCTGCCAGGGCCCATGAGGGGCTAGGGGGAGATGGATGATGGGGTTTGGTGGGGCACAGGCACCCTGTGCCCCCATCCCACTGCCAGGGCCCATGAGGGCCGGGCGGAGATGGATGATGGAGTTTGGCAGGGCACGGGCACACTGTGCCCTCATCCCGGCTTCCAGGGCCCGTGAAGGCCTGGGGGAGATGGATGATGGGGTTTGGATGATGGGGTTTGGATGATGGGGTTTGGATGATGGGGTTTGGCAGGGCATGGGCACCCTGTGCCCCCATCCCGCTGCCAAGGCCCATGAGGGCAGGCCCATGAGGGCCAGGGGGAGATGGATGATGGGGTTTGGAGGATGGGGTTTGGATGATGGGGTTTGGCAAGGCACGGGCACCCTGTGCCCCCATCCCGCTGCCAGGACCCATGAGGACCAGGGGAGGAGGCCGATGGGGTTTGGCAGGGCCAGCCCCGTGTCCCGGCTCTGTCCCTCTGCCAGCATTGTCACCGTGACAGGCTGATTTAATCTGCAGCGGCCCCGCTTCCCTGACCAGTGCGCCGAGTCATTAACCTTGACTCGCATAATTGAATTCAAGGTTGATTGCCTGTGACCCTCCTCGGCGAGGTCCTCCAAATGTACATATTCATTATGAGGCGCGGGGCTAAATGGATTGCACAGGCAAGGCTGTAGCAATCAGCCTGCTTGGTATGCGGGGGGCGAGGAGGGCACTAATTGCATGTTAGAGCTGAGGATTAGATTATGAAAAGAGTGAGAAAATGAAGATAGATCCCTGTGACACTGTCAGATTAAGGGCAGCCGTGCACAGGAATATGACATTGAAAATTTACGGTGCCGTTAAGGGAAGGGAGATTTGAAAGGGGGTGTTGGTTTTTTTTTTTTTTTTTTTTAATTCCCATCTATTTGCTCAGTTATGAGCTATTTAAACGCACAAGCTGATAAATGCATATTTTAAATCTCAATAAATCAGTGCTGGAGTGTTTTGAGGTCTCTGTAAGAAAGGCTGTTTGATACCACCCCGAGCAACCTGCTCTGGGGAAGGTGTCCCTGCCCGTGGCAGGGCATGGAATGGGATGAGTTTTCAGCTCCTTCCGACCCAAACCATTCCATGATGATTCTATAACTACAATTTGTCCAGTCAAGGCCGCCACCATGCAGATACCCAAGGACCCACAGCATGATGGGCCCAGGATGCTCCTGGAATCCAGCAAAGCCCACGTTGGGAAGGGGGAAAAGTCAGAGCCCCCAAAGCTTTGCCTTGGCCTGATCCCAAAAGGGAATCCCACACCAAACCCCTACCCAGCCCCAGAGGGAGGGAGGGGGAAGGTGGCCACGAGCAATCTGTGGGTTCACATCGTTGTTGTTGTGATAGCTGGGCAGGATTTTCCCATGTTTTGCTGCAACTCCAACCAGATGGGATCTTTTTTTTTTGAATTAAACGAAAGTTAAGTACAAAAACATTTTGCCCACAGGGAATTCAGATTCTCAATGTGCTTTTAATAACTGTTTGTAAAACATTTAGGAAAATCTATGGCAACATGTTTGAGGGGAGGGGGGGAAATCAAATTATTCTTGCCTGAAGATGTTATTCTGGTATCTAAACTTTATGAATCATCCTGTGTGGCCCAATTTCTAGGCAGTCGTACTGTGGAACAGAATGGAAGTGTCTGAATTCAATCCATTAAAAAATTTTTTAATAAAGATGATAATCACAGCCATTGGCTCAAAATCTCTGAAGAATTTTATACTAATTTAGATGTCCAAACCTCTGCAGCCTAATACAGCTTAAAGAACCCAGTGCAAATTGATGTTCCTGTTACAATTAATTGCAGTGGATAGGCCCCAATTTTGTGCCACCTCTTTAAGTCTCTTCTTAAGTTAAAATCAGACTTAAAATCATGGAATGGTTTGGTTTGGAAGGGACTTAAAGCTCATCTCATTCCACCCCCTGCCATGGGCACCTTCCACAGACCAGGTTGCTCCATGCCCTGTCCAGCCTGGCCTTGAACACTTCCATCTGCCATAAAAACTGGGTTTAATTCCAGGATTTCTGGAGGTGGAAGCTGAACACCTACATCCCAATCCAAACATTTTGCCAACTTTGCAAGGGTTGTTGTTAAATAGAGAAATTCAGGTTGTAAATGGGGCAAAAGCTCATGAAGGTTTTGATCCCAATCCTACAGAGGGAGAATTTGGGGAAGTTTTTCCCCTGATATTCCCTGTCATTCCATGTGTCAGGGGAGGCCATGAGAGCAGATTGGTGGAAGGAGCAGGGACAGAACCCCCAGGTGCCTTCCCACAGGTGCAACCTGTACTTCTTCCTGGCAGCAATCTTTGATTTTATGCAAAACCCCCTCTTTTTGTATAACAAACAAAGCCTGGAAAACTGCAAAGAGAGTGCAGAGCTCCTGGGATCTCTCAGCTTTCCCTCATCATGGGGCAGAGCTCTTCAGCCAGGCTCCAGGTCACTCCCTGCTAACAGCACGTGTCCCCCAGCCACCTCTCCAGAACAACATCTCCATTAATTTGATTAAATTCCCAAAGTCCAGACCCTGTGGCATGGTAATCACAACAGGATGCAGGTGACAACACACCCCAAAACCCAAACTATGTGAATGATGTAGGTGACAACACACCCCAAAACCCAAACCATGTGAATTGCCAGGGTTTGGGGGTTTCTGAGATGTTGAGGGCATAATTAATGGGGCTAAGTTGGTGCTTTCCATCAGAGGGCTGTGTCCTGAAAGGAGGGTTTCTCACTAAATGATCTGTCAGGACCACTGCTGGATGGGTATGACCAGAATTTTTATCTCCTGCTCATTAAATTACCACAGGGTATGACTTTCTAGGCACTGAAAGTCAAGGAAAATCGTTGCTGACTGACAATCCAGGATTGCAGGTTACCAACAGCTGTCTCAAGTTGAATAAGACTGACAAATTACTGCTCCTGCTCCCTGTATGAGCTTGAAATAAAATTACCCTGGGACGTGGGGGTGTCTCCTGCTCTGGAGGACGGTGGCACCCACAGAAAGAAAAAGAGAGTCATTTATTCACAGGGGGGAAAAGAATGAAGTTTTTCCAAAGTATTCAGATACAGTAGCAGCACGTTGCTCTGTGGAGTTGCAGGCAGGCAATGAGACGGCTAAAATCCATTTGTCTCCAAAAATCCCTTTGATTTGTTTCAATTTATGAATGAGCTGCAGAGAAGTGCCCGAGGAATGTAAATGAAGTGACTGTGCCATGCTCTATGAAAAAGGCCCCCAGACATCTGATGAAGGAAATTTTCTGTGAGGAAAACCCAGTTTGCTGGCATTTTGTAAATCCTAAAAATACCCAAAGACAAATAGTCTAACTCACTACTGCTGAAATTTCATTTACTCACCAACCACACTAATGAGGCACTGCTGAGGGACTTCTAATTAGATCCACTTTATTCCTGTCACTGAAATTAATTTATTTGCTTCAGCTTCTAGAACTAGTTTGATATTATCCTGATTTTTGAGCTAGACAGTGCAAAGCTGGGCTGGCTCTGATGTTTGCACCCACCCTACCCCTGGCTGGAAGGGCGAGGCTGGGTGCTGGCTGTGTCCAGAGGCAGAGCATCTTCAGGAGCAGGGTGGAGCTGTCCTGAGTAGGAGACAGGGGAGCTGCAGCCCTGGGCCAGCTGTCCCCAGAGCCCCTGGCAGGGCTCTAAGTAAGCACTAAAGCAGCAATATTGTGCCACTTGGCGATTTCCTGCCTCATGCATATTCAAAGAGGGAAGAGGCTGCATGCATAATTCATTAGCCATTACAATTGCATTATACTATTTATACTATTACTTCGGGAGCTGTTTAAATTAAGGGTTACAAATGGCTCGTTTGTTTTCTGCTGCTCTGGCGAGAGGGTTCAGCCCCTCCAGGCTGCCCTGGCACTGCCCTGGGAGGGCTCTGGCCGGGGCCAGGGGCACTGGGGGGTCCCCTATCCAGGGCACCCAATAAACTTTGCAAACTTTGTGTCCCACTGCTCCCACTGGCACCTGACTCAGCATCATCTTTGCAATGCACGGAGCCCCAGGGTCCAGGAGAAGCTCGGTTTGGACACTTGCAATGCTGAATAAATCACAGTTGTGGCAGTGGCGTGGCTTGAAATCCTCTTCACACCCTAATAAAACTCAGAGAAACACAGGAAACCCTCAGCTGGTAACTAATTGTCAACTAACTACTAAACCTGAGGTCTGGCTGCACAGATTATGACTCTTGGTGCCTTTCCAAACATTATTTTATTAATATGAATAATATATTAACTATTGAACAGTCTGGACTGCATCCAAACCACTCTGTTGTAAGTGCTTTGCTAAGACTTACCAAGGATATTTACTTCTCTAAACAACAGGCAACATTTGTATCGGTTTTGGTTTTATTATTGTTTTACTAAATAGTTATGAGAGCACCAAGAGAGGGATCTGAAGATTTTTAAAACGATTTGAAAGATAGTCCGTAAAGTGCTTTACATCTTCGGGAGTTTAAAAGGTGAATTACTGTTCTTTAATAATTTAAAGAAAACCCTCCAGAATGCATTTTTAAATGTATTTCCAGCTAAACACAGGATCCTGTCCTGGGCTCTCATCACCAGGGGATCACGTCAGGATGAATCACAGCGAGGGAGCCGCAGCCGGGGCTGTGTAATCGAGAGCAAAGCTGCCAAGGGAAGAGCTGCTCCCCGGGGACACCCAGCAGATACCGACGGATGATCTTTGTTCATTACCGCGTGCCCGGGTCACAGGCCAGGCGTGGATCTGATTTAGATAAGACTTAAAATTCAATTTCTCAAAGTTTACTTAAAATTACTGAGATTCGCAAAGGCTTTTATAGAGGGATGTGGCATGAAAACTGAGAGAGGTTTAGATGAGATGTTGGATTAGATACCCTTTGTGGTAGAAAGCCCCCACTGGAGCTGGGGGATCAGGAGCTGGACTCCATGATCTTGGTGGGTCTTTTCCAACTCGGGTTACTCTGTGGTTTTATGATTCTGTGAATAGGAAGAAATTCCTCCCTGGGAGGGTGGGGAGGCCTGGCACAGGGTGCCCAGAGAAGCTGTGGCTGCCCCATCCCTGGGAGCGCCCAAGGCCAGGTTGGATGGAGCTGGGAGCAGCCTGGGATGGTGGAAGGTGTTCCTGCCCATGGCAGGGGGTGGAATGAGATTATTTTTAAGGCCCCTTCCAATCAAAACCAGTCTGGGATTAACAGCTGTGACCCCTCCCATGCCATGCAGAGCTGCAGGACTCAGGGATCACACAGCACCAGGAGAATATTTCAGGAGAACGGAATGGCTATGACAAGAAGTCCTGGCTGAGTCTGCAGGGTCAGGAGAGACCCAGCCCTTCCCACAGCAGTTTTCAGCCAGCATTGACACTGGATGCCAGGAGCCCACAGGTTTGCTCAGGCACCCCAAAGCTGTTCTCCCACCCCTGGCAGCATCCTTGCCTCACGCTGCTCCAGCTCGGGGTGGTTCCCACACCATGTCAGGGTGGTTCCCACACCATCTTGGGGGTGGTTTCCACATCATCTTGGGGTAATTTCCACACCATCTCAGGGTGGTTCCCACACCATCTGGGGGTGGTTCCCACATCAGCTCAAGGTGGTTCCCACACAATCTCAGGGTGGTTCCCACATCATCTCAGGGGTGGTTCCCACACCAGCTCGGGGTGGTTCCCACACCAGCTCAGGGTAGTTCTCACATCATCTCGGGGTGGTTCCCACACCAGCTCGGGGTGGTTCCCACACCAGCCCTTCACTGCAGACGCAGTTTTGCTGCCCAGTTCATTCCAGTTTCGCTGCCCACCACCCCAGCTCCCACTGATGTGAGCGTGCACAGTTCTGAACACCCCTCAGGATGATGCTGCTGTCCCTGCTCCCCGCACCCCACCAAGCCCAGCATGTCCATCAGTGTTCCAGCTCATGGGTATGGGAAGAGTTTAACCCTCACCCAGCTGCACAGACATAAAGGATACCAGCAGACACCTCTCATTTATAAACTCTCAAACTCATGCCAGACTTGCATTCCCACTTCCCTACTACACATGTTTTTAGCCCAACAGACCCTCCAGGAAGGTGCATTTTACCCTTCAGCTCCAGTTTCTGCATTTTTCTGCCTCGTGGGTGTAAATGCGGTTTCACCCCTTCCCACATCCCGGGGGTTTGGGTTGGGAGGGACAGTCCCACCACGCCAGGGTTAAGGCAGCACAGCTGAACGAGCCAGAGCTCAGGCATGAGGATCCTCTTCCAGACAGCCCATCATCCACTAATGGGACTTAAGACAGTTGCTGCCTCATCGGCAGGAGCGTAATGATCGCTGGGCAGGGAGAGACCCATTATCCATCATCCATCCTTCTCCTCTGGCTGATGATAATGATTTCTTAGTTCAACAGTGGTGCACAGGGACCTCGGTGCTTTGTGCACGATTGGGCTTTAATATCCTGATCAAGACAAATACAGATCGTGGCTGGGCCACGGGGCCGCTGCGGAGGACAAAGGCAGAGAGGGGCTCCCTGGAAAACTCAGAGGATACACGAGATCCTAGGAAAACCTGGGAAGTGCCTGTGTTTTGTACAGCAAGGAAAAAGTCACTCCCTTTCCCACCCAGCGCACAACTCATCTGAGATGAGGATTTGCATGTAAAGAATCTGATCAATAGGGCAAGAGAAAATCTAAAAGCTCTTGAAAACATATTTGTACTTCCCATTTCATTCTCTCCAGCTGTTAATCTCCCACTCAAATCATTCTATAATTCTATCATCATCGATTGAATATCGTCACTTCAATAATTACAATTAATGGATTTAAAGTGAAAGAGTGTATATATAAATTGGATATTGGGAAGGAATTCCTCCTTGTGAGGGTGGGGAGGCCCTGGCACAGGGTGCCCAGAGAAGCTGTGGCTGCCCCTGGATCCCTGGAAATACCCAAAGCCAGGTTGGATGGGGTTTGGAGCAACCTGGGAGAGTGGGAGATGTCCCTGCCCATGGCAGGGGTGGCACTGGATGAGCTTTAAGGTCCCTTCCCACCCAAACCACACCACGTTTGCAGCCACAGCACTGGTGAGCAGTGTCCCGGTGATGCTGAGCCTTCAAGGACACTGTCCCCTGTCCCCAGCCCCAGCCAGAGGAGCTGCACTCCCCGCTGGCAGGGAGGGGGTGAAGCCACCTCGCCACACCCTCGCTGCCACTCTCAGGAACTTCAAGTCCAATAAAGGATGCTCAGAAGAAACACAATAGCCAGAGCAGAGCCGCCGCTGGAAATTAAATCTGAAAGACAAGTATTTATTCTTCTCGGCCCTCCTCGAGGAGCACGAGCACACCGGCAGCATGTTAAACACAGCCCAGGTTCAGGGAGACAAATGTCCAGGCAGCTCTGCTGCAATATCCATTTGAAAGGAGCTTAGTGTCACGAGGCTTTCATCTCAATATTCCTGAGGCCGGATTTGAAAGTGCTTAAGGTTAAATATTGCTCACTCCTGGAAAGAACGTCTCCATCTGTCTCGTAAAAAAAAAGCTTTCAGTCTTGGAGGTACTCGGGAAAACTTACCCACAAACAGGGTCATGGGAGGCCGCAGAGGGAAAAACTCCTGTAGGTTCTGTCTGAGGAGTAATTAGCCCCTCTGATTCAGGAAGGTTTAATTGAAAAAGCCTTATACACAAAACGTAATCCTTATTTTCTGTGGAACGACCCTGCCTGAGCCTGTGCTGCACAGCTGGGTCCTGCTCCCTCACATCTGGGCATCCCAAAGAAGAGAAGGAGAAAAGTGCCAGCAAACCCCTCTCACCCTGAAGGATCCCAGAAGGATGCTCCTGATGTGGTTCCTGGCCTCGGGATGAAGCCTTTGGGTGCTCCTGGCTGGCTGGAAGCTGCCACAGCCTTTCAGAGATGCCAGGAGACTCTTGGGCTGCTAAATGCCCAATTCACTTTTGAAAACCGGATTTAAGCAGCTGGTTTTGAACATTTGTGGTAAAAGAGAGACCCGAAATAGCATTGTGTGATTTGGGGTGAAGTGCCCTGAGGCCTGGTGATAATAATTGTAGTACTCTTTAAAAAGAAAAATGACATTTTTTTTCAAGGCGGTGAAAGCCGCTGACGACATCCCCAGGGAGCTCCGGGAGCTTTGGAGAGGAGGAATTCTGTCTTTTCAGAGGCTGACAAATGACAGCTCAGCAGCCTGGAACGTGTCTCCTGGAGTCCTGGATCAAACACAGCGTGGCGGTGCCGGTGCCCTGGGCTCGTGGTGTCACCAGCAGGAGGGACCAGCAAGCCATGAGAAACCCATCAGCTGGAAAAGCCAGGAATTCCCACGGGAACTGGTGGGAAGATCTCTTTAGGAATCACTCCCTGCTCATCCTCGTGGAAGGAGGTGAGGTGGGTCCTGCTGACTGGGTGGGAAGTGTGGCTTGTTCTCCTCTCAGGTGTAAGAATCATACTAAGGGTGTCCAAGGCCAGGAGGGGAGGTCTGAATTATCCCAGTCCCCGCTGCTGATTGTTCTGTTGGAATAAAACTGATCCCAAGACTGAGGTGCATTTAAATGGCTCCTCCTCCTGTGAAAAGCACATTATTCTGCAGGTTCTCCTTCAGCTGGAGTCTCTTCCCACCACCATCCTCATTCTTGTGGTATTTTCGCTCTGTGCTGAGCCCTGTAAGGCCCAACATGACCTGGGGTGTCTCTTTAACCCCCCAAAACTCCAGTTTAAGGATTGACTGGGCAGATGGTGCTGCGCTGGTCACTAAGTGTTGACTCAATGGCTGCACGGAAGGGCTTCCAAGGAAAACTGGCTTTTAATGTATTGATTGCTGCTATTTGATTACACTGGGAAAAAGGTCAGAGGGAAAATGCCAATAACAGTGCAAAACTTGAAAGCAGATTAATGCTTTTCCATCATCACCCTCCTGCCTCCTGCCAGGAAGCAGAACCTCGCACGGAGGTGTTATGGTGAGGTCTTCTCGTTCCTGCTGCAGGTAGGAAAGGGAAAGATGTGTGGTCTTGTCTTGCTTAAATGCTCCCAGTCTGTGCCCAAAGGTCAGACCACTGAAATAGGGGTGCTGGGACAGCTCCTCAATCCCATGGACACAGGAAAAATGAACCGGAGTCAGGAACCTGAAACCAAAACACATTTTCAAACCACTGAGGATAAGTCTGAAGTAAGGGCTCTGTTATTTTAAGTGATTCAGGAAGTTCAGAAAATGCTATAAATCCAGAGGCTGCTATGCCATGGGTATCCTTTGGCAGAGAGATTCTCATGGAGATTGGGATGTTCACCTGGAGCCGCTGTCAACCAGCGCTCACCCAAACGGGCTCTGTAGCGTGGGTGGAAAACAAACCCAGCCAGGAGGACCAATCACAGATCTCACAGAAACACACAAAAGGGAGCAAATCAATACCAATAAACTACTTCACATGGTGATTAATTAATAGCAATTAATTTTGAAAAGAAGAGGATATTGACTTAAATTGACAGAGGGGCTAACCTTTGAGCAATTCAGAGCAAACATCTTTAAAACAGAGTGATTAAGTTGTAGAAAGTAATAAAAGGGCTACACTGCCTCCAGGACGAGCTGAACCCAGCTTGGGAACAGTGTCATGAGAGCCTCTGATTAGACATTGGAGCTTGATAAGGTAAATTGATTAGCTTGGCTCTGCCAGATGGGAGTTAAACACTCATCTTAGCTCTGAATGTGTTCCCTTTGTACCAAGAGAGCCAAGTTCCTGGGGATCATTAAAAACACCAAAAGCTCTGCAATCTGGATACAAGGAAGCAAGGAAGGCTCCATGGTGTCCCTGCCTGTGGCAGGGGTTGGAACAAGGTGGTGCTTTCCAACCCAAACCATCCCACGGTTTTATGATTCTGTGACATCTCACCTCCTCAGAGGTCACAACCATTCCAAAACTTTTATATTCATCAGAGAATAAATACCCAAATTTCACCATCTCACCTGGGCGCTGCTGTTGGGATATGGATGCTTTGCTGAAAACCACTCCTGCAGGCTCCCTTATTCCAAGGAACCTCGGAATGTTTTGGCAGCCTTTCCTTCTGATCCAGGCACAGGGATTGTTGTCTTGGAGTGAGCAAAGCACCAGAGGCAAACCTGGGTTAGGTTGGGGGTGAACTAAATTAATTGTGAGCTGACATTACAGATAAGGATGAAACTCCCCTCCAACAATTTGCTGATAATTGATTATGAGTAGTTGGTCATTGTAGGGCTGCATTCGGTGATGGCAAGTGGGCAAGGCCCTGGCCATAGCAGACATGAGTCTGCCTTGGTCTTTTTGGCTTCTCTTTTTCATGAGAATGTAAATTATTGAAACGCTCCTGAAAATGAAACAGAGACATCTGGTAGCTCTTTGTGGCAGGATCGGGAGACACAACAGCTCAGCAGGTCAAAATTGTCTTCTGAAGGGCTTAATTTCTTCTCCCCTTTCTTCCTCGACATCCTGAAGTCCTGGCAGATCATTTGAAGAGAGTCCTAACCATAATCAAGCAAAACTCATTTCCCAACCTTCATAAAATACATCCCCCAGAATGACCCTCTGTCACAACAGGATGCTCAGAAATTCCTGAAATCTGCTCCTGCTGGGAGCTCCCCCCGGGCAGGAGAGCCTGGCTGTGGGTTTTCCAAGGAAAAGGCAATTTCTTTTTAAAATAACTTTGCTCTACCTTTATTCTAGAGTGAAACAACAATTCAGCAGTTGAAGGAAATGGTTAATCACAGCCACATTGTCTGAGATGCAGCACGTGGGCTCGGACAGTATCTGATCGTTCCGTGGGTTTGGAAAAATCATCTCCTTTCCCAAAATGTGCCGTTTTTAGCTGGTTTTTACAGGTCCAGTGAGCGCCTTCAGAGCAGACACGGAGCTGTTTACTAACAATTATTTCCAAACAGATAATTAAAAGCTGATTTAGATGAAACCTTAAAAATAGAGGAATTCTAGAAACGTTCTCAGCTCGTTTTGAAATAGCTCGGTTAAATGTCAGCGGATGAAAATATCATCCAGCAACAGGGAGCTGAGCCCTGTTTTGAAAAACAAATAGCAGTGATTGGATTCAGCTGTGCAACAATGGGAATGCTGGAAAAGCCCAGGCAGGCCTTCACCCCCACGGAAGAGCACTGCCCTTCCCGCTGGCTCCGGGGCCGCGGCCCCGCGTTGGGCAGGAGGCAGAGCCCGAGAGGTGCCAGAGTCTTGTGGAGACGCCCCTTGTCATCCTCGTCCTGGGCAAAATAAAGACATTGTTGTTGGCAGAGATGTAGGAAGGATCCCACGGCGTGATCGGGTTTCTCCCTCCGAGCTGAGAGGCTGAAGACAGCCCTGTCTACAATGGCTCGCGGAGCAAATGATTATTGAGGTTTAAGACCTAAAATGACCTTGTAGAAAGAAGAAATTGTTATGGGAAGGGAAAACAACCCACCCCAAGAGGGTCTATTGTTAATAGCTGGCACCGTTATAAAGTTCACAATTGGTAACTTATTTAAAGATTATTTTTCCTTGGATTTTTGTTGCTTTGTGCAAATCTGACTTGAAAGGAATGTCATTCTCTCAGCCCTCTCCCCATGCTGGTGTCTGCAGCCATGAGCAGCCCCTAAACTTGTATTTCAGCACTGAAGACAATTGCAAAAGCAGTTCCAGATTCTGATAGGGCTTTTTAAAAACAAATAAACATCCCCCAGTGGGATTTGCAGCCCGTGGCAGCAGGGCCACGCTGATGAGTGGGAGCTGGAAAAGCTCATTTCTCGGGGCTCACTGAGGCACAGAAGGAACGAAACCAGTTCTTGGCTGTTCAAGCAGAGAATGGGAGAAGAAAACCAAATGCAGAGCTCCGAAAATGAGATGAGGTTTCTAGATTTCTCTTGATGTTATTAACCTACAATGCTGCCTTTTAGCACCTCTGATGAACATTTAAATACAATTTAACCTGGCACTGCTCCCGACGGCTCGGGAATGATCACCAGCTGATTTTGGTGTTGCGTTTTGACACATTAACGGGTGAGGACACCACTGCATCTCACTGGGATCAGCCAGGAGGCTTCTTCTTGCTTGCAGGGCTGCCAAAGCAACAGTGAGACCTCAGCCACGGGGTCCCTGCAGGTCATGATCCTGCCCCAGACCCCCATTGAGCCACTTGCAATGTGGTGGAGCCTTGAGCCACGAAAAATGAAGAAAGAAAAGAAGAAAAGAAGAAAATTGAAACAACAGAACGTTGGACTGTTCTACATGTCAGTTTATCTCTGTTTTAAATATCAGTCTAATTCAATTTTAAATGTCAAGGCCTGATTCTCCTCCAGTTCACAGGGACATGGTGTGGGCCTTCCCTCCCCGCCAGGCCTCAGAACCCTGGGATGCTCAGCCTCGCTCTCCAAGGGGGCTGAGGGGGCACAGCCTCTCAAAGCCATCCAGCAGCAGCCTGGATTCCCCTAAAATTGGGAGGAAAAGGAGATGTGTGGGTCTCTGGGGCACAGAGATGGAGCCAGTGGTTGGGACATCCCCGCTGACACCCCTGAAGTTGTGACCATGAAGGACAAAGCTGCTCCTGCCGTGGCCTTTCCCACCATGTGAACTCTGCTGGCTCCCAGGAGCCCCCAGGAACACATTTGATGGCAAGCTCTGGATTTTTTGGTCAAGATTTGCAGCAAGGGGACTTTTATAATAATATTTTACTGGCTGTATCATGGCTGGTATTACACGGGAAAGAAGGAGATAGGAAACACATGTGCAGATATTATTTGCTGCAGAAGTTAAATTCCATCAATGACCACAGGAATATTTACGTTTCTAGTTTGTAATGAAAAACTGAATTGCAATTATGGATATGCAGAGGTGGGAGCACAATATCATAACAGCATTTATAAAAGAAATATCAATTCCCAGTGCTGAAGCCCCCAGTCAGAGCGAATCTTGGAAATACAGGGACACCTCCCTTCATAAAGCTGCTACAACATGTCCATAATCCCTTTTTTTTATGATCTAACTCATGCACAAAATTTAATAAAATTGTATTTGCTTTTCCAAAGGCATTGAGAGCACACATGTGGAAGGATATATAGAGAATGTCTCAGAAAGGGGGGAAGATGTTTATCCAAATTCACCTCATTTTTAGTTACTGAACAAATGTGACCCCAGTTGGATTACCTTCACTCAGAACTGGATGTAGGACCAGGAATTTTTCCCATTTTGCCTCCAAAAGCTCCAACAGAGCCAAATTTTGCAAAGGCCTCTCCAAAGCCATTGAAGTCAGGAGCCCAGGAAGTGGCTCCTGTGGCTCCGGCTGCCAGGCAGGGAGCTCCTGTTTTATGGGGTAATATTCATCCTTCAAAACAGCATTTTCCACACACTTAGGGACAGAGAGATTTAATGCAGGATGGCAGCTGCCCTGATGGGAGTTCGTGAGCTTCTCCAGCACTTTGGTCCCTTCTCCTGTGCTAGGAAGGAGCAAAAACCCTCCTGGGATTACCCATGGGGTTGAGATGTTGCCCAGCAGGTGACAAAAAAGGGAAAAATCCAGGTGCCCAGTGTGGGCTCTCCTGGGAGAACTGGGGCTCAGTGTGATGATGCCCAAACCCTACATTTGATAGCTCAGGTGCTGCTAAGAATGTTTTCAAAACCTGTTAAAATAGAGTTGATTTTTCAGTGCTCAGTTCGAGGGTATGGCAGCAAAACTAAGAATAACTGAAGTAAACTCACTAATGAGCAAAAATATCCTTGGCTATGGATGTGTCCAGTGGTGGGCGATGACTTTATTGATTAGGTTGAACAGGATTGCTCTCTAATTGTGTGACCCACTGAAGCTCTAAAAATGTTAGAAAAAACTTGCAATTGGAGCTACATGACCAGTTATTAAACAAAGTTTTAGCACTGGAGGCCAGAGTTTCCCTTTAATCCATCACCAACAATTTGGTTGAAAGGACTAATTGAGCCCATTTCATTTTTCCCACTATTTTGCAGGAGTTGGGTGGCAGAGGAGCTGGCACGGCCTGCAGACCACCATGGCTGCTCCATGAATTATAAGGAGCTAAATTTCCAACGTTCCAGCCACCTCCTTGAGCGGTGTTACCCTGCAGGCATTAGGGGAGAGCATTTTAATAATGAAAACCTTAAAAATTATAGATATGTACAGGTCGAATAAGCTGTCACACCTTCAATGAAGATAACAGATTTGTACAAGCACCTAAAATATTCCTGCAGACTTCGGAATTTAAGCTTATGGCATAATAGCATTTGCACAATAATTCAATCTAATTGTGTGGGGAAGCTGTAAAACTGCTCCATCTCTGATGCTTTACTGTGCAGGGGAAAAAAAAAGAGGATGCTGTTCCACCTTTTTCGCTGACATCTAATGTTTCAGGTTTTTAAAAATATTGTATAAAGACTGAGATTTATTTCCTAAGATGTTTCATTAATGGTTGTGGCAGGCAGCTGGCCTGAGGTTTGACACACAATAAAATCCATGTCAAGAATATTAAAGATAGTGCAAAAGATAACTATGAATTTACATTCAAACAGGCTTTTGACAAAGCCATTGCAACAGGCTCCTAATCAGGTCTTGAGACCCAGCCTGCCCTCTCTTTAAACCCGTGATCTTGAAAAGGAGCTTTAAATTGGAAATTATTACACATTAAAACCTCAACATGGGCCAGATCGAAGCGGATCGATATCTTGCCAAGCACAATAAATCAGCTGCTGCTCTGCGGTTACTGTTTGCTGAACATATTTAAATTTTCTTGTAACAAATTAATTCCAACATTTTCTCTTGATTGAATTAGGGCAAGTGTTGGAGCTGTCACAAGTATTTCACTGCTTCAGGGAGACAAATTGCTCGTCTGGACATGGGTAACAAGCCAAAGTGTTGAGTCCCTGATAATCTTTCCACTAATTCTCCATTACAGCAAAATGAAGCCATAAATCACCGTGACAGCTGATCGATGCAAACATTGTTTCCGCCATGATTGCCAGCGCTCCCCGCGGACCCACTGTCCGCTCACAATTCCCGGGAATTACTCCCCGGGCAGGCTCCCCGGGCGCGCGCAGGCCGCGCTCCGCAGGCGCTCCCGCCGCACAAGTAACCATCTCATTTCGGGGCTCGGCCCGCTCCCCCGGCAGCAAATATTAATCACAACACCCCAGTTAGGGCTATCCTTTAAAGCTCAGAGCCGTCCCTCCCGCCATCGCTCTTCCGGCCCAAAAAAATGGGATTTTAAACCTCCTGTTTTATGAAATAATTTCGCGGGGCTGTGATGGCGGCGGGCTCCAGCCCTGTCGCTTCCTCTTAACTAACTGGTGGCAAGTTGGATGAAATTACTTGACCCTTTATCGAGTTCTGCTAATGTCTTCTAAAAAAGAAATTAAAGGCGCCCGCGGCGCGGCCCGCGGCAGCTCTCCGTGCACATTTAATTCCAGGGAAGATGGATTAAGTAGTTCCCAGAACTAATTCACACGCAGAGGTGGCTCCGTGGCGTTCCCAGCTCCGGTCAAGGAACCCAAGAATGAACACAGAGCCTGGAAAACCCTGCATGGGTGAGCAACCCCAGTCCAGACTGGGAATTCCGGGCTGGGACGGGGCTGGTGCTGTTTTCAGCACTAAGTGGGGATGTGACAAAGAGGAAAGATGGAGTAAGTGCTCCTAGGAAAGCCCCATTCCCATGGAAAGAGCTGTTTGCACTGCTGAGATAATGCGATAAAAGGGATAAAAATAACGTAGAAGTGGTTCCAAGAGAGCTTTGGGGTTGCTGCATGGAATGCTTTCCCCGTGTGTGACTGAGAGCAGCACGAGGGCCCAGCCAGGGCCGCTCGGTGTGGCTGTGTCTCTGACCAGGCAGAGTTGGATTTCACAGCCCTGAACTGTCCCAGCCACCAGGGCAACCTCACCATCCTCAACCCACCCTGTCCACAGGGCCCAGGGTTTTCCAAACCCCACTTTGGGGCAGCTCCTCAGAGAAGGCCAGGATGAGATCCTGCTCTGGACCTGTGAGCAGTGCTGGGAGCTCAGGGATCCAAAGACAACATCAAATAATGGACTAATTTAGGTTGGAAAAGCCCTCCCAGATTGTTGAGTCCAACCGTTCCCCCAGCTCTGCCAAGGCCGCCACTGCCCCCTGTCCCCATCCACATCCACATGGCTTTTAAATCCCTCCAGGAACGGGAACTCCACCACTGCCCCGGCACAGGACAACCCCTTTGGTGAAGAAATTTTCCCTTACATCCAACCTAAGCTTCCCCTGGCACAACCTGAGGCTGGTTCCTTTTGTCCTACGTACAGCAAGTGTGTCCCATGTCACTGGTGAGACTCTCCCACACCCACAGCTGCCTGTGGAGAGGGGGGACAGCAACTGCTCAGTGCAAATGCATCCAGCAAGATCTCTGCCAGGGAATAACAAGATATTTCCAAATATCAAAGCTCCAGGGCTTTCGGGTTATTTTAGATATCAACAATGCTGTGTTATCAGCTCTGAAACTCCACTGTCAGGAGCAGGAAAGGCACCTCATTCCCCTGGCTGGTTATTGATCAGTAAAAACTGGGAAAGCAGCAAGTGGGTAACAAACTCTATTTCCTCACATAAAATACAAGGTGCTTCATCCTGTCAGCATTGCAGCCTCTCCATTCCACATCAGCACGAGACAAAACCCAACGTGTGTTCCAAGGAATGACGTGGAGGTGGTTTGTGACCTCCTGAGTGCAGAAAGAGCCCCTTCCAAGAGCCAAAATTCGCCCCCCACGCACCTGTAACAGCCACAGCTCCCAGTTCTCCCCCCACACAGCAGATCCAGGGAGTTCATCCCAGGATTGGATGCGAAGGGTGCGGGGGTTCCGAGGCATCCATCACTGTCCCCCTGCGAGCCGTTCGCGACCGATCACAAGTTGAGATCAATGAGGGATCGTTAGGGAGGAGGGAGAGACGCTGGAGGTGACCAGAGACACAGAAAACAATAACAAACCCCGGGATGCTGTGGATATGATGGATCAGAGAATTTAAGGGTAGCTTAAAAAAAAAAAAGAAAAAAAAAGACACTTCTGCATCACTTCTGCATCGTTCCCTTATTTTCCATGCTGCAAGTTCCACTTTGGAAACTCTTATTATAATTGAAATATGCTTAATTGAGACACATTTGCTGAGACTAATTGAAATTCCACTGCCACAGCAGTAAATCAAAAAGGAGGGGAGAAGATCAGAAAGGATCTTTTCTTGACATTGCTAAACTCCAGCTTGTTTTGCTGTTCCAAACTGGAGCGCTGCTAATAAAAAGCCTTGTTCTTTTGCAATAATTGTGCGTTTTCGTATGTTGTTTCTAAGAAAAAGAATCTATTAAAAACAGAGACACAATCCCAAAGAAATGCCAGTCAAAGCCATTAAGATGTTTTCACTGATGCACCACATGTAAATCTGATTTATGTTGGTTTAAACAGTTAAGAAATCCCCGAAATAACTTCATTTATTATTTTATTGCCTGATTAATGATCCAGAGGAACTGATTTGTAGCTGAAGTTTTACAGAACGCAAAATTAAAATAAGAGCCTTTTGTAAAAACGTCCCGTATTTGTTCAATTATGTGTTTAAAACTGAAACAAATATAAAAACTTCAATAAATATATTTTCTTCCAAGGAATGACATGCTGTGGGTTTGCTGTTATTGTTGGGTTTGATGTTTTTGCCTCTAAGGAGGTCAGCAATATGGAAACATAAAGGCCAATTTAATTTGTGCATCTGTGGCTGCCAAGTATTTTAATTCCGACAGCTGTGACTGAAGAGTTAATATTTTACTTGTCAAAATCCAAAAGGAGGCCAGTGAATCACTCTAATTCTCATTAAGAGGCTTCCCCCCAGTAGCACCCTAATTCAAAATAATGAAAGTAGAGACTGAGTGCGATTCTAATACCAGTTGAGACCTATCTTTTAATATTTCTCTGGTGATGGATTAGGGATCGGGGAAATTCATCTCAGATCATAGAGCCTAATTTAATAAGGGATCATTCCAAGAGTATTGCATTTTATAATAATGTCATTTAATGTGTCGTCTTCCATTTTTACTGTCCCATATGTATGCTTACATGATGGTGCCATAGGGATAAACTTTTAAAGAACCAGGCTCATTTTTTGTCCTGGATCCTTCTTAACGAGGAAGTTTATCAAGGAGATGGTCTATTAGCCAGCTATTGTAATTGTGGAGTAGTTAAAAGAAGCACTGGAAGCCAAGGGAATGGTGACAAAAACACCAGTTTCAAACCCTGGAGTGGAGGGGAAGGAAGAACATTTAAAAGTAGGTTAAAATCTGATTTTAGTGTCTAACACAATAGTGCCATTGCATGAAAAATGTGGGCACCTGCTTGTTTAAAATGATAATAAAATAATTTTCCCCCCGTAACCACATCTCCACACAGCATTTCCCACCTACTTCCTCAGTGTATTCCTGGGATTATTTAGGCACAGCTAATTGCCTCTTTGGGGCTTTTATCACTATTTTCCAATCCTCTTTTCCCAAAAATACAGTGATTTGCCATTCTGTGAGGACAGCAATTATCAACAACCACCGAAGGATCACACACAATTATTGTGTACAAATATTTGGACTCTAACATTTCATTTAATTTGTATTTCTTGGCACTGCACTGAAGGGGAGATTCTGGGTGATTCCCACCCCAAACCTGAGCTACTCAAGGTCAAGAAATAACCCAAGCACCCAAACATCAATAGCTGGTTATTGCCTAGAAGTTGTAAAGCTGCAGCCTGGGCTTTGCGTAATCACACAAAGCCTTTAGGAAAAATGGGGCTATAATGAGGATTTTTGTTCCAAATCCATTGGCATGATTAAGTCTTTATTTTCAGGTAACAACTCAAGGGCTCCACTGCAAGGTTTGACAGAATGAGATCAAATACAGACAGGCTGGACAGGAACCAGCTGAGGAATAACCTGCTGTAAACAATAATCTCATTACAGCAGTTTTTCCAGCATTGAAATCTGCTGTCTGGAAGGGAACACAATTAATACAAAATGAGATGTTTCATATTTTCTCTTTTCTCCTGAGTATTTTCACAGTTTTGTCATCTTTAGAACATTGTAACTCGTGGCATTTCTTGCACTTTTTCTCGTACAACTCAATTTTTGATTCCTGCCTTGTTGAAAATATTCTTCCTTGGCATTTCTTCTGATTTTTTGCTTTTTTTCCTTTGACATTTTGCTCCTCTTTTTTTAAGTCCCCATTTATTTACTGACTCTTTTTATTCTCTTCCATTGCCTCTTCCTTCCATTTTATTCCACTTCTCCTCAACCCAGTTCTTTCACACCTTTTCAGGTTTAATTCCTTGCTTAAACCAACATTTATAAAACTCCTTGTACAAGTTGGAGAAGTTTCATCTAAATTTTATAGCCTGGATTTTTTATCTTCTCACCACGTTATCTCTTCAAGTGTCAGTGTCTTGTTTGTTAAACTTGTTGCTTTGGATTGAATGTCCAAAGTTATTCCACCAGTAGGAATGTTACAAATGTACATGTCTGGCATCTGGAACCGCTTTAGGGACTCATTCAGTTTGCAAAGGGAAAATTGTATTTATAACTGATTTAAATCAGAAAAAAACAAGCTCTGGTTGTATCTAAAATAATTAAAAATGACTAGTTTATATTAAAGAATTAGAAACAAGCAAACAGAAAGTTAAATAAACAGGGTTTGAGGACTGGCTTTTGATGAATGTTGCCCGTGTGAGTCACCTTTTACAATTTCCACCGCTTGTTTTTCCTGTATCACCTTCATTCCCATCCCTGGAAGTGCTCCAGGCCAGGTTGGACAGGGCTTGGAGCAAGCTGGGGTAGTGGAAGGTGCCCATGGAAAGCAGGGGGTGTGGAGGGTTAGTGGAGCAGGTGGGATGTCACAACCCCTGGGCACTTTTGGAGCTCACCTCTGGAAAGGAGATTCCCAAATAAGAGGCTCCTCCTGGGCTGATTTCAGGGAAGTTAAGCTTGTCCCAGCTGAGCTGTGTCTCTAAGTGGTTAAGTTGGCCTCAGCTGCCATTACACACCCATCCCAAATGTGCTATAAATAGCACTGTCCCAGTGGGAAAAATGGGCAATGGCCAGGAATGGGGTCCCAGTCAGATACGAGAAAGCCCCATCAGAAAGTCAACTCCCTGCCAAAGATCATAAATAAGAGAATGTTTCCAAACTTAGTCATTTCTGGCTTTTCATTTGCTCCTTCATCTCCCCCTCCCTCTCTCTCTTTCCCATCCCTGAGTCCATCCATAAACATCAGGCCCTCCCTCCACCTTCTCCTGGTGATGTTGTATTTGGCATTTCTGCCTCTGAGCTGCTGAGCTCCCCATTCCAGACCTGTGGACCTTCTCAGAGCAGAAATATCTGCAAGAGGACACTTCAGGAAGAAGCTTTCTGTGGTGTTCTCACCACAGGTTTTCCTTCCTGCTTTCCTGTCAGGCCCTGCCAGGGAAACGGGCTCAGCTCCACCACGGATCAGAGCGACTTCCACCCCACCTGGAGCTGTGCTGCCCCATCCCTGGAATTGTCCAAGGCCATGACAGGGTTTGGAGCAGCCTGATCTACTGGAAAGTGTCCCTGCCCATGCAGGGAATGGGATGAGATGAGCTTTAAGGTCCCCCCAACCCAAACCATTCCATGATTCCACGTTCTGATCACACATTTTCAATCCTCCATCCACACTGGAGCATTCCCATCCATGATGTCAGGTAGTAGCTCATCGTTTTCCTTTTGTTTCTTTCTTATCCTTAAATTAATTAGAGCTCATTTTTAATCAGAAATTCTCAGTCAGTTCACTACAGGAATTTGAGAGTTGATACTTAGGATAATAGAATTGAGCATTTAAGTCTTAAGGCATTTTTCTTTAGCTGTCTGGACAGGTATAAATCAGTCTTACAAAAAAAAACCCCAGGCTGCCACAGCAAATATTCTTTATTACAATACAAAAATGATTTTCAACAAATAAAATATGCTGCTGTGGTCAGGACTCCCCCAGATCCCTGTGCCTGCTGAAACATTTGCAGACAGCATGAGGACAGAAAAACAGCCCATGAAGTGATGTTTTAAAGATCAGCCCCATCCTACACGAGAACTGCCAATAGTTTGTTCTCACTGGAGCCTAAACCAGCCTCAGCTAAAATCTACCATGTCCTGGAGAAGGTTGGGTTGTTCCCGGAGCCCCATTTTTTTATTTTATTCAAACAATAAAGTCTAAAATGTTGATAAAGTGATGATAGAAATGTAACCAGATTTGTCATAGGAATGTAACCAGATCAGTCATCCTGTTCTCTCTGATATTGAGCTGATATTTTTCCCTCTACAGATACTTTATTAAATACCATTAACTTTACATCAACTATTCCAAGTATCTGCCCAGTGGGGAGTGTCTGAAGAATATGAGATTACTGATTTTTTTTTTAGAGGCTCTTACAGTCCTTGATCCACCGAATTCCAGCACTGCCAGGATTTAGATGTACAATCATCATTACCTTTCATTTCCCCCTGGATCTCACAGCTTGTTCCCAAGGGATGGGTTGAGCAAACCATTGGGGAAGGTGCCTTTGGGCAGCTGGAACTCCCTGCTCTCCTCCAGGAGAAGGGGAAGATGCTGGGATTCATCTCCAGCAGCAAGAAGCTGCTCCAGCATGAGGCTTAAGATCCCAACACGTCCTCCCAGCTGGAAACCTCTTTACATCACTTGAACAGAGCCCATTCTGCTGCCCTGCAACTTGAGTGAAATAAAGACACTGAAAAACGACAGATTCAAGGATGTTTTTTCCTCTGTCGACCCAAACTGAGCCTACAGAGGGTGTGTGGGTGCCCCAGGAGCCCAGGGCTCTCTGATTTTTTGGCTGCAGAGCTGTGTTTAAACACACACTATTTAAAAACCCAGGCAGGGACTTTCACAGCTCTGCTATGGCCACATCTTCATATGTAAACTGCATGTTTTTGTTCTCTGCAAACAAATGTATATGGGTTTGCACACAAATAAACGTTAAACTAACAGTTTATTTTGGGTACTGAATGGCTCTGCTGAGAGCTTAGACATCAGTTGTTACTTAGATTTCAATTTGCTTTAAAATGGATGTCAAAAATAAAAATTATCCTTTGTGAAGTTCCATTTGCACCGCCGGATTTCCAGCACAGAGGGTGCTGCTCATGAGACTTTCCATTGAGTCACAACCCGTTGGAATATTATCCATGTGTGGCAAATGAGGAGAGACAGTTATAACTACATTATATTTTGCATTGATTGTATTTCAAGGCTCACTGGTAGCCAGGGTGGGCTGGGTTGTTCATGTGTCTCTTTGTACAAAGCCTGGCGGAGGGAAAAAATATTGTATAAAGCTTAAGGGTCTCCTGTCCTCCTCTCCATCACTGCACATCCCCTTTCCAGCAAGATTTCCATCATCCTTGTACTTGGAATTACCTTGCTGGCCACAGGCACAGGGCCAGAAGGACATTTAGTGAGGAAGAGGATGATCCCCCTGCCCTTCACCCAGTCAGCTGAGCCTCCAGCTCCCCTGAAGGTGTTTTGGTTCTCCTGCCACTGGGAATTATGGAGACAGTGGCCATTAATGGAGGATGGATTAATGGATATCAGGAAAATTCAATTTCCTGGTTGTACTCCATGATCCTGCTCCTTCTGTAGGGACACAAATAAGCATGAGATAATGATATTCCAAGGGCCAAACTGTGGATTTTCCCTTCCACCCTTTTCCTTCTGAATTTCCAAGATGTGGCCAGAGAGAAAGCACTGTCAGCCTGTGTGCCACAAACTTACTGTCCAGGCTCTCCTGGCTTGTTGAATTTAGGAAAAAAACCGATGAGTGGGCAAAGCATTCCATGAAGTCTTCGTGGTTTATTCACAACCGAAGCACCCGGCCCAGCTCCCTGCCCACTCACTCCTGATCCTTGACTCATCCCACTTTCTGCCCGTGTTTAGGGTTTGGTTTCTACTGCTTTGGCCACCCTTTTCCAGCAGGAATCTCCGTTGTTCCCTCATCCATCTGCAGAAAACCAGGATACAGCATCCACCACCTCCGGCATCGCTGGGCTCGATGCTGCTGCACCACGCACACACAGGGCTCCAGATCCGAGGTTGTTTTATGGAATTAACTCATTTGGCTCTTTTCTGAAAGTTCTCAATCAAGGATCAACGTCAGTTTGCTTCCAAGAGGTGTTTTTAGTTTATTTATTTCCTGAAAACACAGAATCCCGGACTGGTTTGGGTTAGGGGGGACTTTAGAGCTCATCTCATTCCAGGGCCATGGCAGGGACACCTTCCACTGGACCAGATTTCTCCAATTCCCATCCAGCCTGGCCTTGGACACTCCCAGGGATGTTCCAGGATGCTTCTCTGCAGGAGCTGGAGCTGTGGGTAACAATTTTATACATTTTTAATGTGAGACTGTTCTAAAGACTGTCCCCATTTTCTGCCTTCCTTGCTGTTCCAGGGCAAACCTTGGGAAGCACTGAGTAAAAGAGCTGGGATGGACATTGGGTCTTAAATTATTCCTCAGGACTTCAGTGATAAGAGCCACACTCAGCCACCATCCAAGAGCCTTAGGCTGTAATTTTCTTAGATCTTTTAAGCCAAGCAAGGTTGTGCCAACTAGAGAGCTGCACAGAAATCAAGGGAAAATGCACTTCGTGGGCAATGCATTTCCTCTGTGCCCAAACCTGATTTTTTTTTTTAGTTTTTTGTTTTTATTTACACCCTGCAGCCCCTTTTCTGAAAAGCCTGGTTGGAGGCAGCCTTCCACCACACCCCTCAGAGCAGAGGAGTAGGGGGGCTCCTGCCCACAGAGAGATCTGGTGCAGCTTCAAGAACAACCTGCAGAATTCTCGAAGTTCTCTTTCAATTTTTACAAATTCAATTCCATATTTAAATCATGACTGTCCCCACTTTGTAGGTGTTAAAATATAAAAGTCTGAGCATTTTTCAAGGCCAGGCTGGATGGGGCTTGGAGCATCCTGGTTTAGTGTCCCTGGTGTCCCTGCCCATGGCAGGGGATGGAACTGGATGGGCTTTGGGGTCCCTTCCAACCCAAACCAGTCTGTGATTCTCTGATTTTTTATTGCCAATGGCAGAACAAAAATTCTTCCTTCTTCTCCAGTTATTCTCCTGCCTACTTGAGCCCCCAACATTAATCCACACCTCTGCTCCAAGTTTTCTGAATTTGGACAAGGCCAGATTTACCTTTTCCTCCTTGACAACACTTGGAGCACATTGAACCCCCACAGATTTCCCCACATTAATGACCAAGGATTGTAGGAGCACACAGGAAACAGTTAAAAACAAAGGCAATTCCTGGATAATGTTTGTTTTTATTTCTCCTAAAACTGAGTGGGACACTTAAAGAACTTATGCACAACTTGAAAAAAATTCTAAATAAATTCTTACTTTAAATAGCCCTAGAGATAAATTACTCACAGGAGTGCTTCATACAGAACTCAGCGTGACCTTGGACGTATCTTGGCTAATAACAATTGTTTTGAAGTATATATGTTCCATTTATAAGAGAAGGCTTAATTCATCTTTCTGCAGGCCCAGAGCAGAGAGCTGACACCCTGTAAATCTGCCTCTCCATTGTTTCACAGAGACAGCTCGGGGCAGATGTTATGCAAGAAAGCTTGGAGGGAAAACTCACAGGCATTTCCCCAGCCCAGGAAAATCAGTTCTTGATTACAAGCAAAACGAGTTCATTAGAAATTAATCCAAATTAATTACATCTGAATGTAAAATAATGTATGAATTGCAAATTTTCGTATTTCCTTCAGCAGTATTAATGTGGTTCAATTAGTTTTGAAATTCATACAGAATCTTTTACCTAGGTAGGAGAATATTGTAAACTGTTTCTGTAATTAAAGTGATTACATATGTAAAAATTGTCTTCAGCTTCACATCACAAAGCTCTTTGTCAGCTGCAAGAAACAGGGACAAAACCCACCAAGGGTCTGTCACAACTTGTGCTGCTGCAGGGGGTGCAGGACATCGCTCACACCAGGTCAGGAGCTGGGCTCAAAGCCTTCAGATCCCATCAGGGAATCCTCTCCTGCAGTTCCAGCAGTATGGGAATAACCCAAATCCCACTGTGGGTACTGGACAAGGAGGAAAAACAGCTAAAAAATGGCCAGGGACCAAGCGGATGAGTTCACATTCCTTTGCAGAGCAAGGATGGGTGTTGTAGCAATGGTATTTGTTTAAATTAATGGCTGTTCCAGTAATTGTGATAATCTAAACCAGGTATGAGATGACAAAGGGTAGGTTTAGATGGGATATTGGGAAGGAATTCCTGGCTGTGAGAGTGGGGAGGCCCTGGCACAGGGTGCCCAGAGAAGCTGTGGCTGCCCCTGGATCCCTGGAAGTGTCCAAGGCCAGGTTGGAGCACCCTGGAATAGTGGGAGGTGTCCCTGCCCAGGGCAGGGGGTGGAATGGGATGAGCTTTAATTCTGTTCCAACCCAAACCATTCCATGATTTAAAACGCGTCAAACCCAGTTCATTCATTAACCTGTGGTTTCCTTTTTCTTACAGCTTCAGGACTGTGGGCTTCAGCCCAGCAGAATTCCTGCTGCAGTCAACAAAGGCACTGGAAACATCCCTGAATTTCCTGCACAGGGACAGCAGGAGCATTTACATGTGGTTCCCATTGTCCTGCATTTAACCTCTCTGAGATATTTTGGGGGAATACTTTATTTACATTTTCTTTAACAAAGAATATGTTTACCTTCTTCCTAAAGATTACCACATGGCCAAACACTTTCAAACCTAAATATTTCCTGAACGAGAATCTGCATAATAATTAATGTGTGCACATTAAGGGGAGGAATGGGGAAAAAGATGGTCTGAGCATTCCCAGGGATTTTGTAACGGGATCCGGGCAGGATCTCAATTTTCAGCAGATTGCCAATCTGGGGGAGTGCAAGCCAAGTTTCCACTGCTTGAATATTTACTCAAAGGACAATGAGAGGTTGGTAAGTGTGGGGTTGTTAATACTGAGTTTGCACACTGCTGCCTTTGCTGGGGTGCTGAACCCCGTCCCCCATCCTCTGGCACATTGACAGGGGACACCACCTGGGCCAGCTCTCCCCAGGATTCAGTCACTAAATTGAAATGACCTCCAAGAAAAGTCGTTGTGTCTCTTTCTGGTTGCATCCAAAACTCTGCTTTTCTAAGAGCATGTAGTGACAGGATAAGGGGCAATGGATTCAAAGTGAAGGAGGGCAGGGTTGGAGTGGGTATTGGGAGGGTATTGTTCCCTGGGAGGGTGGGGAGGCCCTGAAATAGAATTCCCAGAGAAGCTGGGGCTGCCTCTGGATCCCTGGAAGTGCCCAAGGCCAGGTTGGATGGGGCTTGGAGCAGCCTGGGACAGTGGGAGGTGTCCCTGCCCAGGGCAGGGGGGTTGGAAAGAGACGATCTTTAAGGTCCCTTCCAAACCAAACCATTCCAGGATTCTGTGATTCCATGATTCTATTAACACACAGACAATCCTTATTTTCCAAACACTCCCTCTTGCCTGAGCTGCTCAATCAGGGGTTAACTCCACCCCCTTGTGTGAGCTACATCTGGAGTTCTCATCTATGGTGACTGGTGGGTCGTGTTCTCCTCCTGTACAGAAAAGAAAATAGAAGGTTTAAATTGCTGCTGGGGAAGCAGGAATGGTGGCAGTGGTTGCCTAACCTGGGAGTGACGAAATGTTTCCCCTGTTACAGAGAGTGTGGAGCTTGTCTACATCTCCCTGGAGCTCCAGGGCAGTGGAGGGGGCAGGCAAAAGCAGGTGACTGGAGATTTAAAATAGCTGGGTTTCACAGAGAGCAGAAACTGTGGGGTCAATGTGACCCCATGGCCACTATGTTCTGAGCAAAATTCCCATTTCACAGTGATATGAGACCAATTCATGCAAACCCAGGGAGCCAGAAGGTTTGAGTGATGATTGTGGTGCAGGGGACACACTGAACTGGGCATTCCAACCACCAGCAGTGGGATGTGATCAACTGGTGACCACTTCATCAACCGGACAGAAGTGATTGTTGATGCTTCCTGCCTCTTCCAGAAGATGCAGAATCCAGGGTGGGAGTTCCAAAGAAGTTCCAAAGAGCTGGCAGGGAGAGGAGGGTGTGCAGGCACCTGCTGATGGAGCCACAGACCTGGAGCTGCACTCCCAGGGTCAGGGGGTGACCCCAGACACCCCACACAAGCAGAGGAGCACCCTGTGGGTGCCACTCCTGGGATTCAGCCTGAAGGGGGATGCAGCTGCCTTTCCTAAAAGCATTCTTGAAACTGTTCTCTTGCTTCTCTAAATTAGCTGAAGGAAGATGTTCATAAAAGATTGCACTGCTCTGGCGCTGTGTTTTATCAACCAGGGGTTTATATCCTCAGTGCTTTCAGGCTGCTGTGGATGCTGAGAAGGTCAAGCTGCCCCTCGTCCCTTTTGTGCATTTTTACCTTCCCATTTTGGAATTCTCTCCCAGAATGTTTCCCTGGGTGATTTTCACCTGTGTGAAAGGAGACTGTTGAAAGCACATTGGTGTTTATGAGTGTCTGATGTGCAACGGCCATCAACCCTTTGTTATGAAGGAAAACATTCCCAAACATCTTTTCCTTAGCAGGGAGGAACCTTTTTTCCCTCTGTAGGAAAAGTTTAGGCTCTTGTGAGCACAAAATGGCCTTGCTGGAGAAAGAGGCTGCCTCTGCAGCACAGAGCAGGGGCCGGGTGCTGGCACAGCATCGCTGAGGCACCCACGGATGATTCTGCAGATTCCCCCAGATCCTGCAGCCAGGAGCACCTGGCACTCACAGCCCTTCCCACAGAAATCAAAAATCAGCCTCAGGTTGGGAAGGGGTGGGATTTGTGCTGCTCTTTACCTTGTCAAAAGCAGGCACAGCCTAAGCACAGCGCTGAGGAAAGCGATGGGAATTGACTGCTCTGCTGGTTCTTCCATTAGGAATTTTGGCCAGTCACCAGAATTGGGAACAACTGGCAAAACAGCACAAATGCATCCCCAAACCCACAGGCTGCCACCAGACTAGTGAGGCTCGGGCTGTCGAAAATCCTGAGCATTTCCTTCACTCACACCAACTTAATTGCCTGAAGAACACCTGGAGAGAAGGCTGGGCACTGGTGTAAAGTGTGAGTAGTGACAGCTCCCATTTCTGAGAACACTTCTTAGATCCTCCAGCACAACCAGGGGTGGTTGCTGCTTGAATATGGGAAAGGTTAAAAATGAGCACAGCTTTTCCAGTTCCTTGCAGAACTTTGCTGCCCACCCCAGAACCACAAAAGTGATACAGACCTGCTGCTTTTGTTTCTTAAACCCCAGCTGCAGACAACCTTTAAGGTGCAATTTTAGCTGCTGGTGCCTCGCAGTGAGGGTAAACAGGCTCAGAAATAGGAAGAACTGAAGATTCAAGGGCAAACGAAATGGGAACAGCCACAAGATTGGACAAGTATCAATATTTACTGGGCAGGAAGGAGCACAGCGTGTACTGTGGTGCACAGCACGTTATTTATTCCCTGGCTATCCAGCCACAGCTCACTCCAAGGCCTGGATGCCACGGAGGCTCTTTCCAATGCTGCTCCTCCAGAAGGCAAGTTTGAAAGCTTAGCCTGGGATAAAGCTGAGCTGTGAGTGAACAACGAGACACATCCGTTCTGTACACAGAATTTAGCAGGTTTTCACGCAGGTTTAGGCACTGGGTGAACACAGGGTTGCCTTCACTTCCCCCTTTTCAGCACTGCTGGGTGGAGGACTGAGATCCACGCAGGAGCTGGAGGTGTTGGAGCTCCCTGTCAGACATCTGGCTGCTCCCTGCCCCTCTCACCTCAGCCATGCTGCTGCAGGGAGAGAATAAAATGTGGAAACTGCTCCTTCAGCCCCGAGGAATCTGCGTCAGGTCCTGCTGCAAGCACACCACGGGCTCTGTGAGGACAGAAACAGGTGTTTGCTCCTTCCTACAGGATTTATTGGATCTCTCCTCAGAATCCCCTGTGCAGGCCAGCACATCTCCATGTCAATCCCACACGAAAATTTTATCTCCAGGAAGCAGAGATGGTGTGTGCTGGCTGGCTCGTGAAATATCCATAATTAAATTTCAGGACATCTACGGGGTTTTATATGGATTCAGACACTCTGAGAAATAAAATAGAGACAGAAGAGTCCTGGCCAACTTCTGTTGGCCTATGGACTTATTAAGTATTCCAATCCAAGGAAAGCAGGAATGTCAGTATTCCTGTCCAAAAATATCCTATTAGGACTATTTTATTTTAATCACAGCTGCACTAAAAAATACACAGTTCTTTGACACCATCCAATCCTCCTCCCCGATAGGATGAAAGCCCATTTTTCCTTTTTTATTACAATCATCTTGAAGACAGACGTGCCAGGAGCTGAGTAAAGGTTTGAGGCTCCTGTTGTATCCACCACGTTTATGTTCCACACACCAATAACCTGCTCAAGGTTGTTGGACAGCCCTGCTTCGCCCAGATGTGTTTTAAAGAGAGCAGGCAGGACGTGACAAGTTGATTTGGGGGAGGGTGAGGGTGTCTGAGCTGGGTTCTGAACCGTGGGGCTGCAATGCTGCTCGTGCACATATTAATGAACTGCTTTATTCGGGGATCAATCGACACCACCGGTGCTTCTATTGACTTGATAATTAGCAGCATCTTACTTTTGCTGGAATAAAGCTCGTTTCCCTAACATAAAATCTATCATTTTCAGCCCGTTATTAGCACAGAAACGTCCGAGAGGGTTTGAGTTTCGCTGCTTGTGGGCCTCGCCGGGAGGGCTCCGAATGTCCCTGTCCTTATCCCTGTCCCTATCCCTGTCCAGCCCGCGGGGACACCTCGCCCGCCGTTCTCCCGGTGCCGGGGGAGCCTTCCCACAGCTCACCGGAGGGGCCGGGCGGGGGCTCGGGGGCTGCGCATCCCCCCCGTGAGCCCCGGAGCCGGGATGTCCCAGAGCCGGGATGTCCTAAAGCCGGGATGTCCCGGGGCCAGGATGGCTCTGAGCTGAGATGCACCAGAGCCGGGATGTCCCAGAGCTGGGATGCCCCCGGGATGTCCCCGAACCGGGATGGCCCCAAACGGAGATGTCCCGGAGCCGGGATGTCCCTGAGCTGAGATGTCCCCAAACCGGGATGTCCCAAAGCCGGGGTGTCCCCGAACCGGGATGTCCCCGGGATGTCCCCGNCCCGAGCTGAGATGCCCCGGAGCCGGGATGTTCCTGAGCCGAGATGTCCCCGAGCTGGGATGTCCCCAAACCGGGATGTCCCCGAGCTGAGATGTCCCCAAACCGGGATGTCCCTGAGCCGGGATGGCCCCGGGATGTCCCCAGACTGCGATGTCCCCGAGCTGAGATGCCCCAGAGCCGGGATGTCCCCGAACCGGGATGTCCCGGAGCTGGGATGTCCCCGGGCTGTCCCCAAACCGGGATGTCCCCGAGCATCCCAGCGCTCCAGGAGCAGCGGGCGGAGCATCCCGTGGTGCTCGGTCGGAGCGGGAGCCGTGCGGGACTCGGGAGGTCGCGACCACCCCCCTCCATCCCTCCCTGGAAAACATTGCGAGCCGTTCCACTTTCCTCGATTTTATTACCTGAGGGAACCTGACAGAACTTGTAAAGACACAATTGCTACCGAGCTTCCAGCGGCTCCGGTTTGCGCGGCCGAAACTGGGGGAAAACTCAGGGAAAGTGGGGGGAAAATAAAGAGATGAGCGGAGGCGAGCGGAGCTTCCTCGTCGTGCGGTATCTACGGAGCAGAAAGGAACTCTAGAGGAGGTGGAAACACAGAAAAGAAAGAGCAGCGCCGATGGTTGGGCATGGACAGCACCGCGAGTGAGGTGGAGCCGTCCCCCAAACCCCGACCCCTTCAGTCAACAGGCCGCAAAGTGTCTTAAATTCATTACTTGGCACTTATTGAAATTCGTGACGTCGAAAATGGATTAAAAAAGGTGAAGCAAACCTGAGTGAAACAAAATATATTGTACTGACAACAAATGCAATGAGATAACAGCATCTTGCTTTCTTTTTTTTTTTCTTTTCTTTTTTAAATAACTTAAAATACACTAGAAAAAATATGGTCAATATAAATAATTTTGTTTTCATGGAGAACAAATAGATACAAAGCCCGTCCATACCAAAGTTCGCTTAGAAGAGCTTTCCCTCTGTCTTGGCAATAAGCATGAGGGTCTGATGGCAAAATCTGGGATAACAATCACTGACTGCAGGGTACCCCAGGTTAAATAGCTATACGTCTCTCAAATAATAACAATAATAACCAAAAAAAAAATCACAAGATTACGTGAATAGATACACCTTTATGAGATAAAATGTAAATGTTTGACAGTCAACTATCAATTCACAAGTTATAGCCAAAATAAACTTTGTTCGTGTGTATCAACATATTTTACATGTACCCAGTACCTCTTATCGGAATTGGCCGTGGTGTCAAGTGGTGGTTGGGAATTAAATACTCTTTTTTTTTTTTTCTTTTTCTTTTTTTTTTCCTCATTTACCTGTGCCCTCAGGACAGGAGAGACCCGGCAAAGGGAGGCAGGCTCCGCTCTCCTGGCGCTTTCCGCTCCCTTTTATTTCGGAGGTGGGACAGCAAACGAGCAACACAGATTTAAGAGTGGAAAAGGTAGTGCTTGATCTCCCTCTCTCTGCCTGCTTCCCTCCAAGATTAAAGGAGAAAGAACCCAGCCACGTTTGTTTGTTTGGTTTTGTGGTTGTCTTTTTTTTTTCTACTAAAGATGAGGGTGAAGTGCAAGTGAATCAAAGGACTCCATCAATGAAATACAAATACATGCAACCCGGAATGCTGCTGGAGGAAGTATCCCGGACAGTTTCCCATTAGAAATTCGCAGAGAAATCATTGTCTTTTTTTTCTTTTTTTCTGTTCGTCGTCGTCTTTCTCTTCTTTTTTTTTTTTTTTCTTTTTTTCCTTTTTTATTTTTTTTGTCGCTATTCCAGACGTGGTTGTTAAACTCAAGTATCTGATGCAACGTGAAAGGAGGCCCGCCTCTCTTATCAAATTTCTCGTATTAAAGTGAACTTCGCAGAAAAAGGTCAGTTTCAAAACCTGTGAACTTCCCAGCTGCGCGTCCTCTAATTCCTTAAATAAGTATATATCTCCCGTCCGTTTCTCCTCTCCCTCGTTCTTTTTTTTTTT
>VZRZ01002942.1:232768-331336 GCA_013398175.1 Climacteris rufus
CCTTCCCTTCCCTTCCCTTCCCTTCCCTTCCCTTCCCTTCCCTTTCTCCCTTTTCTCCTTCCCCTTCCCTTCTCCCCCCGCCTCTCCCCGCTGTCCCTCCCTCTCCCCGGGGCAGCCGGGCCGCGTTCCCCCGCCGGGGCGGCTCCCTGGGCGGATGGGGCGCCGCTCCTCGGACACGGAGGAGGAGAGCAGGAGCAGGAGGAAGAAGAAGCACCGGCGCCGCTCCTCCTCCAGCAGCTCCTCGGGCAGCCGCTCCTACGGCCGCAAAAAGTCGGGCAGGAAATCCAGGTCGCGCTCCCGGGATCTCCAGTCCTGGTCCCATTCCTATGAGAAAAGGTGCATTTGGAGGGATTTTTAAAAGTGGAGCTCCTTCCAGCACAAAGCTGGGAGTGTTTGGGTGCAGCGGGTTGGAATTTTCTAGCACAGGTTGCTCTGAGTTTTGGAGGTGTGAAAATGTTTTGGGTTTCATCAAAGTAAAAAGCCAAACCCGCCACTGTGAGCAGGAAAACCCACAGCACCTTCTCCCTCCAGGAGCACTAAAGCAGGGAATGTGCACATCCAAAGGTAAATCCTGCATTAAACCAGAGGAACCCCAGCCAGCTAAAACAACTCTTCCTTTCTTCTTCCAGCAGGGACACCTTCCCCTATCCCAGGCTGCTCCAAGCCCTGTCCAATCCGGCCTTGGGCACTGCCAGGGATCCAGGGGCAGCCCCAGCTTCTCTGGGCAGCCAGGGCCTCCCCATCGTCCCAGCTGGGAATTCCTTCCCAATATCCCACCTAAATCCACCATCCTGCAGCTTAAAGCCATTCCCTGTGTCCTGTCCCTCCATCCCCTGTCCCCAGTCCCTCTCCAGCTCTCCTGGAGTCCCTTTAGGGACTGGAAGGGGCTCTGAGCTCTCCCTGGAGCTTCTCCCCTCCAGGTGAGTCCCCCCAGCTCTCCCAGCCTGGCTCCAGAGGGGCTCCAGCCCTGGGAGCACCTCATGGCCCCATCCTGGTTGTGTCAGTGACTTGTGCTGGTGGATTTATTAGGAAGTGGAGCTGGAAAACCCTCCTGGTGTCTTGCTGCCCTATAAATCCGGCAGGAAGTGCTCCTGACAAACCTTTCCGTGGTGGCTGCAGGGAGTGCCAAGGAGGGACCTGCTGGCTGCTTGTGGGGGCTTCCTCAGTGCTTTATTCCCACCCCCATCCCTCCTGCTCCTGCTCAGGATCTCTGTGCAGCCCGAGGGGACAGGGTGGGATGTCCTGGGTGCCATCCCAGCCCTGTGCAACTCTGAATCTGAAACACACACCAGAGCTCAGGGGGGGATTAGGGCTTGGATGCAGACCAGTGCACTTCAGCTGCATCCAGAAAAGATCCAAGTGCTTTTGGGGTCTTGGCTTTGCCCTTGGTTTAGGGCATTTGCTGCTGCCAGTTCAGCCCGCTGGATTTGCCCCTGACCCTCCAGAATCCAAAGCAGCAGTTTCTAAGATTGCTGTCCTTCATCCAGCAGGAACATTGCATTCCTTTTCCAAGTGCAGAGCTGTTCTTCAGCAGTTGCCCTAGATATCTTTCCCACTATTCAGCTCCTGCAGCCTTATGCTGGATAATCACTGAGCACAACCTGAATTACAAAAGTATTTCCACGGTGTTGTATTTTCATATTAATCACACATAAAGACCAAAAATGTGGAGGATTTGTTAATTAGTTAACTATTTGGGGGATGGAGAGAAAGTGTTAAGATTTAGATTGAATTTGGATTTTGGATTTTTTCACCTTCCTCCTTTGCATCTATAAAAACTTATTGTTGAAGAAATGCAATTGGGAGGGAGGGGAAAACGAAGTTCTGATTGCTGATTGGACTCAGGAGGGACCTTCCCAACTCGAATGAAATAAATTAACCCTGATTAACTGATTACTACGAGGATTTAAGAAAGCCCCTCCCACACTCCATGTTTTGTATTTTGGAGTGTGAATATTTTGAGGGGTGAGTATTTTGGGGTGTGAGTATTTTGAGGGGTGAGTATTTTGAGGGGTGAGTATTTTGGAGTGTGAATATTTTGGAGTCTCAGCTCTTTGGGGTGTGTGTGAGCTCCTTGTTATCATGGGACGCAATAATGGGATTTAAAACTTTGGGATCACCCAACAAACCCCCCAGGTGTGTGCATGCTCCTGCAGGGATTTTTGGGGATTTGTGGCCCTTTTTGGGAGCTGTGGCACTGACAGGCTGGCTCTGTTGCAGGCGCAGGCACAGGTCCAGCAGCAGCTCTTCCTACGGCTCCAGGAGGAAGCGCAGCCGCTCCCGGGCCAGAGGCAAATCCTACAGATCCCAAAGGTCCAGGTCCAAAAGTAGAAGCAGGAGGTAAGAGTGTTCCCTCAGAAAAAAAACTATTATTCCTACTGTAAAAACATTTCTGTTAAATCTTAATATAGTTCCTGAGCTTACTGGAAATAGTGGCTGCAAATGATGTCCCTTAAAACTTCCCAATGTGGAATCTCCCAGTGTTTTCCATACCCTGATTACACTGGTGAATACTGATTTTGTACAAAAAATCATGAGTAGAGTCACTTGGTTTCACAGAATCACTTGGAAATACCTTGTGGATTTTTTTTTATCTGGTTACCAATTTCCTTAACCCCAACACAAAACATTGGCTTCCTGAAGTGTAGAATAAAGTGTTTTTCTCATCTGTGTTTCTCTTGGAAGATGAAAAGTATTTAGTGATGCAAATTGTAATTAATATTTAAAGATGTCTACAGGTCGGAAATTTTTCATACATTGATTTGTGACAGATATATTCAGTAATAAACACAATTTAAGTATTGAAATCTTAATCAGAAGTTGCAAAAGGTGTTAAAAATCTGCTTTTCTTCTTCAATTAAAAGAAGCTCAATTTGTGTTTGTGTGTATTTTTCAACTAAGAAGTTTAACTACAGTTTATCCCTGGGTACCAGAATTACCATTAGCATTTTCTCTTGATTTTCAATTAATTATTGAGTGGATCAGGCAGATCAAAGCTGTTTGGGTATGTATTTAAAATCTTCAACCAGGTGCTTCTGTGTGCCTGCACTAAGAATTTATTAAACCTGTGATCTCCATACACAAACCAGGAGAGCTGTTGCCTCTAAATGTTGAAAAATTGTTGTTGAAAGATGAAAATATTCCACTTTCTGTTATTTGTGTTCTGCCATGACTTATTCCCAGCTGTTCCTTAGGAGAGTGGCCTGGACCTTTATTGTTGCAGTGCCTTTGTGGTAAAAATCTGATTATTTCAAGTGCCTGATCTCTCTTGGAGTATCCTCACCATCAGAGCTGGGGAGTGTGTAAAGATATTCCTGTGAATATCCACTTTTTTTTCCTGGGAAAATCAGTTTTAACCCACTGAAATGTCAAAAGAATGAGGTGAAAAGGAAGGTTTTTGGGTATGTCACATACCCAGTGTTAGGAAATGTGAGAAACTGATTTAAAATGGTTTTTATGGTAAGAAGTATAAATTGCAGATCAATGGTTTTTATGGTAAGAAGTATAAATTGCAGATCAATGATTTTTATGGTAAGAAGTATAAATTCCACATCTCATTAGCTCTGGTTTCATGGTCATCTTTTCCAAGGGGTTTGCTGATTTTAATCATGGTTACAATATATTGAAATTTAGCACCTAAAAACTTGAAAAACGTGGCTACTGCTAGGAAATATCGTGTACCAAATATTTTATTTAACTTTGTATCATTAGGAAGGTAGTGCTGCACCTTTTATAAATGCTGATCCTATTCACACACATTGAGGGAAAATATTGATTAATAACATCCTAAATAATCCCAGAAGAGTCTAAAAGCTTAAAATTAAACCCAGCAGCACACGTTCAGTCCTTTATTATAATTTTTTCCAACTCTGCTGTAATGTTACACTGAAGAGCTGTGGATTAATCTGATTTTGGGGAGTTAAATCTTGGTTTAGCAAAAAGCTGCTACTCCAGGCCTGTTTGCCCTGGTTGGCAGTGCTGAGCTCTTGCACTGATGCCAAATAATCCCTTTTTTTGTCTCAAAATCACTCCATGCAAGGGCTGACCAACTTTCCAAGTACTTCAGGATTCCTCAGGCTGGAGAAAAGATTGTGGGGGAAAGAGGGAATATCATGGAAGGGTACAAAAAATAAACCTAAAAATGAAAATGGTGGGAAAAGGTGATTTAAGGATGGAGGGTTTCCCATGTATGACCTGGGCAGGTATGAAGGGGGGGAAGGCAGATCCCAGGGATCCAAATTTTTTATTTTATGGCTAAGGAATTAATCTGTGGAAGGTTGTGGATCCCAGAAGTGGAAGTGAATTAAAAAGGCAGGTGGAGAAGGAAAATCCACTCAAAGCTGTTAAATGCACAGACAATATTTGTCTTGGGAAGTGTATTTATTTGTAGTGTTCCCTTGGAATTTTCATAAATTCCACCTGTCATTCCTTATTTTTTTTTTGCTCAGGGTGGGACAACTTCTTTTCATATGACTTTTAAAGGTAAATACTGAAGAAACCACTTGTAAATAATTAATAAAAAGACCCACAGGAACTCAGGCACCTTGTGTTACTGTAGTTAAGGAATTGTTGCACCCATGGAAATATTCCTGGTGATTTCCAACTTCTGGATTGCCAGTGGAAGGTGGGAAAGCTGCTGCCCCAGCAGGAACTGGAAAATCAACTCTGTGCTCTGTTGTACCTGCAGAGTGTTATCCCCTTTATCACCTGAGCAAATGTCATTTTTACATTTTATATTCATTATTAGGAGTCTGGCACTAGAAAATTAGCTTCACATTGGAAGTGAAGATCTGTTCCATGGTCTCTTTAAATCCCTGGAATTATTTTTGGTATAAGTCATGCAGATGGCAGAGATTCTGTATCCTGTAACATCTTTTCTCCCTAAAATTCCCCACCAGATTTTAATTTGCTTTTCCAGGTAGCGTTGTTAAAAGTAATGTATTTTTTTAATAACTTCTCTAACACAAGAGTTTTATTTGAGCAGGTGATTTACAGTTCTCCAGCACTGCAAAACACTGAGATCTCTCAAGTTTTAATTTGAAAAGTTGGATTTTTATAGTGACACATTTTAAAATCTTTTCAATAGGGCTTGTTTGTAACCTAAACCAATTTTTCCTACTTTATTTGAGAAGCAAACTGATGCATATTAGAACTATTTTATTTTAGATACATTTTTAGAGTGGAAAAAAATGGGGCTTCCCAGTGTTGCTTGTGCTTTGTTTGAGCAGATCAGAAAACTTGTGCACATTATGATTATTTTAATTTGGAAGCATTTTTAGAGTTTAAAAAGTGTAGCTTCCTAGGGATGCTTGTGCTTTATTTGAGCAGATAAGAAAATTTGTGCACTTTATGATTATTTTATTTTGGAAGCATTTTTAGAGTTTAAAAAGTGTAGCTTCCTAGGGATGCTTGTGCTTTATTTGAGCAGATAAGAAAATTTGTGCACATTATGATTATTTTAATTTGGAAGCATTTTTAGAGTTTAAAAAGTGTAGCTTCCTAGGGATGTTTGTGCTTTATGTAAGCAGATAAGAAAATTTGTGAACATTGATTATTTTAGAAGCATTTTTAGAGTTAAAAAAGTGTAGCTTTCCTAGGGATGCTTGTGCTTTGTTTGAGCAGCTAAGAAAACTTGTGCACATTATGATTATTTTATTTTGGAAGCATTTTTAGACTTAAAAAGTGCAGCTTTCCTAGAGCTGCTTGTGCTTTATTTGAGCAGATAAGAAAACTTGTGCTTATTAGAACTGCTCTGTTTTAGATGCATTTTTAGAGTCAAAAAAGTGGGGCTTCCCAGTAATGCTATAAATTCAAAGCTGTCCTACAGCGAGGGAGTACAATGCAAATAGGACTTAATAAGATCACAAACTGAATTTCAGCAAAAACAACCAAGATTTACATTAAATTAGGAATTTTAAAACCGATTTAGTTTGTTTTACTGAGCATTTGCTTAATAACATTTTGCCTCCTTGCAATCTTTTTAAAGCCAATAATTCGTCTGTGAAACGCAGGCACATCCTCCTGTGGAAAAATTGGAAGCAACAGCTCCCTCTCTGCAACCACACATCCAGAGCTGGAAAGGAATATTTCAGCTCCCCCAGAATTTAATAAATCATCCCATTTCCTAATTTGATCATATTAGATGCTGATGTGGAAGGAGCATTTCAAATACCAGCTCCTCATTAATATACATCAGGCTGGGGAATAGCAGGGAATACTTATGGAGGGATGTCACAGTTCCTGTTCCTTAGTTTACTAAGTGGAACAGGTTGATGTGATCCTGGGTGTTATTTGTCACTGTCTTGCTAAAATGGTTTGGGTCGAGTTATGGAGTCCAGGAAGACGGTGGCTGATAAATCAAAAGTGGATTGAGTGGACAGGAGGCAGTGATTGATACTGTGACAGGATATGAAGAAAGGAATCTTGATAGGAGCATGCCTGATATTGAATATGAGAAGGAAAATGGCCCTGGAGTATGGATATTATTCAAGGAAATGAGAATAATAATATCATCTTGAAATTATTGCTGGGTGAAGATTAGGAGAGTTCTTATTAGAATATTCTGCTGCTGGGCCGTGGAGGAGCTCGGCTCCCAGAGAATTCCTGGGTGGATGGAGTCCTCTTAATATTGCCAGAGTTTGCACTGTGATTGTTCTGCAAGTTAATCAGATATAAAATACTTTGCAGCAGAACTTGCAGCACAAATCTTCTCGTTCACGGAGCTTTAAATAGAATTAACCAAAAAATGTTGATCTTTGTTCCTTGATTTCATACAGTTCTGTGATTACAGAGTATTCCACTATAATTGCCTTTAAATATGCAAGTTTGCTTTATTGTCTGCACAGTGGTTTTGGCTTTTCCCATTATGTTAAAATGCAAACTGCTGCCTTAAAATATCTTTAATGCAGTTCAACTTAAAAATTGACACAATAGCAGCGAGTACATTTATACATATTGAAGAAGAAAAAAGATTTTATGGAAGGCAATCCTGCCTGGAGTCCTGATCCTTTGGAGTGTGGGTGAAGATCTTTTATATATATATATATGTGTGTATATATATATATATATATATGGGATTTTTTTTCCCCCTTATGTGTGTTTGGGTACACATTTGCATCTTATTTCTTTACCATTCCTCCAGTCTAATTAATTTAATATTAAAATGTGTGCAGCTTGTTGCAGTCCAGGGCCAGGGGATGCCCTTCTTAGGGGTGCCTTAGGAATAAACTTGTTTTTTGGGATGCAAAAGCAGCAAGGTCCCAGCAATGTAAACTAGAATTAACTTGGGTTCAACCCTCACAGCTTGGCAGAATTCTGTGTTTAGCAGTTAATTTGTACTACTTAAAATTAGGGTCCTCAGATGCAGTGTGGAAAAGGTCATTAAATAACTGAGTAAAACCCCACTGATTTTTTTTTTTTGGTCTTTGAGGATTTTCTCTTTTTAATATCTTCTTAAAAATATCTGAATTATTGCTATTATATATTTTAGTGAAGGGTTGATACTGCACAGTTTTAAAGACTTTTTAAAGATACTATCATGGAATGCTTTTGTATTTGTCTTACTGGGATCTGTCTTCGGTTAATCTCTCTTTTTCTCCATACAATGTATTATTTTAGTGTGGGATTAATGTGCTGGAGTATTTCCAAATTAAAACTTGGCCTATCAGATCTTAGAGCTGGTAAGAACTACTGGATCAAGACACAATCTGCAGTAATTTTGGTCTAAACAGCCTTTTACTTGTGGCAGTATCTGTGCTGCTTGGCACACACTGATGGAGAGCTTTCCATGGATTACAGAGTAAAGGCTTAATTATGAACAACTTCAGGAAGAATTGCCCCAAACAGCATTGGCCTAAAAGGAAATTTAAGGTTTTTAGGAGAGAGGAAGATAAAAGAGGATGGACATTTGGAGTGGACAGCAGGTAAACAAAAAAAATGGTGAGGGGCCTGGCAAATTTGGTTGAGAGTTTATGGAGGAACAGGAGGATGTGGAGAAGAGAATGATTTTTTAAAAAAGGAAAAAAAAAATGGAATGTCTGAAATAGTGGGCAAAGATCTGATTTTTAAGGATGCTGAGAAGAAAGACTGAATTCCAGGCTCTCTGGATTTGTTGTTGCAGGTGAGAGCAGAGCCCTGGCTGTGGCACTGAAAAGGAAAATCTTGGGACAAAGGGAAGGTTTTTGTGGATTTATAATCCTACAACCATTGGAAAATGTGAGCTTTGTGTGCTGGGGAAGAGTTGGAAATGGAATTGGGGTAAGAGCAGCAGGATTGACTCAGGATGATGGGGATGTGACACACAGGGCCCTTTTTCTGCTGCAGGAAGCCAGAAATGACCAGAACTGCACAGAGAAGGGTTGGGCACATAGAGCCAGTCCTGAAAAACCCTCAATCTAGGAAAAGCCAGTCCTGAAAAACCCTCAATCTAGGAAAAGCCAGTCCTGAAAAACCCCTTAATCTAGGAAAAGGCAGTCCTGAAAAACCCTCAATCTAGGAAAAGCCAGTCCTGAAAAACCCTCAATCTAGGAAAAGCCAGTCCTGAAAACCCCTCAATCTAGGAAAAGCCAGTCCTGAAAAACCCCTCAATCTAGGAAAAGCCAGTCCTGAAAAAACCTCAATCTAGGGAAATCCTTTGGAAATAGCTCCTTTGGAGGAATTTTCCAAAGAGAACCAGATAGGAATCCTATCAGAAATCAAGCAATGTTATTTAATGTAAACATTGCTTTTGAAATTCCAACCCAAGCCATTCCATGCTTCTGTAATTTTATTCTTTTAATTAATTCTTGTGATTGCTTAATTTTTTGCCTGGTTGTAGCCACTGGAGTTACTGTTCCTTTAAAGTATTGATGTGTGTTTAGGATGTTTTTTGTCCTGTCCCTGCTCCCCAGGTTAACCCACTCAGGTGCAATTACCCAGGATTATGTAAGGAATCAGTGTAAATATTACACTTTCCTCTCTTTTTTCACTGCTGGGAAAGTGTGAAGCCTTTGGTCCATTAGCAAATAGATTTAATTAAGATATTGTAGCATTCCTTTTATGAAACTTCAAATAAAAGCTCGGGGCAGGAAGGTGCAATTCACATTACTGAGTGTGATCTCTAGTTTTTCTGCTGATGGGAACGTCATCTCATGTTGATTTTTCCCACAATAAATCCAAACCTGCAGCTTTTATTTAGGTTCTTGTTGCATTCCAGGTAGTATCAGCAATAGCCTCGAAAAATACAATTTTTTTTTTGTTGTAATAATTGACTTTTTTCAAGAGGAATGAACAGTTTTCCTCCATGGCTGTGTTGGAAAGGCACAGAGGTGGAGCAGGAGCAGTGGAGATGTCCTGGAGCACCAAGCCACTGACGAGCTCATTGCCCAGCCCTAATTGACCACTTTGGGAAATTAAACTTCACAAGGCAACGCCAAGGGCCCTTCAGTTATCAATAAGGCCACAGAGCTGCAAGTGACAGTTGCTTTGATGCCTTTCATTGGTATAAAACAACAACAAAAAAGCCTTAAAAAAGCTCTGAATGCATAAGTGCTGTTCATTTAGAGCTCAGTCTAGAGTCTAATTACATGTAAAGTTGATTTTTTCTGAGCAGTCCAGGTGTTATGTACACAGAGCTGCTTATTTCTCTGAAACCTTTCATTTCTCCCTTTGGAAAAGGGTCTCTTTGCAGGTTGTAGTGTTTTTTTTCAATGCTTCAGTTTTCTGTTTGGAAGAAGAAGGAGACAAGAAAAATACGATTCCCCTTAGTGGGGAATTGCCTTTTTGATTTCAGCAGGGCTACATTCTAAACCACTACGTATTTTAACTTTTTATTTAATCCTCTTTTTTTTTTTTCTCTACTACCAAAGCTCTGGCCATGAAATAGAATCTGTTATTTCTTTGCTGCAGAGCTCATGTTTCTCGAGGCAGCTCTGCAAACCAACGTGCAGCAGATGTCTTAAGGATGCCCTGGTAATCCAAGACCCTCTTTGCTGTGTAATTTTTGCTCTTTCCAGAGTTCATTTCTAGGAGTGATTTTTCCCAATGTGAAACACAAAATAGTAGCATTTAGTAGTAAAAATTTATTCTTTCTTCCCATCTTTCTTTCTAATTCTAGTAATATATGGCAGGAAGAGAATCTGGTTAAAACGATGCAGGCAACAAAAAAAGTTTATTTATGAAATATTTTGTATTTGAATGTAAAAAAACCTGAGCAAGAGAAACAGTTGTCCTGTAGCAGCAGAACACAAGGAGCTGTCAACCCCATTATTAAGAATTCAACCTGAATTTTCTTGGATTTATTGAACTGAACTTCCCTGAGGTTGTACAAGCCAGAGGGAGATTTTCCTAATGTATCTTCTGTGGCCTTGATATGGAAAGGGCAGGGAGTGATAGAGCAAAGGGGAGGGCTCTTGGGTGGGATATTGGGCAGGAATTGTTCCCTGGGAGCGTGGGGAGGCTCTGGAATGGATTTCCCCATCCCTGGAAGTGCCCAAGGCCAGGTTGGACAGGGTTTGGAGCAGCCTGGGATGGTGAAAAGTGTCCCTGCCATGGAACTGGATGAGCTTTAAGGTCCCTCCAACCCAAACCATTCCATGATTCTCTATAAACCAGCATATAAACCCTGGAATTCTTTGCCCTGAGTTTTTTCCAGGATTCCAGGCATTGCTCCTCAGCTGGGTGTGAGCAGCACAGTCACTGCTGCACACAGGATTTGGGATACATTTCTAATGGATTTTATCCCATAAAAATCACTTGGCCCTCAAGATCCAGATGGGCAGCTCCCAATTTGTGCTGATATTCCCAGAATGTGCTTTGGGAGGGAGCTCATGCCAGATTAACCTGATTAAGATTGGGGAACTCTGACATTCCCTGGCTGTCTCTTCATCCTCTGCTGCTGGTTCTGCTCCTCCCACATCTAAATTTTGGAGTTTCTTAGATTTTTTCCAGTTTCCAAGGCAGGGCACTGATCCCCCAAAAATGCCAGAGCATCATGTAGAGCTGACAATTCTTCATCTGCTCCTAATTCAGCTTTACTGGCAGCAAACTTTGTCATGGCAAAGCTGAACTTGCCTTCAGTAATTCCAGATTTTCCCGAGGTGGGATGTCCTAGGAAGAAAAGGTTACCTAAAGAAATTTGATAAATTCAGTCTTCTGCAGTGGTTTTGTCCTTTTGCTGTTAAAATAGGGTTTGAGTAGCTATCTGAACAAAATATCTGATGTTAAATATGGGATCACTTCAGTGAAAATTTGTTTTTGCTCAGTGTCACCGGAGATAGGTGTAATTAAATATATAATGTATATTTTAAAATCCAGGAAAAGGTGGGAATTTAGTATATTATAATTTTAACCATAAAATATTCTGATTGTACTCTTGTAGAATTTTATTTTGAATCTTTTAGTTATCTGCAGAATTTTTACATGCAGAGCTCCAAAATCCTGTGAAATATGTGCTTTCAGCAGGGAGTTTCTTATCCATAGATATTATTTTCAGATAATCTCCAGTTGTGGTTTTCATTGGCTCATCTAATCTCTTAGTAAGGCAGTTTCTCAATGAATTTAAAGGGTCATCTTGTGCTCAGCTCAAATAGCTGGTGAAAATTTTTGTTATAATTCTGTACCATGAATTTAAATCCTAGAAATGAAAGCAAGGACAGCACTATGGTTTTATTATTTTTAATTGTGCATACACTCGTAGGTATCTATTTTTCTTCCACAGTTTTTGGTTCTCCTCTATGGAAATGTGCAGGGATGAAGCTGAATTGTGACAGAATTTCAATTAATCTGTGGCACAGCACTGAAAATCTGTTCCCAGTCCATATCAAAAAGAGATGCTAAAAGTTTTCCTGTTAAAGCTCTGAGCTTCTTGATTGGAGAATGGGTAGGAAAAAAAAGCAAAGCCTTTTCCTATTTTTCTCCTATATAGTCTTCTTGAAGTTCTTCCAAATTAGATTTTAAATGCCAATTAGGAGGTTGAATATACTAAAATAAAAGCAAATACAACCAAAATGGCCTCACCTTATGGCTAGTTAGGCTTTTTCTCTCAAAAGCAGAACCTTTGCTCTGAGCATGGCTTTGAGAAAGAGATTCAGCTTAATGAACACATTAATTAGAACCATAACTATTTATAAGATAATTAGAAACGAAGCACGGTAAACTGGGCTTTTCCTGCAATTAATGGAGGATTAATTACTGGAGGTAATGAAGTGGATTTTTAAATGCATTAAGGTGAAGTACAGAGATGTGCAAGGCTTTGTGATAGTTGCATAATTATTCCAGGCTGTTTGAGCAGAGCTCGTATGAGCTCGCTAATAAGCATCATTGCATCATTATGTATGCACTTAAAAAGACTTACCACCAAAATGACTGCCTAATTATTTCTAATTGGCAGGACTCTGTGTAGTCATTGAGCTGTTTGTAGCCATTTTAAGGTTCATTTAACTATCCTTGGGGCCATGTGATAGATGGGAAAAAAGCTCCCGCTCCACGCCGGCCTTGGCTGGCGCCGCTAATCAGGTTTGGTGGGCTTGGGTTTGAAATGCATTTGCTCCTGCAGAGGTCAAAACCCGAAGTAGTCCAAGCAAAGTTTGGCTTTTTGAAGCCACTTGACTGTATTCATTAGCAATTAGCAAAATAATTGTGGCTGTGGCCGTGTTTGGATTTGCACGGGGCTCGGTGCGCTTTCATCGGCCGCCCTTCTGACGGCGCATCAGCTTCCCGGGAATCCAGGAATTCAGGAATTCTTCCAAGAGACCCTTGCAGCAACTTCAGTGCAGTGGCATCTGTTCAGCTGCACCACCTTTCTCCAGTCCTTTGGTGCCTTAAGCAGCTCCCAACATTTCAGCACCAGCAGCTCCTTTGCTCCCCGTTGATTCCCAACTGGAAGTTGCTGCCCCGGGATGGCTTTCAAGGGCATCTCCGAGGAATTGGGCATTAAGAGGGGAAGCAAGGAGCAGGCAACTGGAATTCTGGCATTTCCCAGAGTTTGGTAGCATCCATTTCCAAGATGTTGACAGCTCTGATATCCAAGGACGTGTCCTGGCAGCGGGAATCATCCCTCTTGTCCCAAATCTCTTGGTTGGGTTTCAGCGCAGCGCCGCATCCAATAATTCCATTGGAAATGTTGTGACTCCCCTTTCCAAAGGGCCTTTTTGGAGATGTTAGGCTCAGTCTGGAGCTGTTTTATCTTCCCAGGTCAGGTTGAAGGTGACATCCCATTAGGAAAGTGGCTGGGAAAGTTCTGTGGGAGCGTGCTGTCCCGTGGGCTGTAATCACAACCATCTGCAGGCTGTTGTCAGCCTACAGGAGCCACTCCTGCAGCTTAGGGAAACACTGCTGAGCAAATTGCAGGCCAATAAAAGAAAGGTCAGCCTTGCCATTTTTGCCCCCCAAAAAAATGTGGTTCTGGTAATTTAATATTAATGCATAACCCGAAGAGTTATTATGGTTCAAGTGTAAGGTTCATTGGAAAGAGTTATTCATTAAAAACCAACCAAAAAGTCATTTGTTCATGAGATATTAGTTCAAATAACAGAGAAAGGGTTGAAGCAAGGGAGTTGTGGCAGTGTAAAGTAAAATAAAAACAAACCCTTAAGGGAAACTGCAGAATTGCTTAATTTAAAAAAAATTTGGTTTAATTTTGAGGCTTCTTGAAAGGTAATCTTTAGATCACTCTGTAAGCAAATGTTCAATACAGAAAAACTGTATGAAATACAAGTAGTCATTCATACTGATACTCATTAGGAATTTAATTTTATGGAGTCCCATGAAATCTGTGGTGATGGAAATTGCTCTGTAGTTTATCAAAACCAGGAAATGCATTTTAGAGTGAAACCACAGTTGTAATCTGTTGGAACTTTCTGCTTGGTTTTATTGGGAAGGAGTTAGATTATTTATCTGTGTATCCATCTAATATGGAAAATGGGTGGTTAAATAGACTATTAGTGCAAATTGTTCCCACTTACTCAGAGGGTGATGATGAAGGGTGGGAGGAGGAGTTGTTACCCATTGCCTGCAAGGAATCTTGGAATTCTCAATGTTGTGGACCAGGCATCAGGATAAAGTAAGATTTGGAGTGACTCTGCCAAAGTTCCTGAATTATGGGGTCTTCCCTTGCTTCAGCCAAATTAAAAAAAAAATGGAATTACCTGAATAATCCAATGGAGTCTTGTCCTTACAGTGTAATTCACAGGGAGCAGATCTGCTGGCAGGGTTGGTGCATCCATGGAGTTGAAGGTTGAGAATGAAAGTCTGTGGAATAAAATGGATTGTTGGGAATGATCTCAGCTCATCCAAGGAATTCTGACACCCTGCTTGCTGTGGCTCCTCAGGGCACCCCTGTGTTCTGTGGAGCAGCAGTGCCAGGCAGGATGGAGCTCTTGGTGCTGTGTGCTGAGCTGGGCACGTCCAGAACAGAACTGCAAAGCCTTGGAGCTTGAGCAGCACCAGGAACCAGGAGGTGTTGGGAGGATAAAGTTGGAGAGACATGGAAAATACACCAGAAAAAAACAAACAAACAAAAAAAACCCAGAAAACCAACTGGTAGCACCTGGGGGCATCAGTGACTCCTGGAGGGGTGGCAGACAAATCCCTTGCTCAGGGTGTTAACTCAATATAAATTTAACATTTCAGTTCTGAAATCCCAGTATATTCCTATTCCCTCCCCTCCAACATCCCCATGATGGTGTTAATGGTGTTAATTAATCTGAATCTTCCCAGAATCAGGATGGAGCTGTTGGGAGAGAACTGGGGAAGGTTTTGAGCAGCACAGCAGGTATTGGTTTATTTTTAGAATTCTTTAGCTGCCTGATTTTGGTAATATTAGTGATGGAAAAATGCAGTTTTCATTTGAATTGTTGCCTTCAGGTTTGGAAGTGGAGAGGAGTGTGGTACATGGGAGCTGCTGTTGCAGGGTCAGGAAGCTGAGTGATGCAGCTCTGGCATTATTTCCTGAGTTTGCTGTGGTTTTGTGAGGTTCTTTTGTGTTTTAAACAAAAAGCAGAGCTCAGAGGAAAGTTCCATGAGAATCCTTTTTAAACAAAGCCCAGGTTTGTAGAAATCACCTTATAATTCATCTCTATCACCCATTTCAATTAGGGCTGATCCCAAGCAGTTTGTGCTCAGCATCCTCAGCTGATCAGAACACATTTTGAAATATAATAATTAAGTAGTTTTGATGCTTTATGTATTTCTTCTAAAACAATCCAGATTTTGTTGTTTCTGGTATGTTTTATTTTAAAATATTTCATGTAACTATTGCACATTTCATGATGAAAACACGAATTTTTTTAGAATACTAAGTGAAATTTTCAGAGTTTCTTCCCTGCTCTCCCTTGGAGTTTTTAATTAGTCATTAGAGGTGAGGTTTGGGAAGGACAGGACAGGGTTAGAGGTGATAACTTGTAGTAAAGGAGATTTTGGGGCTGATAAATGTGGCAGCTCTGTGTTCCTCAGCAAGAAGCTGTTCACTTTTCATCCAGGAGAATATTAAAAACAGACCCTGCTTTGCTCTATCTCCTTTGTGTTTGTAACATACAAAATATTAAAGGAAGATGCATCTAACTTGCATGGAAATAAGAAAATTTTCACTGCCTTTATGGAGTGTGCACTGGAATATAGTCATAAAATACCCAAACTCTATGTTGAACCTTTAAAAGATTTTGAGTGGATGATGTGATATATTATTGACTTCTTTTTTTTATAAAGCATTTTTGTGACTTAATTTTTGGAGTGAAGTTACAGCAATTTTCATGAAAAATGTCAAGTTTGGTTTGTTTTTAATTCGGGAACACGAGGTGATATTCTAAAAATCTTTCTATATTCTTTATATGGTAGTAAAAAGTATAGGTGGAATACCTTGAACTTTTTACATCTTATAAAATTTAAACTTAAACTGAGTGGTTAACACTGAACTAAAGGAAAAAAAAGTCTTTTTTTCTGAATTATGAGCACAGAATGGGTTCATTTGTTAGCTCTCAGGTAAAAGTGGAGACAGCTTCTCATCCAGGTGTGGTTTCCAGTGTGTCCTTTGTGGACATTAGGAATCCTGTCAGTCTCAATGTTCCCCATCTCCTAAATCAGCTATTTATTTCTAAGGACAGGATATGCCTTAATCCTGTGTTTAAACAGTTTTTTTTTGTCTTTTAAATGGTGCTGCAGTGTTGAAGAATGAGGAATATTCAGATTTTTTTCCCCTGTTGTTTCAATTTAGGCTCAGTGCTGGTGGCACTTACCTGTCTCAGTTGACAGTGATGGTGCTGCAGGATGTAAATTGGGATTTTTGGGTGGTTTTTTGCAGTTTGTGAGACCAGACAGCGTGAGTTGATTTCAAACATCTGTTTGGGTAATTCCATTCAGCTGTCTAATGTCAATTTGGGGATGGAAGGACACACAAATATTACAGCTCTAAGCTCAGACCATCACTGGGGCCTCACTCTTGGAGGTTTTACGATGACAAAAACTGAAATACTGAGTTTGTCCCAGACAGAGGAGCAGTGTTTACCTGTAACTAATTTGAACTGAGGCACAAGGGAAGTGGAAAATCCCAACCTGAAAATCTCTCCTCTCTGTCCCTTAACATTTTACCATAATATCGGAAGTGTTGTCAAATTTACAACAAATAATTACCTGGGTCATGATTCCATCTGGAAAATGAATTGGAGCCTTTTCCCTGGCTCTGTGATACATCCAGATCTTCCTGCCATGGCAGATGCAGAGTCACTAATGCCTGCATGAGGCAGAAAGGAATAATCTGCTGTATTTATCCAGAGTCCTGGAAGAAAGCTGGACCTTTGTTTTTTCAAATAGATTCCAGCTGCAAGGAGAAGGGAATAACTACACGTGTTTGGATGCATTAATTACAAAATCTGATGGATCTGCTTGCTAATAGAATATTCTACCTCATCTGTTCCTGTGGAATTCAAGTTTCCCCCCTTTTTTTTTTTAAGATGTAAAATGTCTTTCCTGCAGGATGACACCATTTAAACTTTCATACAGCCCATTTTTTTTTTTTCTGGTTGCTTTTCCTTCAGCCTAAGCAGTGACAGTTGTGGAATTTGGTTGGGAGAGGAAGGAATTCTGCTATCCCAGGTTGCTCCAAGCTCCGTCCAACCTGGCCTTGGGCATTCCCAGGGATGGGGCATCCTGTGCCAGGGTCTCTCCGCCTTCACAGGGAGGAGCTGCTTCGTTCTGAAGGAATAAAATGGGGAGAGAATCCCCTCCTGCCATGGCTGATGGAGTGGGGCCAGCTCCCAGTTCCAGTGGGGCCAGCTCTCGATTCCAGTGCAGGAGCTCTCGATTCCAGTGGGGCCAGCTCTCAATTCCAGTGGGGGCAGCTCCCAATTCCAGTGGGTTGCTGGGAGCTGTTCTCCCATCCCGATCCCAGCCAGCCCAGTTCTGTGCAGGCCAATGTAAGGAGCTTCCTGAGGCACTTGGTTCAAGGACAGCACCAAAAATCCATGGTTTATCTCCCTGCTTGGATAGCAGCAGTTTAATCCACCATGTATCTCTCAGATAACACTTAAAGTCTGGTTTTTGGTTTAATTTGCTGTTGAGGTGCTCCTGCAGCTGGCAGGGTCACGTCACCTTCTCTTCCATCGCTCGTTCCTCAGGCAAGGAGTTGTGCCCAAACTCCAGGAGAAACAAGTGCCCAGCCAGGGGCTGCTGGCACCAAAGCTCTGTTTCAGTCTACTTGGTGTTTCTGGAGTTGGTTCTTTTCCACCCAGTTGCTGGTTTCCCATAATTTTTCCAACACCTTGGTGCTGAGCTGGCCGTGCTGAGTCGGAGTCGCGCCGGGCTCTCGGCTCTGGATGTTGAGTCTTCCCAAAGATTTTTTGTGGGATAATCAGGGCAGGGAAGGCATCTCCATCTTCCTTGGAATTCAGAACAGGCAGAGAGGAGGTTGCAGTGTGGAGAGCTCAGTTTGGAACCAGCCAACAGGCTGAGCATTCCAGGAGTGTCTCATGCATTGGTTTTTCCCTCCAGCTGGATTCCCGTGCTCGCCGTGCCCACTTTCCAGTAACTGCATCTTTTGGGAATCACAGCTCATGGGAATTTCTTCTCCTCAAATGTTTAATTCTGTCATTACCACAGTTTATAGCTGGAGAATTGCTGGGCTGAGTTGGTGCTGATGTTTGGTGACTCCATTTCCTCAGCTCTGCACAGTTCCTGGTTGTCCCAGTTCTTGGTTTTATTTCATCCCGCTTTTCTCTGGCACTCTGGATATTTTTAAAATCTTAAATATTCCCTTATTCTTGTTTTGAAATATGTTTTGTCACTTACCAACTGTCTACATTTCTGCATTGAAACAACTTTTTTCCTCTCAGCATCTGTCTCATTTCAGGTTTAAACTCTGACTCTGCTGCTGCCTCGTTTTGTTATCACTCACCTTATATTTAACAATAAATTTAAAAAAAAGTATTATCATACATATTATTTAACTTCCTCAAATACATGCATTTTAAATTTGCAAACTAATAATGACCTGACATTTTTATGAAGTAGCTGCATTTGCATTAAATGTATACATATTTAATAATTTCTGCAGCCTGAATGACTGCAATTGATACTTGAAATTATTTTACCTTTCCAATAACTTGTACCGTGATTTTTTTTTCTTGCTGGTGAAGTTGAGTTAAACAAGGAACTTTCTCTTAATGTGCTTTGAAAGAGAACATGGCATTTTGCTGCAATTACTTGTGTGTTTGCACTCTGTCTTTATTACCAATCTGAACATCCAGGTTTGATGCAGTGCAGTTGTGTTTCATTGTTCTGGCCCAACCTTTGGATTTATGGCTGAAGTATTAAAAGAGCCCTGAATTTGTTGGGTTTTGTTTGTGGCCACTGAGATAAAAATAATCTAATAAGGCTTGTGTCAGGTGAGAGATACTTAGAGGAATTCCAGGGGAGAACTTGACATCTCAGCAACATTCCTTGGAGTTGGGGCTGCTCTTTGCCAATAAAACAGATTATTTTTGCAAAAATTCACCTTCACTGGAAGAGCTCAAAGAGAAGAAAACAAACCCTGTCTTGGTTTTGGGCTCTAATTCCTCTTTGCATTTAAAAAAGTCTCTCTTTTGCAATTGTAGCCTTTAGAAAAGATTAGGTTGGACCTCTAAGATAGAGTTCAGTGCTTTAGTGCAATATAATTGGGGAAATACTAAACGCCACTGACCTCATTTCCTTTAGAACAATGAAAATTAATAGTTTCACGTTTTATTAGGCTGATATTCCAGATGTAGTGTACATTTAATTAAGTGTAGTTTCCTTTTGGTTATGGTATGTGGATCTGCTTTTTGTCGCAAATTCTTTCTAGTTTTACAGTTTTCCACATGTTTTCTTTCACCATTTATGATTTTTTCAAAGCGGGGCTATAAGGATTTAAATCACTTTAGCATGCAGCAAAACAGTTCCCATTCAAACAATAAACGCCATTTTAAAAAGCCTTTAGATCTTCTGTCACTTCATAAATATAAATGTATAAAAACATTATGCAGTTGTAGTGCCCACCTGCTAATTAAATGCAGATTTCCTCAAACTTGTTTTAAAATCCGCTTATTTGTTTCAACTCGGTCTCTGCTCAGAATACATATGGCCCTTGTGAAACTAATTATGCTTATGGAGCAGCTGTTAAATTTAGTGCAACTAATTTTATCCAATATTTTACATTTTAATTGATTACCTGTGAAGAAATTAGCAAATTAACACTTATTGTGCAGTAACTGAATGGGCTTTTATGGAGACTTTCAATTTTTACAAGCGGCCCGAGTGTTGATGGAATAAAGCCATTTCTTAGGGTTGGAGATAGGGGAACTTATTGGTGAGCCTTGATTATCTGGTGTGAGAATTTAGGGATCCTGAGTGATGCCAAGCATCTGTGTGTTCTGTAACTTAGACATGAAAAGCAGCTTGGAAAGTAATGGCTTTTCACAGAATTTTGGGAACATATGGGCTTATCTGGATCTAAGAACTCTTTGAAGATCTTTGAACTTGACTAAATGACTTAACCTTTGGCTTGGTGGGTGGGTGTTTTGGGTGTTGTTTGGGGGGAAGGGGATCTGTGCTGGAAATCTCCTCTCTGGCTGCTTTTTTTTATTTTTCCTCTCCAGTAGTTCCATAATTTGAACATTTTAGGCCTTGCTTTAATAGGACTAATTGTGGTTCTTGTCATTTTTCAACAGTAGATAAAATGGAAGCTCTCTCTCTCTTCTCTGCCAGATCTGTGGACTTTTGTTCTTGTTTGGTGATGAGCTGGGGACACAGATGACTTCTTGGAGCTTTTTCTTATTTCCTGCTCTGTAGATCTTGCAAGATCCTTTCATAGGAATTAAGGGCAGCTCGCAGGAAGGGTGGAAAGGGATTTTCCCAAGGGCTTGGAGTGTTGGGACAACTGGGAATGACCTAAAGCTGATGGAGGAGAGGTTTAGGTGGGATATTGGGGAGAAATTGTTCCATTTGAGGGTGGGGAGGCCCTGGCACAGGGTGCCCAGGGAAGCTGTGCCATGGGCAGGGACACCTTCCACCATCCCAGGCTGCTCCAAGCCCCATCCAAGCTGGCCTTGGACACTTCCAGGGATCCAGGGGCAAAGAACTTTGTACAATGATGGAAAATCCAGGAAAAATCATCTCTGGAGGAGGCCAGGGATGTCTCTGTGGGGATCCAGCCCAGGCCACTTTACTCAAACCCATTAAAAGCTGTTTTCTTTATATAAATGTCACCTGTCACCAGGTCTCCTTAGCCATGGGAATGAGCAGAAATCTGGGATTTGATCATCCAGCAAATCTGAGCTGAGTTTGCTGTTATTTGAACCTGCAAAGGAGAGATGTGAACTCAAGTTCAGATTTGAGTTGAGAAACTGAAGTTCTTTAGCAATAAATATTTGAGATTCTTTGGTTATTCCTGTTGGGAGGACTGTGCCCTTAAGTGAGGAGAGGCCTTGCATCAATTAAAGGTGATTTGTGTTGCTACAGGGCCTTTTTTTGGTTTGTTTTGGTTTTTTTTGCTCTTTTGGACTTTGCATCTCACCTGCAGAGCTCTGAGAAATCAGAGTGACCTGGGCATAGCGAATTTAGGGCAGTGCTCTGTAAATCTGTGCTGCCTCATCATGATGCTTGTAAAAACAGTGTCTTTGTGCTGCCCAAAAGTTAGATTTCATATCCAGAATGCTCTTTTAGGTCAAAACTTCTCTGCCTGAGGAGGAAAAATGGATGGATGGATGCTTAGACATTTGTGATGACACACTAAAAATCCACTTTGAGAGAGAAAACGTTCTCTAGTTAATAACAAACCACTGAAGTGGTAATTTGACCTATTTCTGAGTGTTAATAGAGTGACAGTACAGGAGAGCTGGTGTTGGAAGGTACCAGCTGCTGAAACAGGAACCCAGCTCTGACCTCTGGAGCTGCTCCTGGCAGGAATAGGGACCTTAACTCCCCTGTGCTGGACAAATCCCAGAAATGTAATTTATAGCCTCATCTGGATGTAGGATTTTCTTTTGCTTAGTCTGTTGTTGAGTTTTATTAAGCAGTTGTTGCTTTTTAAATGAAGGGATTTTTTCCTCTGTGATTTGGCTTTTAAAGGCCTTGGGAGTTTTGTACTCCACGAGGTGCTAAATAAACTTTTTTACACTTCTAAAAAAAAATTTCCCCATTTCCCTTAGTCCTTAATGAAACTTTTCCAGGAGGTGCCATCAGAACTTTGATGGGGATCAGAGAATTGTAGAAATCATGGAATGGTTTGGGTTGGGAGGGACCTCAAAGCCCAACTCATTCCAACCCCTTCCACAGACCAGGGTGCTCAGGTAAGAGAAAGTAAGGAAAACTTGACCTGCTGTTTTCCTAAATATCCCTTCTCTCCTCATGTAGCATGGAAAAGGTGCATTGATCTGGGATAAATCATTAAATAAAATTTAGAAGATCTTCTGCAAGCAATTCAGGAATAATGAGAAGGTGTTTTTGGATATAGTCCTAATAATTTTTGATTTTTTTTTTTCCCTGCAAGTATATCAGGAAGAATTTCAATTTATTACACAGGAATGGATAACATGATGAGAATGGAGTATCCTTTATCCATGTAGGAACCCAACTTAGTAACCAAAGACACAAATAGCAGTAGCATCCAAATCCCAAATATATGCACAACCCCTATGTTCAGTTTCTTGCATTATTGGGCCTGCAGAGTTAGAATATTTACAGGTTTTCTGCCAAAATACCTCGAAGGTGACCAAGTGCAGCCATCAGGAGGTTGGTTTGGCCGTGTCTCTCCTGGTTTTTGTTGGAAATCCTTCTTGGTGACAACGTATTTCATGTGCAAACACGAACATTTAGCCGTGCTTATTTTCCAAGCTGAATTGAGCAGAACTCAGGAACTGAGAGTTGAATGTTCAAGGAAAAATCTCCTTCCTTTCCTTCTTCAGTACTCCAAGATGACTTTGTTGGTGGATGAATCGTGTTGTGTGATTTACGTCACTTTGCTCCAACTCTGAAGAAAGACGCCACGTTTTCTCTTTGACTTTTTTTGACCAGTTGACCGTTTAAAAGTCAATGTGTTGTTATTAAATGTATTAATAATAATAATAATAAATGTAATGAGGCTGAAGTGCAGTGAGAAGGGCTGACTGTTGACCTCGGTGCAGGTCCCGCTCCCGGGCGCGGCAGCGCTCCCGCAGCCGCAGCAGCGAGCGCCGCAAGGGCCGCGACAAGGACAGAGCCAAGGACAAGGCCAAGGCCAAAGACAAGGAGGGGCATGGCTCCAAGGCTGGGTAAGTGAGCTGGAAAAATGGGGAAACTGCACCAAAACCCCTCTGTGGGCCATGAGTTAACAGCTGGACTTGCTGATCCTCGCAGGCCCCTTCCAACTGGGAATATTCCGTGAGTAGGACACGTTTTACTTAGGAGCAAATACAACCCAAACCCAACAGTGTTGTTTCACTCTTGTCATAATTTACCTTAAATTCTGTTTTATGTAAGCTAAGTGGGAATTACTCAAAGTGTTTGAATAGCTGAACTTTGAGGATTTGAAAATTCTGGGATGTGACAACATTTCTCACCAAACGATGGTGGAGTTTGGAATTCTTTCCCGCCCCTTGGTTTCAAGTGGGCTAAATAGCTTTTTGCAGTTTAATATAAACATTCTTCCCATGTGTAATAGCCACAGTTTAAGGGAAAAATGAGGAATATTGGGAAGTATGAGGACTGTTTGCTATGAGAAGATGGATTTCACTGTTCACAGACCCCTGCACCTCCTCCCAGTGGCAGAACTTGGTTCTGGGCTTCAGCTGAGGCTCAAAAATGCAATTTCAGCACAAGCACTTGCTCTGGGTGAAGGATGGGACCCCTCTGAACCTGCTGTCAGCAGATTTCTGCTTGGAATACCTTGGATTGTTGCTTGCAGATTTCAGGAAAGGCAATTTATGTAATTCCCTCTGCTTTATATACATCAGGCTCTCATGCAGCCTTCACTGTGGTGTTTGTCTTTTCCCTCTTTATCTGAGCCCTTCCAGAAAAGAAAACAATGGAGTGTCACTTCATGGTCTTGCCTTGGGTGGATTCCCCCTGAAAAACACTCCTGAGGAATTTCTGGAGCAGCATCTTCCACTCACACATGGGCTTCTGTTGGCTTCTGGAATTTTCCCTTTGTTCCCTGCAGCAGCAGGAAGATTCCATGGTTAAGCTGGATCCAGTTTGGATTCTCTAAGCAAATTAATTTCTAGATGTCTAGATCAGCTCTGAAAGTATCATTGTTCTCCAGAGCCTTTCCAGAACCTCCAAGATCAGGGAATCTGTGGTGGAAACAACCCTGTGCCCTCTGCATTTGGAGCAGATCCTGCCTCAAAGGCACCTGAAGGACCAGGTCTAGTTCTCAGTTTAAATTCATGGCTGTTTGGGATGTATTTATTCAAAATAGCTGCTTTAGAGCTATAATGAAGATCATCCTGAAGCCAGATTGTGGGAAGATGGAACATAAATTCTCAGCTGCTGGTTGACTTTATGGTTTAGCTTTGCATAAAGGAAGGTATTTCAGTTTGGCAGCACTGCAGGTTATCTGAGAGTTGTTGTATATTTGGGACTTTATTGTTCCTCTAAAGCAGAGAATCAAAATGGAACTTTTTCATTAATTAAGGAGGAAATTTGTTTCATCTAAAGCCTCATGATGATTTTCTGTCCTGTGCTTTGCTTGGTTGTAGATGTGAGGGGGGAAGGCTTAACTTGTTTTTTATATTGGGACAACTTTTGGTTCTTTCAAGGGAGATCTTCTCATCACAGAAAACATCTCAGGAGAGATTTCAAGAGTTAAAAATGAAAATTATTTTTAGAATAGCCTTCTGGGCATTGTCCTTTGGCATTCCCCATTTCAATGGTGATTCCTTAATGTTCAACACTGAACTTCTTGACTGTTGGAGCAGTGTCAGCTTGGCTGTGGTACAGCTCAGCTCTTCTCCTCTCACATCCTGAAATGTTTTAAGGAATGTTCTGCTGGTCCAGCCATTATGGAGGGAAATTGTGGCTGCTCTGAATGTGGCTTGGGAGCTCCATGGAGTTCCCCCCACTCCCAAATCCCACATTTAGACTGGCAGCTCCTGCATGCAGGATGTCCAGGGCTTTGAAAGTGGAGGTTTCCATAGCACTACAGTATTTTCCACTATTTTTTTTTTTGCTAATCAAAGCATTACATTCATCTTTTATTTATGCTTTTTGAAATTCATTTGTTTTAAAACAACTTGCATACATGTCTTCATTGACCTGCTTGGGTGTGCTGTTGAATTTTGATGTTTCAAGTCTTGATCAGCTTCAAAACGTGCAAATTCTGACACGTGCTTTTCATAAGGCTCCTTGTTCATTGCTAAACTGGGGGCAAAAAGCTTGTTAGTTTTAAATAACTTTTCCTAGATTTATGGGTTTCATCGTTGCTTTCATAGTAGCAGGGTTTGGGATTACTTTTCCAAGTGATTTTGACAATTTTTAATGGAATAAATTAAGAGCAGCTTCTCAGTTGTTATGAGAAAAGCAGCGGTGAACCATTAATCAAACCCGACCACTGGTTTAATTGCTGAGACTTAATAAGGTTATTGATACATTTGGGCTTTAATTGTTGCACAGCTTCTTAAATTCTTTGGCAGATCAGAGGGTCATGGAATAGTTTGGGTTGGGAGGGACTTTATATCCCATCCAGTGCCATGGGCAGGGACACCTCCCACCGTCCCAGGCTGCTCCAAGCTCCATCCAACCTGGCCTTGGGCACTTCCAGGGATGGTGCAGCCACAGGGAAATCCCCTCCAGGGCCTCCCCACCCTCCCAGGGAAGGATTTCTTCCCAAAATCCCATCCAACCCTGCCCTCTGTGCATGGGAAGCCATTCCCTTGTCCTGGCAGTGGTGCAGACCTGAGGAGTTCTCTGTTCAAACACAGCCTCCGTTTTTCCTTCTCAGGTCTTTAAAGTTTCTCTGAGGTTTCTCTGCCTAGGGACCTTTTTCCAGAGGCATTTCCCCAAATCCCTTGGAGTTTGATTTCCATGCTCAGTGCCCTATGGATGGAGCAGGGATGCTCAGTGCCTGTTGATGACTTTTTCACTGTTTGTTTCACAGGAGTAAAGCAGGAATATTGGAGTGGTGAGTTTGACAGCAATCAGCCTCTCCTGGAGCTTGGCATGTTATTCTTTTTCCCTTCCTTCTTCCCCCACGATGCAGTAGGAAGTCATTTATGCTAATTGGCCTGATTTGCATACAGGTTATGGAGTTGCATGGTGCAGAGCACCCCCAGAACTCCTTTGCAGCTCGTGTTGAGATCAAAGGGGCCGTGTGAGAGCTGTTGTCTGACACCGAGCTGGGTGGTGTTGTTTGCATTAAACATTTATCACACTCCCAGCCTGACAGCAGGAAACTCTGGGCTTGGCTAACATGTTTTCATGCAAAATTTATTGGGAAAGACGAGGTGTTGTAAAGAGATCTTGTTGCCTTTCACCAGTGGCGGAGGGGAAACGTTTGATTGAGAGGGAAGATTCCTCTGGCGCATTTGGCTCGTGTGTTGCACCAAGATCTGGGAAGGGTTTGGCTTTAAAGGAGCGATAAAAGCACCTTGAAATGGTTTGTGCTGAGAAATTGCTCTGACAAGTCCCGTGAGTGTTCTTTTGGTTTGGATTCTGCTGGGTTTTAACAGCAGTTGGGATCAGTTATGGTCCCATAACTAAGAAATAAGTTGATATTTCTAAATTCAGTGCTGACTTATTAATACAGACTAATACACTGAATTACTTAATAGTTCTGTGCATGTGAATGTAAACTCTGGGATTTAAAAGTATTTGCTGAGAAAGTCAGGAATGATTATAACCTCTGCTGTATAAACCACATTTTTTTGGACAAAAAGAGATGCTGTAATTAATTAACAACAGAATAAAGCACTATTGATTATTCCCATTTAGTGGAAGGTGTCCCTGCCCATGGCAGGGGTTGGAATGAGGTGGTTCTCAAGTCCCTTCCAACCCAAATCTGATCTAAGATTCCATGATTTTGGCAGCTGCTGCCTCTGGGACATTGTGAACAATAAATGTGAAGGTTTCATCTGCTCTCAACACCTGTAAAATGCTGGTGTTTATCTGATCCAGTTGTGCACAAATATCTCTGCAGTTGTTGGCCCAAGGTATTTGTGTTCAATCATCCCCATTCACTTCCCAGTGGGATTTTGTCACACCACGCCTGATTTTGTTGCTTGAAGACCTTTCCTTCAAAAATCTTACCTGACAAAATACATTTAGCAAGGAGCAGAAATGTGCAAATATAAGTTGATTTCAGGGTGCTACACCACTTGTTTAATTTGCACTGCTGATGTCTCAAATTTGGTTCTTTTTCATTATATGGAATTTTTTTAGACTTTACTTTGAAAGAGGGCTATGAGGACAATCTAGAGAAAGTACTTTGTGTTTAGTTTGTGCTCAGGAGTCCAAAAGGAAAATATATCATACATATTTTGTAAGTTTTGATCCCAAATATAATAAATAAGGATTGCTTCTGGGCTGGAACCTTGCATGCCATGCTTCAACCTTGATCATATTTTGTTGTTGAGTTATAAACATCCTGGAGTAGGAAAATTATGGCAGAGCCTTTGCTGCAGTAGAATGGATTGGTGGGAATTGTAGAATCTGTGGCCAAAAATCCACCTTAAACATGGTAATTCATAGAAAAACTGGAGAACTTCTTTAAAATCTGTTTAAAATTAGGGACTGCATTTTGAATGCTGAAAGCAAACTACTCCAATCCTGTGTTGGAAAATAGTTTGAATACTTACAGGAGAAATTTCTTTGTTCTTTTGTCAGAGGGGAAAGATCTTTCCTTAATCCAAGTGGTTTTATTTGCAGTGTCTGGAGTAAATTAGGAGCACTTTACAAGAGCTCCAGTCACGCTGCTGAGAGGTGCTTGTAGTAAAGTTTTAAGATGCTTGGTAGGACTTCTTAGTTCCAGTAATTTCTTTTGGTGGCTTCTTGAAGAACAGCAGATAATAAGCTTCTAAAATTTTATGCCAAGTTGAGCCCCTTTATCCAACCTGGAATGCTCCAGAGGCTGCCAGGCACTTTGACTCCCTGCACAGTGGGGTTTTGAGGATCTTTAGGATGTATTGTCATGAAGAATAAAACCAAAATACCTCTTCTATGAATTAATTCTTACTGTTTTTACCTTCCTTTCCACCTCCAGCCTGCAGGCAGAATCCAAACACGCAGGTAACAAAGAAGTCACCTCTTACTTGTGGTGGGTCTTTGAGGGAAGCTCAATGCAGGGAGTTGGAATATTCAAATTTCAGAATTTGTGTTTCCTGATGGAAAAGGAGCTGAGCAGCCTGGGTTGCTTCCCAGAATTTGTGTTTCCTGATGGAAAAGGAGCTGAGCAGCCTGGATTGCTTCCCATGCAGGTGCTCAGAGGAAGGTTCCTGAGAGCACCCAGGACTCAGAGTGCCCAGGCTACACGTGAGTGGTTTTATTTCTTAGGAAAAGGAGTCCAGGAGCTGTGCTGGAAAGCAGAAGGAAGCAGCTGAGAGGCCAAATCAGGACAGTTTCCTCTTCAAAAAGTCAGCCAAAGGCTAATGGGAAGCAGAGGAAGGGTTTTCCCTGGAAAGGACTGAGACCTCCATATGCCCAGAGCAGCTCGAGGGTCACTTGCCTTTGACCGAGATTTGTTGCTATTGTTGTCTAAGCTCTGTTGGCCTTGTTTTTCTTTTTGTTTGCTAAAAATCCCCTTTTAGGACTCAAAAGACTGGCCATTTATTTAATAGGCAGCAGCATATGGGATGATTTCTTATCCTTTCACTCCCAGACAGCTGGAAAAGCCAGCGTGGATGGGACATGTGTGTAAGCTGTGGAGCAAAACTGTACAGGAGGTGCTATGGAACCACTGGCTCTGAGAAATAAATAGATTTTAGCCCAGAGTAAGCACTTCATTTTCATTCATTAAGTGCTTTTTGTGCTAAGTACAAGAACCTTAAGTTTTGTGTTCAAATTCTGTGGTTCAGACTGTCAGTTAGCGATGGTTGTTAAATGAGCTTCCCTGCTAAATTCATGTACTGTGTTGAGGGAATTATATTTCTCCCCATTTCCAGAAATAGATTTTGGAATGCATTTGAAGGCAGTATCTTCAAAGACACACATTCTTTTAAGCTGTTTAAAATTTTCCAAACTATCTGCTCCTTAAAACTGCCAACCACCATGATTGTACTTTTATAACTATATAATTTGCATTATCCTGGCTTTTTAATGGAATCACTCCTTAAACACAGAGTATTCCTGCTGAAAGAGGGTTTTGTTTGCCCACATGTCCAAACACACACACGTTCTGAATGTAAACATGGAGTTTTGGGTTGGTTTTTTTTCTTTTTTTTCCCTGGGACACCTTGTGCTGGGAGAGCAGCTGACTATTGTTTTAATGGCCTCTCTTAATCTGGGCATGAGGAATCCAAACTGAATGATCCTGGAGCTGTGCAAATCCAGTTAGTGTGAGCTGTAATCTCTTTACTGGGTTTAAGTAGTTGGAGTGGCACTGAGACACCCTGCAGACACTGAGCAGCAGAGATACAGTAATCACCTCACTGTGCACCCGGGTCCTGCATCCTGCAGCTAAAGCCACGAGTCCCCAGCAATGATTTGGGGAAAACTCAGCCCAAACCCAGCACAAACTGCTCCTCAGAGCAGGCAAAGCAGAGCCAGCTCACCAACAACCCATCTCACTGTGGGAAAGTGAAATTGAAATTCACATTGAGGTATTAAACTCTCTGTTGCACCTTGTGTTTTGCATTGAGAATGATTTTCCTGGAGTGCAGCTTACCTGCTGTGGAGATGATAAACCATCTCTGGCTTTGGTTAGGAAGGGAAGGAGCATCTTAGGAAAAAAACATTTCTAATGCCCATCTAATTTTGGACCTTTCTGTTATTTAGAATTATAATGTGGCAAATTAAATGAAATCATCTAAATTGTTGATCAGTGATAGGACACAGGGGAATAGTTTTAAATGAAGAGAGGAGAGATTTAGATCAGATTTTGGGGAGAAATCCTTCCCTGGGAGGAGGTGAGGCCCTGGCACAGGGGGCCCAGAGAAGCTGTGGCTTTCCCATCCCTGGCAGTGCCCAAGGCCAGGTTGGATGGGGCTTGGAGCAGCCTGGGACAGCGGGAGGTGTCCCTGCCCAGGGCAGGGGTGGGATGGGATGGATTTTAAGGTCCCTTCCACCCCAAACCACTCTGGGATTCCATGATTTACTCCCAGGCTCTGGTTTCATCCTTGGCACCTCCTGGTTCTGCACTGGGCAGGATGTTCCTACTCAGTAGTAGTAAAAGCCTACAAATAATCTGTACATACATTTTTTTCACCTTTTCATTAGGATAATTTTCCATGGAAGTGGGAAGGTTCTTGGATCTTCCCATGGAAAAGGCTGTCCAACCCAAATTTTGCATTTTGAGAATTTCTGAGCCTGATTCCCATAAGAGAGTTCCAAATGCAGTGGGTGCACTTGGTCCTCATGTCCCTCTCTGTTCACTAAGAATCCACTGTTGGAATAAAACACCTTCAATTCTGCAGCAGAATCCATGGAGTGATCCTTGTGACAAATATTCAGCATCATGTTGGATTTATTCCCTTTTTTCCATAGATTATGGCAACCTGATGCATTGCAGTTTTTCTGGGGGAAAAAATCTTGGAATCATTTCCACTTCAACCATCAATTTTTACATTATTTGCAATGTAAAACCCAACATCTTTAAATATCCACGAAGGATGAGGCTGGGAAATGCTTTGTGTGATTTCCAGGGCAGAAATGGGAAGACCCAGAGGAAACATCTTGGATGTGCTGGGGATTCTCCTGGATCCTGCCTTGCTCCTCATCTGCTCCCAGCAGCTGAAGTTCTTGTAATACAAGGCCCATTTAATGGTGAATTATGTTGGGAATGATTTTTTCCTGGACTGAAATGGAACCAGGAAGATCAGCCCATTCTCTCCAAATGGATTAAGGCATTGATCAGGAAGGTCTGACTTGGCTGCTCCCATCAGAATCTTTTGAGGCTGCTTAATGGGATCATGCTGTGCCAAAGAGGGGAAAAAAAGGGGCTTTTCCCATTGATTTTTGTCAGGTGGGCATTGCTCTGTGCTTTGAAAAATATTAGGGAAATACAGACAATGGATTTATGGGAGTGTTTAGCAGAGGGATGGGGAATACAGGGCAGGAGGAGTGAGGAGGCTTCATGTGCCTGTCTCTGCCATTTCCCTTTTCTCTTTTTATTTCCTCTTCTTCTCAGCCTTGTCAAGTAAAAATCTCTATTTTCTGACCACATTAAACAGGATTTTAAAAACCTGGATGAAGCCTTGGATAATGTTGCAGCAGGAGTTTCTACTGGGAGTTAATTTACAGGTCCCCTGTGAGTCAGGAGCATGAAGATGGAAGAGAAGGAAGGAGTTTATATGGAGTGGGAGCCACTAAATCTGATTTAAAAGGTCATAATGTGTTTTATATTGAGGAGGACAAAATATTAAAATTCATCAATTAATTTGTTTAAAAAAACAAAACAAGCTTTAGGTCCCACAGCTTGTTGGAAACTTTCCATGGGCTTTAAAGGTTATTTTAATAAATCCGCTACTTTTCTTATTTTTTAAACATTCAGCCTACAATAACTCAGTGAGTTGATATTTGATAATTAGATCTTGATGTTAAAAGCTCAAAATTTTATGTACTATATATTTTATATATAACTTTTGAAAATTACATTCTGCACTGTAAAATATTTTGATTCATGGAATCATTTTTAGGTTGTGCTTCTCACTTTGCTTGTGGGAGAGAAGTTTTCTTCTGACACAGTTTCCTAGGTTTTGATAAATTTATTTGCTCCAACCTGGCCTTGGGCACTTCCAGAGATCCAGGGGCAGCCACAGCTTCTCTGGGCACCCTGTGCCAGGGCCTCCCCACCCTCCCAGGGAGGAATTTCTTCCCAATATCCCACCTAAATCCACCATCCTGCATTTTAAAGCCATTCCCTGTGTCCTGTCCCTCCATCCCTTGTCCCAAGTCCCTCTCCAGCTCTCCTGGAGTCTTTTTAGGGACTGGAAAGGGCTCTGAGCTCTCTCTGGGTCCTTCTTTCCTCCATGGTTGGTTGTTTCTCTTCCTTCTCTGCACTGCAAGTTTTGGAGCTTGGCCCAGCAGTGGCACCAGAGGAACAGACAGGAATTGATGCCCAGGAAATTCCACCTGGACATGAGGAAGAACTTTCATGGAAAATCCCAACCCTGCCATGTGCTCTGGGATGAGCAGGGAGCTTGAGCCACAGGAATCACTGGGGTCCCTTCCTGGGATAGGGATGCACCAGAAACCTGGGAAGAGCAGCAGAGATTCCTCAGTGGGAAATAAAGCCCCACAAAATCCCCAACACAGGGATTGGAGCTTCTTTATCTGGAATACAGAGCCTTTGCTGCTAAAGGGGTGTTAATCACACTTTATACAATATTTTGAAAGTGTGTTCCCCTTCAGTGCTTTTCAGAGCTCTGCCCAAATGTCGTTTAAGCAATTCTGAATATTTTACTTGCCTTGCATAAATGATCTTGCAGTAAGAGTCAGTACTTCTCTTTTGGTCCAAAACACCTTCCCATAAGGAGAACATGTAGTGAAATCCCTTTTTTAGTCACTTTTTAGCCATTTGGGAAGAGAGGATCCCATTTCAGCGTGGCACTTTTCACACATGATCCTGCTGATGCTCCTGTCTGCCAGGAGAAATCCAGGGCTCAGTTTTCCATGCAGCCTCGTGCTGCCTTTTCCCTGCTCTGCCTTTAATCTTGCACCGTGTTTATGTAATGCAATAGAAATGTTGCTAACATGATTATACTTTTCTATCTTATTAGCTCCAATACTGAGCACAATAAAATGGAAAACTGTTTAAATGTTATGTTTAAGTGCTTGAGATAAGAGTTCTTGTAAATGAAATGTGATTACATTTCTGTAATAGATCTTCTCTGTCTGCTCGGACTTTGTTGAGCAATGTAATTCTTTTGGGATTGCTGTTTCTAAGTTTGATTTCTTTTTTTTTTTTTTTTTTGGTAAAAATAGCCCTGTAAANTTAGCTTTTCTCAAGTTTTTTTTTTTAATTTTGTTTTTTTTTTTTTTTTTTTTTGGTAGAAATAGCCATGTAAAATGTTACACACCACCAGACAATGAGCAGAAATCTATTGAAAAGGCAGAGTTTCCTGCGTGAGGCAGAAAACTACGGAGCAATGGTTTTCTTTGTGATAACCAATTTGAATTAAACATAATTCCCCAACATCACCTTGAATTTCCATCTGTGTAACCCTGATGTTCTTAAGCACTTTGCATTTACCTAATGCTCTGGGCTATTTTCCCTTAGCATGTATGGCAAAGTGTGACTATCTCCAAACTGGAGATGATATGAATAACAATTGTTTGCTGATCTTACCCTGTATCTCCCTGGATAACCTGCAGTCTGCAAAGGCTGAGTAAGTGGCAGATAGCTTTTGTCATCCCTTATCCAGGCTGTACACTTGTAAGGAAGAGCAGGGATAATCGCCTAAATCTAATTAGGGGTTAAAAGAGGCCATGACTGTGATGTGGCAGTGAGACACCTTACTGTAGCAATCCTGTTTGCATTAGAAAAATAAGGTTGTCATATTGATTATTCAAATGAGCTTCTATTGGCCATGGCTCAATGGCTGGATTGCAGCTGAAGCACTTGAAGGTCCCAGCTTTGGAGCATATATTATGTGCTGTCTTGTTTGCTAATTTAAGGGCTTTAAAACTAAGGCTGAGGGAGTTTTTATGGTGAGAATTAAGGGTTTAAGTGACCACTGGAAAATGAAGTTGAGCTTGCCTGGGTGGTGGTTGCGATTGCTGAAAGGCATTAAATGAAGGCCAATAAATTTGCTTCCCATCTTTCCTGGAGAAATCAGGATTGGAGTGAACAGATCTTGTTTGTGCATTAATTGATGTTTAGTTCAAAGTCAAACGGAGCTAAAAAGAGTAAAGTAATTGCATTCAGATCAATTCCACATCCAAGAGATAGCGAATTCCCTCGGCCCTGACTTGGGGGGCTGTATTTTAATTTTTTAAAAAAATACCTACCTGGTGCTGGCTTATTATGATTTCTCAGATATTTCCCAGCACTTGGCTTTTTATCATTGCACAGTCAGGTCTGGGACATCCTGCAAGTGCAGGAGATGCCCCACAGGGTGCTGATTTCAGCCTTCCCCATTGCCATGGTCAGGATGGGTGATGGACCCAAGTGCCAGCACAGAATGGGCAAAAGGGAAGGGTTTGAAAAGACCAATTTATTAATTTTTTAGATTATTTTTGGCACTTTTGTAGTACAGCAAGAAATATGTGCTAGGCTGGTTTTTACATAAAAAGACTGGACATTTTACTGATTTTTTCCCATTGGTTTGTGCAGCTTCTGTCATTACAGATTTACAAGTAAAAGCCCACCTTAAATCCAAGATGTGAAGCAGAGTTTGCAAATTTTAATCCATGGTTGGAATAACTTCCCCCATTTCATGTGAAGCTTGATCACTGTTCACTCCAGGTGTTGACTGTGCTGTGTTTCTGCTGCTGGGCAAAAAAATTGCATATAGAGACAACAAAGCTCTTTTTCCTTCTTGCACGTAGGTACAAGGTTTTCAACTTCATTTTAAAATTTCTTGAGTTGATTCTTCCATTATCTTCTGTTGGTACTGGTGTAAAAATTATCCAAATGCTGAGCTTGTTGACTGAAAGCCATGATGACACATAAATATGTGTATATTTTTATATATATGTTATATGTGATTTATTTACACTGTTAGAACATCCTGACCTGTTTGAAAGGACTGCAGATTATTATGCCCAGATGTTGATGTAATTTTGCAATATCCTGCTTGAACAGAAAGTGAAGCAGTGGCTTATCCTGTCCTGCCTTTGTGTGCAAGGCCACTCAGTCCTGAGCTTTGTGTTGGACCCAGGGATGTGTTGGATTGGAACTGTCCCAGTTTTTGGGGACACTCATTTGTGGCACTTCTTTGCAAGACATCATAATTTTCGATATTGACATTGCAACTCTCAGCCNCCGTTTGTGGCACTTCTTTAGACATCATAATTTTAAACTTCATAATTTTAAACTTTAAAATTTTAAATTTTAAACACTTCTTTTTAGACATCATAATTTTGTATATTGACATTGCAACTCTCAGCCAAAACTGAAAATGTGGGAAAAGCCAATATATGGCATTTTTTCCCCAACAATATCAATGTGGTGTTTTTATAGATCAGTCCCTCACTTTGCACAGTCATTCTGGATTATGAATTTATTTATTACATTTTTTATTTTCTCTTCATGTGTTTCAGACACAGTGTTCCCCACCATGCTCTTCCAACAGCACTTAGCAAACAATCCAGGTTGTTCTGATTAACACCAGTAAGATTTGGATGCATTTAAAAAGAGGGAAATAAGACAAATATGAAGAGTGTTATAATAAAATAGGGAAAAATCCTTAATCCTGGGAGCATCACAGAGAGGCAGAATTTTCAGTTGATGAAGGGATTTTTGGCTGTTCCTCCTTTTAGAAATTGTAAAAGCTCAGTTCACACATGAGGTTGGCTGACTCTGGGCTGGTTGAAAATTTGAGGTAAAAATGGGCATTTTAATGTAAACCAGCACCACTTTGGGCTGGTCTTGGAGCATTGATCTGTAGTGGTTCAGGAATTTGGAATCAGTGATTTTGGGGGTCTTTTCCACCCTTAGTGAGTCTGTGAGAACCAGGGGAACTTCAGGTTGGACATGAGGAAGAATTTCTTCCCTGGAGGATTGGTTGAGCACTTGAGGCAGTGCTGGAGTGACCATCCCTGGAGTGGTCAAAAAATGGATTTTTTCTTTCATAGTAGAATTTCATCGAGGGATTTGGCCAAAGGTTGAGCTTTGATGATACTGGAGATCTTTTCCAACCCCAGTGATTCCAGAAGTCCTTCCTGAGCAGCAGGTGGGCTGGAGGGGACGTGTGCCACACAAATTTAATTACAATTTGCTGGTTGGGTTTGTAACTTGAAGTGGGTGTTGGATATTCCCTGGGAATTCAGGAATTCTTTCCACCAGAAATGTGTGCTCAGTGTCAGCTGCATCATCCATATTCCCAGGTCTTTTGGATGGTCTGGGAATCCTCTGGAAATTGCTGCTGTGGAAGGATGTGGCCATTTATTTGTTGGTTTTTTGTGGAATGTTTCACTGCATCTCTAAGATTTGCAGGAACAAGAGGAAGTGCTGGTTTTAACCAACAACCCCCAAATTACTCAAGATCCAACTTTCCTTGGAGCCTGCCATGTTTGTGGTACTTCATTTCTTCAGGAATCTCTTGGCTTTATATTAAAAAAAATAACTTTTGAGGGAAATCTTGGCTGTAGAACGAGACATGTTTGATATTTTTTTCTTTTTTTAATCTCATTTTGGTCTAATTGGTGGTAAATCAATGATGTGCAATACTAATTATTTTCATTTCACTGAAGAAATGCCAAAATACAAAATGCTGAGCGAGATTCTTGTGGAAGGTGTCCCTGCCTGTGGTGGGAGAGTTGGAATGAGATGGTTTTGAAGGTCCTTTCCAACCCAAACCAGTCTGGGATTCTGGGATTCCTGGTCTAGACATTGGCTGGCAGTTTGTTGGGAATTTGTTCCATCCTGCAAAGCCAGTCCTGCTCTCCACTGCCACTGGACACCTTCTCTGGGAAATGCTGGGAATGAGAAATGCCAAAGAAAATAGATGATGTTAGTTTCTCGTGGCAGTAAGAGGTGAAAAGCAAATTATTGCAAGCAGGAGTGAAATGAATAAGGCCAGTGTGGTGTGGTAAGAACTGTAGTGAATAATTAAAGAAATGGGAAACCTTCAGGAGGTTTTTGTGCAACTTGAGGAGCATGAAGAGCTCACACAGCTTTGCTTGGTGGTTGTTGGGGGGGTTTTTTAGGCTGTTCAATTTTCTAACAGAAATATAAATTGTAATTTAGTGCAACTTGTGGGTCTTTCCTTGTTTTCTTCTCACCACAATGTGTTGGCCATCAAATTCTGCCCTCTGTCTGTGCTTCAGCCACGGCAGAGCCACATCCCAAAGGTGACCAGCCTTGTTTTGGGCTGAATCCTGTAAAAACAAAGGTGGGAACTGCTGTACATGGGATCCCTGTAGTGATCCCTGTCCAGCTCTTCTCCTTCATGAGCTCCACTTATCTGGTTTTAATTTGATTTGGGTTTTTTCTTCATATTTTCATTAATTTCAAAGCACTTTCAGGTTATTTTTGTCACTGTTAGGCATGGGTTTGGTCAGATATGTTTGAGACTTGCAGTCAATTTCCATTTTTATTTAGTTTTGATGAAATAATTCTTTCCCTTTTTTTCTGGCCAAGGATCTAATTTCCCCTCAAGCTTGAACAACTTTCCCTTTAAAAATTTTATAGATTTCTCTTGCAACACAGCCCAGTGTGGAAGTTGTTGGTAGAAGACACAACTTCTTCCTTACTGAATATTAGGCTGGACTTCTTGGAATGACCATCTGAGAGAGACCAAGAGACTTCCAAAAGTTTTCTTTAGGTCTACACAGAGTTGAGAAGCAAAAAAAAAAGTTTAATTGTGGAGTAAAGCCTGAAACTCCAATCTTTTCTGACCAGAAAAGCTGAAGGAGTTGAGGACATTAAATATTCTTGGATCAAAGAGATCTGCTCTTTTCAGGAATAGGGAAATTTTTATCTTGTGTAGGAATGAAAACCTGCCTGACATATTTGAGACATTCAGGGAATATTCAGAGTGTGCCCCTGTGTCCCTCAGGGAGATCAATCCAGGCCAGATGAGAGAACAGAGAGGAATTAAAGCAAAGTGACCAACTCAACCTGCAGGGACACAAAGAGAAACACTGCAAAAGCTTTTCCAAATTGGATTTTTATCCCTCCTAACAGTGCTGCCTAAAAAAGCACGAGGTTTCAGTGTGTTAAAATTGGAGCAAATGCAGTCCAGGGTGCTGGAATTTCAGCAAAATGGGGGGGGCTTGGCTGAACTTGGCCACGATTCTCAAAGTGCTGCCCTCATCCTCAGGGGCAGTGGAAAGGTGGAACCACTTTTTTTTTCTTATTTCCTTAAAATCTGCGTGTCCAAGGATTGCTGGCTCATCCTGGACTTTCACCTGAGCTGTGGGAATCCATCAGTTGTTGGTTTATTGTTGTTTTTTAATCAGTTGGTTACTTTTCAGCAGTGCTGGTGTCATCCTGCAGCTGGTTAAAGAGGAAGGGAACACATCCCAAATTTCTCCTGGGTTTTTTGGGAGTCTGTCTTCCTTCAATCCATCTGTCACTTTCTATTAATGTCTATTCCAAGTGCAATATCTTGTGCTCTTTCAGTGTCCTTGGAAATTGTGAGCTTTGAATTAATTTTTATTCCTTCATTTTTGGGGAGGAATTTTGCAGACCAGCAAAACCAGCTGTATCCCAGTGCCACACAGATAGAGGCGTTTGGGTTTGTTAAAGTTTTTTTTAATTATAAGAACATCCCTGTGCTTACAACCTTTGAAGAACTTGTGAAGTGTAAAGAACAAAAATCAAGCTGTAACTTCTGGTGTTCAGATTTCCCATAAAAGAAGCCCTGAATAGAAAGGAGCATTTGCATGAGGAGTGTGGAGAAGAAAACTCATTTGTCTTGTAGTGATGAGTTATAAAAACAATCAAAAATATTGGAAGTTGTACAAATAGAATGAGAAGTGATGGGTGAGGTGTAGGTCCTGAATTTGAGGAAAGTGAATATTTGCTGATTAATAAAATAAATAAAAAGTACTTGCAGCTGTGCATTGGTTTGCTTAACAGAGCTGAGGCTGGATAAGCTGAGCTCAGTTCAGATATTAAATACAGATTTCAGCTTTGTTTGGTGAACTGAGATCTGTGGGGATTAAAGAAAGCAGAAAAATAGACAGATTTAGTGCTTTGTTTCTAAAGTCAGTATAGAAGCTTTAAATTGCCACTGTAGGATCATGAGGGCTGGAAAAGAGCTCCAAGATCATCATCCCAGCCTTTAAATGTGAATATGCAATATCAGAATCAGTGTCTGAGCAATGGAACCAAGGTTGTGTCTTCCAACAGGAATTTTGGGCAATGAGCAAAAGCATGAAGTGTTTTATTCACTGGTCTTTGTAGAAAGTTGGCTGCCAGCAAATAAATTTAAAATATTTGTTAAACTTCTACGAGATTTTCTCCTCTGGGGAAGAATTCATGGTGCAGAGTCCTAAAAGAGAATTACAAACAATTAATTAAGATAAATTGGAGGTTGCCTTGTTCTTAGGCAGAGAGCTTGAATTGGTAACTTTATTTTTATTGAATATTTAATGAGGAACTGGTAATTGTTTCCCTGAACACCATTTTCATGAGCATTTACTATTTTTTGAGCAGTTTATAATGAATTTAGACAAAGATGGAGCTGTTCAAGTACAATGTCCTTTCAGTGTAGTGTGAAGTATTTACCAAAGATTATTCCAAAACTTGTTTAATGTGCATAGATAGTTTAAAATAAAAAAAAACCAACCCCAAACTAAACAGGCTTGAGGTTTCCTTGTGAGATTTTTTTTTTTTATCACCAGACTTAGGGCCTGAAGGAATAGAGGAAGTGAATGGACACCAATGTATCCAAATATCTCATTTTGCCTAAAAGCAAGTGCCGGCAGATAAATGCCCATAAAGGGATTTCTTTCTTAAGCCCCATGGATTTTTTTTTTTTTTTTTGCAACTTTTTGTGTGAGTTGGAAATGAAAACCATTCATCCAGTGCCCCAAAGAAGGGCCTTATTGAATGGAATAACAGTGTAATGTACCATTGAAGGCAGGATTGAAAGTGATTATCTTGTTAACTCTTGACAGTTACCGCCAGCTTGAAATAGAACTGGCAGGCTTGATTTGCAAATGAATTAAAGCTTTTTCATTTGGTGCCAGGATCATCTTTTTATATTCTGATATGACAGATGCTATGTTCCATGCTTTTGTTTCTCTTCACTCTTCTACTTGCAAATAAAAAACAAAAGATTATGATAGTAATTTTATTTGCATCTTTTCTCTAGGAGTTGATTCTTTGTCTGGAAGTTTTTAATCTTATATTTTTTGCAACAATTTGTGTAAGAATAGTATTGTTCCCGCAGAATAACATTTCATTAGGTTAAGTACAGTAGTAATTGGGTGAATGAGGGGGATTTAGAAGCTTTCAGAAAATGGAAAATTGATTGTACTCAAATTGTTTTAGCGCTTAGAACGTTTAAATTTCCTCACTGACTTAGGCTTGCTTTTAATATTCCTCAATAGCAGGAGCAGAGGGAAAGCTCAGGTTTTAAATATTTCTCCTCATTGCTGATGGCAATCCATGTGTAATTAGTTGCAGGCTTAATGCTGCTCAAGTGTGTTTATATTCCACAGCCATCCCAACCCAGATGGGAAGGTGTTGGGTATGATAATTATTGTGCTCTCTTTCTATGTTCCTCATTAACCTGTACCACTCTCTACTAGTCCAGAGAGTTTTTTCCTATAGTGGTGCTTCCCAACATGAGAACTTGCTGGGCTTTGTTTAATATTCAGCCCAGCCTTGTGGGCATTTACACTGCCGGGCTTTTTTTGCTACTTTTGTGATGTAGTTTGTACTTTGGGGCTAATTAGCAGCACTTCCGACCGCCACTGCTGTCCATTATGGAAATGTTTTCTTACACTTTCACCTACAGGATGTGTTTTAATTGAATAGCTACGAAATCATATTACAGAGAAGGTAAAGCAGGCCAAAAGTTGTCTGATTTATTTAAGGCTGGTTAACCAGAGACAGCAACGTTGCAGAGCCCCACCTTTAATTGGCTGTATTTGTTGGGAATGCAAACAGGGATGAACAAGGCATCCCTCAGGAAAGGAACAGGGAAAAGCAGGGAAAACCCAAGCAAACCCCACTCCACCTTGGAAAACTCCAAGGGACTTGTATGGAATGATGGCCTGGGAATTGTTGAGCTGAGGAGTGGCCTTGAGGTAACCAGGACAGAGGAATCAGCTTTGGTCATTTCTGGGATTTTCACACCTGACCTGAAACCTGTGAATCAAAACTGGGAGATTTTGGGGTGGTTGTTTTGTCTCTTGTAATTTATGGGATCTCCATACCTGACCTGAAACCTGTGAATCAAAACTGGGAGATTTTGGGGTGGTTCTCTCTTGTAATTTCTGGGATTTTCACACCTGACCTGAATCCTCTGTGAATCAAAACTGGGAGATTTTGGGGTGGTTGTTTTGTCTCTTGTAATTTATGGGATCTCCATACCTGACCTGAAACCTGTGAATCAAAACTGGGAGATTTTGGGGTGGTTGTTTTGTCTCTTGTAATTTATGGGGTCTCCATACCTGGCCTGAAGCTTCTGTGAATCAAAACTGGGAGATTTTGGGGTGGTTATTTTGTCTCTTGTAATTTCTGGGATCTCCATACCTGACCTGAAGCTTCTGTGAATCAAAACTGGGAGATTTTGGGGTGGTTATTTTGTCTCTTGTAATTTCTGGGATCTCCATACCTGACTTGAAGCCTCTGTGAATCAAAACTGGGAGATTTTGGGGTGGTTATTTTGTCTCTTGTAATTTCTGGGATCTCCATACCTGACCTGAAGCCTCTGTGAAACAAACCCAGGAGATTTGGGGTAGTTTTGCTGTTTACCTCTTGTTTACCTCAGAAATACATACAAAAAGTACATTTTTTTTGTAGGATCTCTTTGAAAGCACTGACTTTATCAACACCATTTTAGGGTTTTCCCCCCCTCTGTTTAGTTTCAGTATTTATTTCAATTACATAAAATGTTGGATTTTACTCTCTGAGCCAGGGTTATTATATATTTCCCCCTCTTGAATATTTGCTAAGGTCCCTTGGGTACTGATTTTCCTTCTCTCTAGGATAGCATATTATGGAAATTGTTTCACCTTGTGTCCTGTTTAAAGTCCCTGGTTTTAGCATGATTCAATTTGCTTTGCATTATATTCCACTGAGGTCTTTGGCAGTTCCAAGTTATTCCAATGTTTGTGTGTGGTGGGGTGACTTTGGCTTTTGCTGAGTGAACTTCATATGATATTCTTGGGTCTTTGTTACTTTTAAATTTATTAGTCATTGGCCAAATTTCTTACTGTTTTTTCCTGAGATAAATTATTTGGATGATTGGAGTGAGGGATCCACTGGGCCCAAGCCCACCAGCTTTGGAGTCTTTACTCTCCAGAATCAATTCCAGCTCATTGGAAGTTGATGCTTAGTAAAAGCAAAACAACATTCCACACTTTTTCAAAACTATCCTGGATGCTTTTCCTATCAGGTTGTAGGATTCCTAAACCTGATGAGTTTGTTGTGTAGAAAAGATGAGAGAGAGCAGCAAAAAGTGACCAGTTCAGCAATATCTGATCTGGGGTAGAAATAAATGGTGTGTGATCATCTAGAAACCTGATTCTCTCCTCAGGAATATGCAGGGCCCAGGTGTAGTCTGGGAAATCAGGAGATATTGGCCTTGAACCATTGGGAGAGAGGATCTTGCCACAGGCTGGCAGAGTTTTGGATGGGCATTTCCACATTCTGAGAGAAGAGGGAGAGCCTTACAGGCTGCTGCTGGTGCTGTTTGCTGGGATTTGCTCCGAAATTTGGAGGATTCATAATGCTGCTGGGTTGAGCAGTCAAGGCTGGGGTCATAAATCCCTTATCTGAGGCTGATTTCGATGAGCTGGATTTTATTTGCTGTATTAGATTTTATTTATTTTATTTTATTTTGGATTTTATTTTATTTTATTTGCCAGACGAGTTCAGCATCTTTCGGAGAGGCCTCTGAGGATGAGAAACAGGGAATGGTGAGGTGAAGGCCTTGTGGGATTTGAGGTGCCAATGTGCTGAAATAGAAGTGATGCACAAAAAGAAAGGTGTGGAGAGACCTGAGTGGCTCCTCCTGCCCCACTGGCACCTCCAGGTGACTTCTCCTCACCTTGGAGCTCAGCACTTGAGCAGCAGTGGCCTTGCTCATCCTCTTCATCACACCCCTGGGTGTAATTCCAACCATCTGAATCGTCCTTTTGTTCATTTCTGTCCTCTCCCCTTTATCTTTCTTCACCACAGAGTGTGGGGAAGCAGGAGAAGGGCCCAGGCCACCCCTCAAGCTGAGTTTTACACGTTCATCCCATTTTGTGTTGCTTGTCTTGGGCCTGTGTTGAATATATTGACACCTGCTGAAGTTCCTAAAGAAGCTTTGGAGAGATTTCAGCTGTTTATTTTGAGGTTGTTTATCTGGAATTTGAAAGGAACATCTAAATAATTGATCTCAAATGGTAGATAAAAGTGGGGATCAATAGCAAGGCACAGAAGATAGCAGGTGTGGGGGCTGCTCAGAGCAAGATTTGCAGGGAAGGCTGAAGGTTAAGGTGAGGATAAAGAATAGGAAAACCTGAGGTTTTTCCACAAACATCTTATGCTCTGAGTTTCTCCATCCACAAAGAATATTGGAACAACAAAGGGATTAATTTAAAATGGTGCTTGACAGATTATTGGAAGTATAATGTGATGTGCTTGCTGAATGATCCAGGAGAATGTTAGGAGTGAGAGAGCTGAGTGAAAATGACCTGGATCCACTTGGGAGAACTGCTCAGCAGCACTGGAGACAAGGAGCTCAAGGCTTTTGTTGGCCACTGTGGTGGCCTGACCCCAAATTCTGCCTGTGACCTTTTCCTGCCCTTCTCCTCCATGTCCTGGAGGATCTGCCAAGGGTCTTGCTAATGAGGAGGTGATGGATTAATTCATTTGGCTTCTGAGGAGCTAAAGCAGACTCTGGGAGTGCCCAGGGTGGGCTCAGTGGTCCCTGGGAGGGCACCTGAGGGACTTGAGGTGGCTTGGAGGGCACCTGGGGAGGAGGAGGAGGAGGAGCTGGGCTCCTGGAAGGAGGAGAGATGCAAAACAAAGCTTGGAGCAGAGAGAAGGAAAAGGAGAAGGAAGGATGCTCCCAGTGAGGATCCTGTCTCAGCAGGCCAGCTTGGCCATGGAATTGGGCTTCCACACCCAACCTGGATAAAACTCTGCACCCTCCAGAGGCCCTTTGACCTGAATTATCCTGTAATATCCATATAGGTATAGATAACCTATAGGATTATCCTACAGCCTGCTGATTCTAACCTAAAAGCTAGGGCAAAGACAATTATTAACTATTAACTATTATTAACTATTAATAACTATGTATTAATTCTGCAATTCTTGGGTGGAACTGCTATAAATTCACTGAAAAGTACATTATATGTCAAATCTAAAGTTATTTTATAATATCTAAAGCTGGATAATTTGAAAATAGTGCACATTTTTCAGCTCCTGTGATTAACGATGGGGACTGTTTTTAGAACCCAAATATATTCCAGGTTAAAATCATGATTTCCAGCAAGTTTAGTTTACTGGCAGAGTTTTCTCACCACCTCAGTTAGTTAGTGTGGGGTGAAATAATCCCAAACCTGGCAAAACTTAGGGAATCCCAGAATGGTTTGGGTTGAAAGGGACCTTAAAGCTCATCCAGTTCCAGCCCCTGCCATGGGCAGGGATGGATTTTCCTTAAATGAATTCCCAACTTGCTCCTGCAAGTCCCTCATGACCATGATTGAAATGGAGCTGGAATTTTTTCCCCTGGCATTGCTGAAACGTTTGGATTAGGCTGAGTATTATATTTCCTGGGTTTAATGTATGATTTTTAAACACATGCATGTCAAGTAGTGTTTTACTGCAAAGACTTGACTGTAGTGGGGAAACAATTCCAGAGCTTCTCTGATGGAATAAAGGAAAACTCAGGAATAAAATCAAACCTGCCTAATGAACCAAAGAAATAAAGGTGCTACACTGGAGATGGTATGAAAGACAAATATGTAACTTGTTGGGAACTATGGGGTGTAAAATGGAGTGAAACATAATTACCTGGTAATGATATCAAATTAATGAAACTTTATGGTGTCTTTTCTATGACTATTGGAGTGTTAGATGTGCATAAAGCTGCTCTTGACTTTCATTTGTGGTGTTTAATGGTTTAAAATTCTGCAGACACTCAGGGCTATGAGTGAGACTGAGCTGAAGCCATGGGTCTGATTTTGGCTCAAACAACATAGGTAATATTGTATTAATGGGAGTCTTATTTGTATAGTTTATTATGCAATTAATAGAATTTAAATATATCATTATTGCATATAATTATGTAAATATAATTGTAATTACACAGTAGAATTTATTATAGTGTATATAGTTTACATATGTAATTATGATTATATATAAATATGATTGTAAATATAGAATATAACTTATTCTATTGTATATATAATTTAATATAAAGTAGACTATAATCTAGACTATAATTGTATAAGATCTGTAATATAATATATTGCTTAACTAAAAGCTAAAACCTGGCCATGGCTTCAGCAGTGTGGCTGATTGATGCCCAGCAGCCTGGGGCTGGGAAGAGGTTTTCATTGGAAGTGACAGGTGCCCCAAGGTTTATTTAGGACAACCTCAGCCTTGTCCTGGTTAGTTTGATAATGTTTTCCTTATGGATGTTCAAGCACTGCATTTCCTGTGTTAGGGCCTTGTGTTACACCAATATTCCTGTCTGGGCTGCCTCAACTACAAATTGGCTGAACAGCCAGTGACACTTTTTCAATATTATTACATTAAACCAAGTGGATTTTGATTGATAACCTAATATTCAACTAATGCAAAACATCAATCATGGCAAGTATATTAATTATTTAATATTGCAGCCTAATTCAGAAATCGATGTGCTGCAGGAGGGGAAGGGAAACTCGCTGTTCCCAGAAGATTTGAGACAGGGGATGATTTAAAAAAAGCCCCCCCAACAAACCCTGCTGCACTCCCGTGTGTTGGTTCGATAGAAATCTTTATTCATTTGCCAATAATCTCTTCACATTTTCCACTTCAGGACCTTTTTTATCAGTTTTGAGGGCTGTAATTGAATTAAGGCTGCTTTCAGCACAGGCTGAGGGAGGGGTGGTGGTGACAGGGGTGGTGCAGGAGCTGCCCAGGGCAGGGATGGGTCTGACCTGGCAGCTCCTCCCAAAGCTCTTCAGTCCTAAAAGGCCACTTGGAACCTGGAAAAAGGGATCATGGAATGGTTTGGGTTGGAAGGGACCTAAAAGCCCACCCAGTGCCCCCCCTGCCATGGCAGGGACATCTCCCACTGCCCCAGGTTGGTCCAAACCCCATCCAACCTGGCCTTGGGCACTGCCAGGGATCCACAACTTCTCTGGGAATTCCATCCCAGCCCTCCCCACCTTCCCAGGGAACAATTTCTCCCCAATATCCCACCCATCCCTGCCCTCTGGGAAGCCATTCCCTGTGTCCTGTCCCTCCATCCCCTGTCCCAAATCCCTCTCCAGCTCTCCTGGAGCTCCTTGAGGCTCTGGAAGGAGCTCTGAGCTCTCCCTGGATCCTTCTCCAGGCTGAAGAATTGGGAGACAATTTTGGTATAAATCCCTTATGGCTGAGAATCATAAATTCTTCTTTCAAAATGCAAACAGTGTAAGCAAAATACATCTTTTTCTCTCACTTTAATGATATTTAAATAGAAAAACGGTGTAGCAGGTTTTTGGAAAAGCTTTAGGAGATGATCAATGGTCATTTTAGTATTAACTGGTTCCCTGAGATCTTCACAGGGTGGTTTCTCCTTGTTTGCCATGGAAATGACCCATCTTCTCCAAGAGGTGATGATTTTGGAAGGAGGTGGAACCTGTAGTTGATGGGAGCAGGAGCATCTCCTTGTTCAGTGCCTTGGGATTTGGGGGATTTTTAATTTGTCTTCCATTGGTTTTCATCTGTTTTTCCATAGGATATGTTAAGGATTCATTTTCCCTCTGAATTCTTGCTTTTCAGTATTTTTACTTTGATAGTTTGGTCCAGTTTTTTTTCAGAGCTGCCTTTCTGCAAAATCCCTTCCCATTCCCTCTCTGTACATTTGGATTTTTTGCAGCTTTCAGGAATCAAATGCCAAGTTCCAGGCTGGCTGCCACAACCCCCAGGGTTAATCCCAATTCCTTCTCTCCATCACCTTGTAAAGGGGCATGGAATTTCATGATGGAAGTGGTGGCAAAGCAGAACCACGAGCCACCAAATGTGTATTTGCTAAACAGCACTGTGCTCTGGCCTGGCTGATTATTTCCAGTGTAAATAGTGGGATAATTAAATTAAAAATGTTGATTTTAAATGTTTGTCCTGTAGTATTGCTGTGTATTCCATAGCAATTTCAGGGCTGGTAATATTTGAGGGTTTCATTCTGTCATTGTGCATTGGGATAATCAATGTTTTTTAGCTATTACAGGCAAATATATGTGTTAAAAGTGAAAATTTGACACACTGGAGGAATTACCCAGCACTGACATTTCAGAGTTAAACAGAAATTGTTGCAGACAAGGGTTTAGCAACTATTTAGAACTTTTGTTCTTCTCTTACAGGGACTCTGGAAACATCAAAGCTGGATTAGAACATCTGGTAAGTTTTAATTTTCTCTTGAACATTTGCATCATCTTTGATATCTGCATTCCAAATGAACACTTTTGAATGAGCTTTGAATACCTTGAATTGAGAAAGTCAACCATTTCCCAGAGGGTCAGAGTACTGTTATTATGTGAAGGCACTCACATTTTCATTTATCTCCCCATTTCAAGGGAATTTTAATTTTTTTAAATTACTTTTTTTTGATGTAGAGATGAAATAAACCGGACTACAATCCTTGGATTGATGATTGCCTTAATTATAAACAAAAATTGTTTGGTGTCGGATTTTTGGCATATCCTGATCTGAAAACAACAAACTTGTGATTAAAAAAAAAATAAAAAAAAAAAAAGAGAGACAGGGACACAATCAAATATTGCATGCATAAATATGGTGTGTTTGAGTCATTTGGAGGCTTTGAAAGAAGTGCACAGCTTTGTGTTTTCTCTTGTCTTTGCTTTATGAATAATGGATCGACTTCAATTCCATTCAGGGCTGCAGTAGAAAATAATAATTGAGGTGCAAAATATTTGTGGTTTAAGTAAACATATTAAAGCCACAAGTGATGGCAAGCCAGGCTTAGCATTAAAAACTCATCAGTTGATCAAAACTGGAAAAAATAAAATATGGTCACAAGTCAGAAGCTGGTTGAGCCTCACATGTTGGTACCAGCAATCAGTGGAACATTAAATAGTTCATCTAAAGTGATTATTAAATCCCATTAAATTAAAATATTCACTATTAACAGCATGTGTGTATCAGTCCATCCTGAGAAGTGTTTCATTATTTCATGGAATATCTAAATAATCTCTACTGTTCCATAGTGCTGTTAAAATGAAATCAGTGTGTGTTGCATGAGCATTGGGAAAAATTGCCCTTCCCAATTTGGGAATCACTTGGGAAGTGTGATTTGGAGGAGCTTGGGTACCAATATCTCCTTGGAATGCCAGGAGGATGGAAAGGATGGAAATCCTGGCCCAGTTGTCAGGAGTTCCCCCTTTCTGCTGCTGTTTGGAGTCAGGAGGTGCAATAAAGAGCCAGGTTCTTGGAGCAGTTGGAAAATTCATCTTGTTTGCTGCTTCCAGGGGTATCTCACCTGCAAGTTGAATCTCTTAAATAAATTTTAGCAACGTTTCATTGCTCTGTTGGTGCAGGCAGCTGTAATCCAGGGGGTTCCCAGGGTTTTTCTCCTGCATTGTGAAACTGCTCTGCTCTTGACAGATGACCATGGCTGGGGGCTTGTTCCAAAGTGGGATTTCTGCCACAGCAGGAGCTGCAGGGCTGTTTTTTAATAAAAAGTGGGAAGGAAGAGGTGATGTGGGTTTGGAGTAGCCTGGGGATCAGGAGAAGAGGTCACTGGTGTTCAGGATTCCTCTGGGACTGGGGCAAAATGTACTGGAAATATCCGCTGGGGAGTGATGATGCCTGAAGTGCTTATAGAGTAACTCAGGATATATTTGAAAAAAATTATGTCTTCATTAAATACATGGACTTCTTTTTATGTAGAATCCTAGAATGGTTTGGGCTGGAGCCTTAAAGATCCCTTGGAAGGGACCTTAAAGCTCATCCTATTCCAAACCCCTGCCATGGACAGGGAGCATTTCTCTGAAAGATCTGTCAGAAACCTCCAGATCTGAGACTCCTTTTTTTACCTTTTCCCTTTGATCTTAGGAAATCTGTCCTGGGAATGGGTGCTCAAGGAAACAAACTGTTTCCTAAGACACCCACAGGTAGGAATATTTCTGCTGGAAGCTGTTCCCTATATCAGTATTTTGTCAGTCAAGTTCATAAAGACCTTTTAAACTCCTACAAATTACAGGGCTGTTCCTCAAAAGAATTAAGCTGCACGATCCAGCCTTAGGAGCATCTCTTTGGCCTCCTCTGGACTCTCTCCAGCAGCTCCACATCTTTCTTTCATCTGATCAACCAAAAAAAACCCCAAACCCCAGCCAAAGACAGCCTGCTCCTTTCTTAGGTGTTAATATTTCATTAAGTATTTCTTTTTATTAGATGTTAATATTTATTTCCCAGCTGTCACTGTATTTTTTGGTGCAGTTTGGTTTCAGTGGTGACCCCTCAGTGGTTGCTGCTGTCTGAGTTTCTGCCCTGTGCTGTCACAGCTCACTGCTCCTTGGGCAGCCACGTCTGACAGAGTTCTTGGCTTCCTAACGAGCTCTAAACCAAGCAGCCAATTATTTGTGTTCACAAACAATTAATTAACGCTCTTAATATGAGTAATTATGTTTATCTTGCTGTCCTGGCAAAATTCCATGCTGGTCAATTATATTCTGCAGGCTTGAATTGTCTCTCACAGAAGAAGTGTCAGGCTGAGTGGAGGGCTGGGATTTTTCCCTGTTGAAATTGTATTTATTTGAAAACAAGATCTTTCACAATTTTTTTCTCTTTCTAGTAAAAGACATTCTATCTCACATGTCCTAATTATTAAACCTGAAGAAATTCCCTTAGGAAAACCACTGTGGTGTTCTTGGGAAATTACAAATTTCATGTCCCTTGTGCTTCACCTTTAGTTTGGTGCTTGAACATTCAACTTGGGTCTTCAACTTGAGTCTTCTTGGTGTTCTCCTTCCTAAAAGGTGATGGATACTTAGGGATTCCTTGTGGAGTGGGAGGTGTGGGAGCACAGCCACTGCTGAGGTATTTTTGGAATGTTATAATCATAACTCCTCATCTTTTGGAAGTTTAAAAAACCCTAAGAATTTGTAGAAATAATCAGTTTGGGCCCTTTTGTAAAATAATGTTAAATATTAGTTATGCAGGCAAATCATTGCTTGTAACTGATGAGTGTTTAACTCCTGCTATTTAGGATATAAATATTGGTGTTTTTGTAGACAAACACTGAATTCTGCAGTTGGATTTTATCTTTTTTCTGTTGAATTGAGCCCAAAAGCTTGACCAGCATGAGGTTGCAACCATTGCAGTCTCCCAGGATGCAAATGAACACAGAGGACCTGCAGGCCTCAGTGTTTGTTCCTGGAAAATGAACATTAGATGAGAAGGATATAAAATTTTATGTCCATTAAAAAATATTTGAGTAACTTAAGCATCAGTTTTATCTGCATATGGAATAGAGATGATAGTTGTCATCGTGTTCCAGCTGAGAAATGTGGTTGTCAGAGTTTGTCAAATGGTTTATTGCCATCACATCATTGTGGAATTTGTTATTCCTGCTTAAAAACACACCATGGAGAGCAGGAATTGGGCACGTTTCTAAGCTTCACCTCTGGATGCTCACATTTTCCATCTGATTGATCAAACTTGGGTAAAAAGGATCTTTTCTGTTTACCTGTTTTCAAAGTGGATGAGGGGAAATGGCCTCAAGTTGCACCAGGGGAGGTTTAGGTCAGATATTGAGGAAAATTCCTTCGTGGAAAGGGAGGTCAAGCATTGGGACAGGGCAGTGGTGGAGTCCCCATCCCTGGAGGGTTTAAAATCCCCATGGATTTGGCGTTTGGGGACACAGTCAGTGCTGAAATAATGGTTGGACTCAATGGTCTTGGAGGGCTTTTCCAACCCAAACCATTCTGTGATTACCTGATAAATAATAGTTTTATAACTAATAATTCCCTATCAATTGGTGGTTGTATTACAGTAACCTGAACCAGGGGTTGGAACTGGATCATCTTCAAAGTCCTTCCAACCGAAACTATTCTATGAATTGATGAAAAAATCCTCTTGGATTTTCATCACTTAGTAATTGATAAGGAGTGGTCTCCCTTTGAGGGTGATACATATTGCTCCAAGAATTCTTCCTGGTGTAAATCCCTATGGTTGGTTTCCCTGGCAGGTCACAGTTGTGCTGAGCCATGGGTGAGGTTTCCAGCTGCAAACGTTGTCCTGGTCTGAGAGGAGGAGGTTGAAGTTGGGGAGTGGAGATCTCTTCCACCAATGTCCAAAGGGACATTTGAGTCTGGGGACATCCCAAACTTCCACTTGGGTGCCTGGAGATTCACCAAGTGTCCAGCTGGATGGCACAGCTTGGATGGTGCTTTTTGGGGAGCAGTGCTGGGTCTGACTGTGACCCCTGGTGACAGGAACCCCCTCGTGTCAGTGGCTGAGGGACCCTCTGGTTGTGCCAGGGTCAGCATCCCAAACATTCCCCCTCTGCTCAGCAGCAGCCTGGCCCTTGGAAATCTTTCCAGCTACTCCAGGAGCTTTGGATCAGGTTCATATTAGGTAATCACACCAGAGAAGATCAATGGCTTATGAATATCCATGGAAAAATACATTTTGTTTGGCTCCATTTGCCTATGGGGATGAAATACGGGCTTCTTCTCCAGAGGGGCTCCGTGCATCCGAAGGATTTGTGGAGAACCTATTGCACTGAATATGTATTAAATTAATGTGCACACACCACTTATATTTGTTCTAAGGTTTTGCTGCTTTTAGTTCCAGCTATGAATCAAACAACTGTGGTATCCAACTATCAGAGACAGAATATGTTAATGGGAGAATATTCAAAGCCTTTCCGTAGTTTGTTGTTCCAACAGCGACAAATTTTGTGAAAACTTTGTGAGAGAACCCACTTTTACCCTGTCACTTTCCATTAACAGCAGGCTCTGAAAGCAGAGCCACTCCACGTGAAGCAGCACTTTAATGTCTTTGTGTCTTTATTAAAAAGTCAACTTTGATGGCTCTGGTTTAACACCGCAGCAGAGGTGCCTCCCCTGCCCTTGGCTGCTTTGGGGACCCTCTGACCCTTCATCCACGTGCCCTTGCTTTGCTTTTTCATTTCCCTTTGTCCCCCTTGCTCACGTTCGCTCCATCAATCCCTTCGCCTCCTGTTTTCCGCCGTCAATTGGAAGAGGCCGACGGGAGCGTCCCCGTTCCGGCGCCGCAGACGGATGAGAGGAGCCATCAGGCCGAGTAAATAACGCTGTAAAACATAAAGGGTGTGATTATTTTATTTTGGCATCTGCATCAAACCCCCGGCACGTGCGGGTGTTGTTTCCAATCGCGCCGGCGGTTTGTTCGCAATTCCCGTAATTTGATCGCGGCTGATGAAAAGCTGACAAGATTTCCACAGCGCCCCATTAGATGAAAGCAGCATGAAACCAGAGGTTAATCTGCAAACAGATTTTCCTGCTTATTACTCTAATGATTCCATCAGATTTGATGTAGCAGGCTGCGAGGCGTCTCTCGGCAGCAACAGTGTGCTGGGGTTTGATCTCTCTGCTCATTAAATGATGTAGTAATTTGGGTGACCTCTGACCAGGTGCATATCTCCTCATAATTGCATGGCATTCTGATGGGGAAATTACTGGCGAGAAACCCGAGTATTCATCCTGCTTTCCGAGTCGAAAAACTAACAAAAGAAATATTGCATTAATTTTCAAATGATGATATTACATTTAGTGCCTGGGCCCCATATATCAAAATCTGAGAACTGCTCAGTTACTCTCTGCTCTTAATCTTAATGGTATCTGTGGATGTCAAGGGCATGGAGGAAATTAAATCGGAAAGTGCAGATAGACCTAAGAAGACATTATCTCTTGATGATTGCAGTTTTGATAGGTATTTCAGTGAATTTCATTTTCGCAGAATGCTAGAAGATGAGTTAGCCACCAGATTTTCTCATTTTTCTTCCCCGTGATTTATGTGAGTTGAGTATAAAACTTTTTATGGGAGTGCAGTTACGGCAGATGAGAGGTAAATTAATGCACTGGGTTTCCATCTCGGCCCGGCGCGCGATTGTCAGAGCTGTACATACGTAATGGGCCCCATCATTATTCAGGGTTGTTTACATTCAAAATATGTAATGAAATCTGTTCAGAATAATGAGGGAAATAAAAGTTTAGAAAATTGTAAAGGTCATGAAGTTTGAGAAATGATGCAATGCTCCCAAAATAACATTTAGGCAATATAAATTACATTATTATGCACCAACTCTGCCTTATAGAGACATGAAGATAAAGTGCTTTCGACGAGTAAAATGCTGTTAGTGCTCTCTGAAGTATGAGAATGTGTAAAATGTTTCTGATTTCATATTCTGGTTTTGTGCATATTGTGGAAAAATATATAAAGGAACTTTATGGAGGGCAGTGGCTGCTTCGCTCTCCCCAAGTTTAAATGCATTTCCTCGGAGGGTTTTCTCCAGCAAACAAACGCTTTGGCAGAAGTGTAATTAATTATTAATCTAATTATTGAGGCCATCCTCAAATTCATCTGTTAGGGGGTTCTCTCCCCTCTTCTTCTTGTGGTTTTGCATGAAGATCCTTGATATGAATGTATTTTATTGCTTATACTGAAGAGGGATCTTGGCTATAGAAGAGCAGCACAATACTGGCGTGAAACATAAATTTGCCCAACTATCTGTGGTCTACATTTAGAATACAAATCTCTGCACCCTCATTTTATGCAGGTGCTCCTCAGAATAATTATGGTTTCCCTTCCACATTTGATATTGTATTTATTGGTCAAAAGAAGCAGCTAAAAGCATGAAGCACAAGGAATTTTTTAAAAAGTTGGGAAGGCAAATCTGTGACATCCTGAAAATGGTGCAGTGAATTGATCACTGAATCTGAGAGAAAATGCAGTGTTTTATTCAAAGTATATAACCTTGATTATGTTCAGATTAATTGCTGTGTAATTAGGCATGATTTGGTGTAGAACATGAGATTATTTTTAAACTGAGTGCTACTTTAGAACTCGATCCTTGTGATATTTGAAAAGCTTTTCATTTGCAAAATATTTTTTCTATTATTTTTCAATTGCTGCATTTCAATGCAGAGATTCCAAAGCGAACGTGATTCCCCTTTTTCTGAAAAAAGTTTAAATTTATTTGGAGAAAACTTCTCTATTTGTGGGAGACAATAAAGCAGCAATTCAAGTATAAACTTATCCTGTTGCTAATTAATCCCTGTTACCTGTTGGTTGTGCTCCTGCTTTTCCAGCCAGTCCAACCCTGGCTGTAGCAGTTTCCAAAGCAGTTTATGATGTGTTAATTAAAAATTTTCATTTCAGGACCTGATGCTATTTTTATATTCACACACGACTTTGTTGTAACAGAATGCACCAGAAATTTAAAACAGTGATAAAAGTGAAATAAAAACCCATATTTAGAAGTTAAATATTAATAACCTTATAATTTTTTTAAGCAGTGGGGATCATTCTGCCTTTAATTTTGGGTTCCTCACACCCTGCAGTTCTTGAAAATGTTCAGTTCTCACTTCAAGTTCAGCTCAGAGATTTGTAATCCAAATCATTTTCAAAGGTTAAATTAAGAAATATGTGGATTTGTAGAATAATGACCAGGTGATGTTGATGCAAAAATCTCTGTTCTGTCACCTCTTTATCAACACTCTGAATTTTTTGGTGATTGTTGCTGTATTTCCATGCAAATGTAAATCTAAGGGATGATACTCCAGGCTGCAGGTAAATAGAGAGATGGGTGGTAATTTTTTAGCCTTTAGTGTGTGTCTGGCTACAATATTATCTATATTTCCTCTCTTATTACAGAACTCAGAGTTTATGGCTGTGTGAGTTTAACTCTTCCAGTAGTTTTTCCTTTTTAAAGACCTGGATTTACCGATTAATTTTTTTAAAAAATCTTGTTTACAACTCTCCCTATTTTTGCTGAGTGGTTAATTCATTTCTCTGTATCCACTCATAGTAGGGAGACCTTTTTCCTTATTTTTGCTCAGTAATATTCACTGAAATTAATTAATTATGTTTTCTGGTTGTTTTAAAGGAGGACTTGCTGCAAAAAACTGATTTGAATTCCGAAAATCCCATCCCTGTGTTTGTGCCATCCAGGCTATTTGCCACAGCCATCCCTCCTGCCTTTGATTTTGTTCCAGTAATCCATTATTCCTCCAATTTTGGTTTGGTTTTAGTGTAAATCAGATGTGATTTTTCCCACCCACTTGGTGTCCAAAGGTTCTCTGAAGATCCCAGGCAAACCCACGTGGCTCTGGGAAGGTTCAGTGGATTGTCCATAAAAATCCATGATGAAAGTGGACAAATCCAAATGTTTTCATGGCTATTTATGGCCTGGAGGAGAGAGGGAAGGGGATTTTGGGAATCCTCTGCCGTTGAGATGTGGCTCATGTCAAAGTGCTGGTGATATTCAGGGACAATATAAAGTTCAGCCCTTTGATCCCAAATTGGGATGAAAATTCTGTGGGACAGAAAGCTTGGAGTCAAAATATTCCTGGGTGCTTTAGCAGGAAGTTTGGATATTCCATTCAGTTCTTCAGCAGCTTTAGAGCTGGGATTTCATAGTTCTGCTTAATTTTGTCATTCCTCATTGAGCTCTCAATTTTAATGACTGAACCATGTCATTGTTGTCTCTCTTTCCTTCCCAATTTTGATAAATCCCCAGGTTTGGAGAAGGAGGAGAACTCCAGGAAAGTTTTCCATCCTTTCTGTCGAGGTACAGATGTTTTTTCCTGGCTCTGGTTGGAAGAGCCTCGTTCCATAACCAATTTTTCCCTTCATTGTGATGTTGGTGTCTAATTAAACTGGACTTTCACTTCATCATTGGTCATATTTTCTGTGGCCTTTACACACAATAAGGAGAAATTTGGCTTTTTCTGTCTCCCATTTTTTTAGTTAATGCTTTCCCTTTCCTGATTAGCCCATCCCTGATGCCAGATTCTTTATTTCTATGGAATTACCAAGAGCATCTGTGCATTCCACAGACAGAAATTACCATTACTCCGTGTTTTACATGATTTTTCTCCACTTAAATTCACTTTGATAAATTTAAGATGAACATTTTTGTTGGGCTTCATTCAATTTCAAGCTATAATGGAATTTTCTGGCAAATTGCATTAAACCGGAGGTAGAATGTGTTGATGGGAAGTCCATAAAATGTATAAAATTCATGGCAATGGAGTTATGGAGTGTTTTGTGAGCTTAAAATATTTTCTGTTCCTGCTCAGGCTATTTAATGGAAGAAAATATGAGGAATTTTGCAATGAAAAAATAATTCTGCTTATTAGTAGTATCTACTGAGCTTCTTGGGACTGTAAAAGGCCTGACAATTCCCAAATTTTTTTTTTCCTCTTATTTCCTCTGTTTTATCCTCCACAGCAGTGTAAACCTGCTGTGCCAATACCACGTCATTTTTGCAAGTTGTGTTTTTGGGAGCAGCAGATCAGCTGGATTGTAGAAAATCCAAATTCTTCATAGTTCTGGGCAGGAAAATGGGGAAAATTGACATGTTGGGGAAGTGAATGGAATCACTGCCATCTCTTACTGGGGGCATTTTCCCAGTTTATGGATTTTCACACTTTCTCAAATGTTGATTTTTTTTGTTTTTTTGGGGAACAGGTGGATCTATATCCAGTCAGGAAATTCCTGCCATAGCCTATTTGTGAGTGATGTTACTGATTAATTGTATCAGAGGAAAAACTCCAACTTGGATATAAATATCATTTTCCCATCCAATCTTTTCAGCTGATTTATATCTGAAAATGTAGAGGTTTAATTCAAATAGTGCCAGATGTGCTTATTGTATTTCTGTGCTATTATTTCAGATTATGAATTCTTCTCTGGGATTTGATTTTTATGTATTTAATGTGAAAAATGTTCCTTTGTCAGTGTGGAATTTGCCACCCTCAAAGACTTGTCTAAGGAAAAGATGAAAACTGCAAATTCTCAATCTCCTTTGGTTTTATTTTTATTTTAATATTTTATGCTCTTGTGAAGTGCCTTCTCATAAAATTAAGTTCTTTATTTTCAGTTTCTTTGGTAATAATTTTTTTAATCACCCAAAGGGGAATAAGTGACAGAAAAGGAATCCACCATTCCTATGGTAAACAAACCTGTCCCACAGTCTTTTCCATAATTTGATCAAATTCTATTTAAAAGCTGGCTGGCCTTAGGCTTCTCTGTTGCTCTTTTCCTGTTGAAATTTGCTGGAAGTGGGATGTGTAATATTCCAGGTGAAGGCAGGCCACTAACTTATAGAATATATTGAAATATAATTATTATAAATGTGTCCCCTCTGTTTAATTTTTGTCATTTCTTCCTTGTTTCTTCCCATCCTCACACATTGGGATTTCCTTTTAGCTGCCCACAGTGAGCCCAAAGTGAGATTTTCCTGAACTGATGCTGGATTTTGGGAATGCAGTGAGGCAGAAGAGAGGTTCTCCCAGTGGGAATTGCAATTATCCCATTCTGGGCTGCTGTTGTCACTCCAGCTGGTTAAGCCTGTCAGTCTCCTGTACCCCAAAATTCTGATTTACCTAGGAATTGGATGGGATGTCCTCATCCAGCATCACTCCCACATCCCCTCTGCAGTTTCACAGGAACAGGCAGCAATCTGGGATTCCTGGGACAAGTGCAACTTGCATCTTTTGTGCCTTGGTTACTGATTTTCTGCTCTTACCCACGGCTGGAATTCCAACCCTTGGCACTTCCCTGGAAACACCAGCTCGTGTCTCCAAGCTCCTGGGTGTTTGGGGAGTGCTGGCTCCTGTCAGTGGCTGCTTCTCCACTCAGTTAATTTGTGGAATTTGCTTTCCTTTTGCTCTCCCTTCTCCATGGGAATTCCATCTATTAGCAGGATTTATCCCTGCTAACCAGTTCTCCTCATCCCAGCTAACCACAACCATCTTTTAGACCTCATTCCACTGGGGAAACCTCTCTTCCACTTGGGGATTTTTCCTATATTCTCAGCCTTGCCAGCTTTTCTTTTTTTTCTGGAATTCATTCCAAATATTTGCTGTAGGTTTCTGACCTGCTTTGGAAGTATTCCCTGGAGTTTTGTGCAGCCACCTCCTCAGACAAATGGGAAATGTGTATTTTGTTCTCTCTTTTTCTTGTTACACTTTTCCTTAACCTTTTTTTTTTTTTGAGCTCATCAGGCATTGGGAAAAGTCAGATAAATGTCCCCAGGAAAGGGATGACAGGCTGGAGTTAAAGTGAGAGGATGGATTTGTGTTCAGCTTTCAAGATCAGATATGGAGTGACTTAATTAGTGTTTATTTCCTGACTCCTTGGGGTATTGTTTGGACTTTGCTTTGAAACTGGGATTTTACCACCTCCACTTGCATCCAGAGGAATTTGAACCCTGGGAAGTGACACGAGGAGATCCATAGTGGATACAACCACAACTCACATTCCATTTTCCGTTTTCAACTGTTTTTAAATTAGGAGCTTGATTATTTTCATTAAACAAATTTGATATCCCAGGTCCTCTCTGCAAGTCAAACATGGAATTATTATTTATTTTTTATTATTAATAATTACTTAATTTATTTTTAATTATATTAATTATTATTTTATTAGTGTTATTATTTTCAGGCAGCATTTGTGTCTGGGAATGCTGAGGAATGTTGAGGAATGTTGATCCATTTGTTGTGGGAATTGTGGCACTCAGAGCTGTCCCTTGGCTCTGTTGAGGCAGAAGTTTGTTGGGTTTTTATCCAGATGTTTTAAGACAGAAAAGTCCTGTAGGTAAATTCTACCCCACCAGTGCCAGGGATGAGCAGGAGGAATAGATCCTGTCCAGTTTTAGCACATATCAGACTTATTCTCTATGAAATTCATCCTGATAAAAATTGGGGAAGGAAACATTGCAGCTCAAAATCCTGCAGTGTCATGAACTCCTGGAATTCTAGGATTAAAGTTTTCCAGTGCTGCCAAGAACCACATGCTCTGCTTCCAATATTCCCAGTGGCTGGCTCCAACAGAAACTTGGACTCTTTGTAGTTTTTATATTTCTCAAATCTTTTTCCTCAATGTTCTTAGTTTTTCACTCTAATATTGGTTTCTCTGTCAAAAACGTTTCTCACTCATCCTAAATAGCAGGAATAATTTTAAAATATAAAATTTATAGCTGAATTAATATGTTTGTTCAGACCTCTTAATTAGTGGGGTAAATTGAAAAGCTGAATCTCCTTTGAAATGGAATATTTGGAAAGCCAACCATGACTCTCCTGCCACACTCAGCACTTGTTTCCTGGAGCTGTGAGTGACAAGCAATTTGTGTGTGGGTTTTTACACAAAACCCACCAAATTTAAAGTTATGAGACACCAGTTTAGTGTAGTTTTGTTAAAAATAACTATTTGTGAAAGCAGTAGTGATGGAATGCAGTAGATGAACTGCAAAGAAATACAAGTTCAGGATGTGTTGCAGCTGCCATTAAAAACTGAATGCATTCAGTCAATTTTTTTCTTAAAATATTAATAACAATTACTAGTCATGTGAATATTTCTGGTTGATGGTATCCTATGGAATACCTTCATTTTCTAAAGTGTGATTCCAGTCTCTTACCAGACACTTTTGGACAGGTGTAAAATTCATTGCTGGGGATGCTTGAAACGCCTCAGGTCATTTTACAGTGTGCTTGTTAAGGAATTTTAGGGAATTCCTTTCCTCTTTTACAGTTAGTGGTTCCTTCACCAGCTGGCACTACAAATCCTCCTGTTTTATTTTTTTTTTAACTCCATTTGAGTTATTTTCTTTCTGTGTTATGCTTAAGACCATAAGGAAAGTACAAGGGTGTATTTTGCTCTACATCACTCTGGTAACGTTTCCTCCACCAATCATTTCACCATTTTGAAGTTTCCTGAGGGTCTTTCTGAATTTTTTCCCTTAATGGCCTCTTAAATCAATACTAACCTCGGGTAGCTGGTTGTTCTCACACATTGCTACCGGCTTGTTTGAGGCTCTAATTGTGATTTTTCAGCCGCAAATCCTCTCTTGTCTTTTTTTTCTTCCAATATTGGCCTCATCCACCAGTTGGAGAGACGTTTTCTGGGGCCAAGCCAGTCACCTTTCTTTCAGAATCCTTCTTTCACTGCTTGTTTAGGGCTTATTGATTGATAAAAAGGTGTCTGTGCTGAGTTCTCCAGCAGGTAAACGACATCCATGGAGTAATTAACACTTGGAGAGAGGGCAAAGGGGAAGACACCTCCAAAGCAACTGCCTGGGCTGTTCCCAGTGGGATATTGCTGAGTAAAAGAAGAATTTGAGTCTTCCCTACCTTCTACCAGCACAACACATCCATACCTACGTGGGAGGAGTGGGAAGAAGCTTTTGGAGCTCCTCAGGGCAGGGGGACCACTTGTGTTGGTGTTGGTGGAGCTCCACCTTTGGTGCTGGGAGGTGACATTTGTGCAGCTGCTCTTGGCTTCCCTTCTCCTCTGGAGCCTGGCTTGGCATTTCTTTTTCATGGAATTGTTGTGGGAGTGGTGGAATTGTTGTGGGAGTGGCAGTGCTGGACATGAATATCCTAAAAACTACCAGAGAAACATCTTTCTCTGGTCGCTGGTGCTAAGCAGTGGTGGTTGCGTGGCCAACAAGAAGAAATCCAAGGATTTTGGAGATCCAGGGAGTTTTTTGTTAAATAGCTGAACTGGCTAACTGCTGTAGGAATTAAATATTGGATTTGTGGGTGCCAGAGCCCACCTGAGGGATGAGTTGCACAAAGACTTGGGCTGTTCATATGCAGACATGGTCACAGGTGGAGTTTTACACCAAACACTTTTCCTTCTCTGCTTGCACTGCAAAATTTTGCCAAGTTCAACTAATCCTGGTGGGGTTTTTTTAATTTAAAGTTGTCATGGAATGGAGCAACCACAAACCCAAGTAAAGGTTCTGTGAACCTGAAGCTGGGCGAGTTGGTTCTGGATGAAAAGCAGCTCTTTCCCTTCTTTTCCTCCCATGATGTATTTAAGATGCCAAAACAGATTGTAATGATTAGTTCATGGCAAGGGGAAGAAATTGGAAGATAATTTATGATGAATTTCAAGATTTTTCTTGCTTCCACCAGGATTAGTGGTCAGCTCTAATGGTAGCATGGGTATAGCAACTACAATAATAAATTCTGCTCAGTAATTCTGGGTTTATGCAAACAGAAAAATCCCAAACTGAAAATATTAGATCTCTGTACAACTAAACTCTGGATCTTCATTTAAATTTCATTTTCATGCAACATCTTTCCTATTGGATGCTACCCAAAGGAGCAGTCTGTAAATTCTTGGAGTAGAAATAAAATTGTTCTGTCATGGGTCAGCCTCTCTTAATGGGTGGGGATGAGAGTGGTGAGGCCCTGCAGAGCATCCCCAGTTGGGACATTCATGGTGAAGAGCTTTGCTTAATTAGAATAATGGAATTATGGCATGGTTTGGGTTGGAAGGGACCTTAAAGCTCATCCACTCCCACCCCCTTCCATGGGCTGGGACACCTTCCACTGTCCCAGGCTGCTCCAAGCCCTGTCCAACCTGGCCTTGGACACTTCCAGGGATCCAGGGGCAGCCACAGCTTCTCTGGGCATTTTCTTGAATTTCTTGTCTTTATTTTCCTATTTAAATTTCTCTTTTTGGAGATATTTAGGATCTAGAGAAGAGTTTCCTAAGCTGAAAAACGTCACCAAAAATTTCCGTCAGGTTTTGTTTTTAGTGCAGAGCAAAAACCTCCCAAACTTTTTCAGCGCTTCCAGAAATAATCAACTTCTGAACTCCGTGACAAATAGGGTTTGTGTATCAATTTAACTGTGGCAACGTTTGAGTGGCTTCAAATTTAGAGGGATGGCAAGCACATTGGACACAGTGAAAACATCACTGGGATTCATTAGCATAGTGGGGCCACAGCCAACAATGTGCTCCTCAACCCAACAGATGTGCAGCAATACCTTCAGGAGAGGAAAAAATCAGCCCAGATAGGGGAAAAGTGTGAATAACTCGCCATATTAATCATGTTAAAGGCAGCTTTGGAGCGTTTTGTGGAGCTTTTTTTGTGTGTGACGGGGTCATCCAGGAGCCACGGAGGATTTGGGGTTGGAGGGCTGGGAGAGGAGGTGGGTGTGGGTTGGTCACGGTGCCCAAACCACCTCGTGGAGTGGTGTTCTGGATAAATCCTGAAGATTTTGCTAATTCCTAACTCAATGTGATTTCAGTCTGGAAGTTTCTGGACACGGCCACAGAGGTGGGAGTGTCCCACAGGCAGGAATGTTGGACTTGGAGTGTCAAATGTACAAGCAGGTCTGAGCTGATAAATCCTCTCTTGCAGACTCCTGCTGAACAGGCCAAAGCCAGGCTACAGCTGGTTCTGGAGGCAGCCGGTGAGTAAATGATCATCTTCAAAAATTTGCTTTGTTTTTGGGGTGTCATGTGGGATTTATTGTGTTTGGCAGTTGTTGATCCCATTCTCTGTAGCTCACTTAAATTTCAGGTTAAGATGAAACTGCTTTGCATCTTTGTTGGCACTTAGGGAATCCCTTTAAGGAAATAAAAATAAGTCATTTTTTGCACTAAAACATCACGTTTGGCCTCTGGCTGCTGCTGCTACTGAGACTTTATTCTGTGCTCTGAAAAATTTGGTTTTGTTTATTTTTTTGTTTTTTTCCTTTATTTTTTCGTACTGATCTAAATCAGTGCATGTATCTATTTTTATTTATTTAGTTAGTTGAAGTTGTGGCTCAGGTCAAAAGGCTAATCTACAAATTAATTCTCTACAGAGAGGAACATTCTTATTTAGTGCAGCACTACTAGGGAGGAAGGCAAGAAATCTTGAAAATTGCTTTTAATTTTGGATTAATTAATTACATTTAAATTTAAAAAAAATGGAAAAATCATGAAAATTGGTGGAAAGTCTAAAACTTTACAGGAATTGTGGTCCTGTTGTACCAAAGATGAGAAGATCATTCTTTTTATCCTGCCTTTTTTGCAAATGTTGTATCAAAGTCCCCATTACAGCTCAGACTTGGTTGTTCCCAAACCATCAGGAATTCCAGTGCTTGGGTGGGCTTGGAACAACCTGGTCTGTGGAAGGTGTCCTTGCCCATGGATGGGCTTTAAGGTCCTTCCAACCCAAAACAGTCTGGGATTCTGGGATTGTCTTAATTATAATACATTTATAAATAAATAATGATCCTTTTCATATCATTACTGGATGTCCTTTAGGTACTTGCATTTGTCTTTGGATTATTAAAATAAGGATTTAATTTTCTAAAGTGTTAGTCTGTGTTGAGGTGTGTAATCCTAAATAATTTCTGTATCTTAGTTTAATTTTCCTGTTAAAACGTTGTCAGTTTGTCACACAAGAAGAAAACCTTTCAGCATCTTGTATTTATTATAATAAATTCATGTTTGTCTCTATTCTCTATTTGCATTTTTAACTTAGAAACAGCAGTTTCCAAGAATTTTTTTTTCCTTTTTTCTCCATTTGGAAACCCTCTGTTGCAAGGAATCTTCTCACATTGCTGATGTTTTTTTTTCTCCAAAATCCTTCCAGGCTTTTGCATTGTCTCTCTTCCAATACATTCCTTGTTCTCCAGAACTTTTAATAAATCTTTGAAGCATGTAATTATAAAATAGATGTGACAGCCCTGACCTCAACAGCACAATTTGTGTATTCTGCTCCCATCGATCACACCTCATTTTTTAATTTCCCACCTGGGAAATGAAGAAAAGATAACTGTGGGTTGTACATCATTGTGACCTGGCTTCCAAAGCTTATCAAAGGTCTGTGACATTGTTAAATTTAAATATTCACCATTGAGGGCTGGATCTTAGATAGAAGCTGCAAGTTGTTCCTAAAGAACCAAAGATATTTAATCCCATCCAAAATACAGAATTAAGTTCCTTCCTGGCTTTATTTAAGTCTTGCTCATCCACCACCTTCCTCCCCAAGTCCTGCATTCAGTTAATTGCATTTAATTTTTACTAAAGTGGTGTGAAAAGGTGTTGGAAATGTTGATAATGTTGTTTCAATGTATTTTTATGTGTTTACTCATTGCAAAATCAGCACTTTTTTCACCTTTTAGTCTTAAAAAATAATATAAATTTATGCTAAGCCGTTACCCAGCAGCTTTTTGAGGAGTTCATGATCAACAGGTTCATTGTTGTTGCTGTTGTGGTGATGCGTTATTTGAATATAATTGAAATTAACTCTGTACATCAGTAATGGTGAGTGAAGCTGTTGTTCATGTGTGTAGGGCTTGATGCAGGCTCCGTCCTAAATTTGGGAATAAATTCATGGATGATCTGTACACATTATAGGAATTGCTCCAGTCCCACAAAGTGGAAATGAGAAGCTGTGCTATTTCCCAATGGATTATACATGGATCTGGTTGGTAATGACACTGTGCTCCTCTGTGGTTTGGACAAACCTTTATTTTCCTATCTCAATTTCCCTTTTGGAGATATTTAGGATCTTGAGAAAATCTGCTTTTAGAATTTAACCTAGATATTATTTTAGCAAATAACTGCTTTCTCTGAAAGACAGAAATTAAGAAGTAGTAAAACAGGCTCGTATTATTTAGATTTTTTTTTTCTCAGTGTATTTTGGAGATGGGAATTGTGACTTCTGGTCTCTTGTTGTGAGAGCTGGTAAAATAAAAAATATTGACCTGTAAGGGTAAGTTGGCCATTTTTATAGTCAGGTAATACAATGCTGACAGGAAGGTTTTTCTCCAAGTCCTTCATACTGATTTTGTTAAATAATTTTTTAAATATAGATTAATGTCAGTATTTTTGTTCTCATTAAGCAGGGCAATACTGAAAGGTACTGCAACACTCCACTTGAATTCTTGAGGCAACCGATTTTGCTTTATAAACCCTGTCATTCCTTAGAAGTCGTTGGTCCCAGCTATAAATTCATTTTTGCACAATTTATTGAATTAGATTTCTTAATATCGAGGTGCCAGGAAACCTTTTCAGGCTGCTCTGACAACCTCCCACAAGTCGCCGTGCCCGAGCAGATGTTAAGCAGGCAATAGTTGAATGTTAATTTGGAGAGGGTGGGATGTTTAAGCCCATCTGAAGTATGTTCCATGTGGGCCTTCCAGACTGAGCTACAATGCTTTGTCTCTTGGGAGAATTTCCAAGCTAAACCTCTTTCTTTTTGTCGCTCTATATGGACTCTCTCAAGTCAGTATAAAGCAGATCATCCCTGGGCTAAAGCCCTTCAGCTTTTGTTAGTGGGCTCTGTAGGCCTGTAATTAGGCCTCCTGGCAGGCCTTGCCGGCCAGTTAATGGTCATATGGAGTTTTTCTGAGGCAGACTGGCTTTGTGTAAATCCTTGCTCGGGATCTCTTTATGGGTCACTTCCTACCAGGCCGGGGCTTTGTGCCTCTGCCCCACGGGCGGACGGGGAGCAGCGTCCCCTGACCAGCGCCGGCTCCGGGAGCGCCGCACAATCCACGCCGATAATCCCCAGTGTAAACAGAGGATTTAGCTCAGCTTCTGTCACTTACAGTTGCCAAACCACTTGGGTGTCTGTGATTTCTTTCCCAGACTTCATTACCAAGGGATGGAGAAGATCCGAGCTGGGGGCTTGTGTTAAACGTGGCTCCTAAGCGCTGATTTTAGGGACGAGTTTGCGCCGTTTCAAATCCTAAATCCCGAAGCTTAACGGCAAACCTTCAAAACTTGAAAGCTCTTTAAAACACACATAAATTGTATGGCACCTGTGCTTTCTCATAAAGATTAAAATATGGATGAATATTCCACAAATGTCAATAAATTCCTATGAAATAGCACATGGACATTGCAACCCATCGATATTGCTGCCTGTTCCAAAGGACGCCGAGAGCTTTTCCATGGTGCTAAGCAGAAATTTCTTACTCTCCATATAAAGACGATGACAAAAGGCAATTGATCTGGATTTTCAAAGGTCTAGAGTTGAAATAAGTGACTGATCTATTTTTGGGATCTGCATTTCAATCTCTGGCTGAAAGAGCAGTCAAGAATAGGGCGGTTTTGTGCAAAGAATTCGCCGGAGTTTATTTAAAGGAAACTTCAGGAGCAAGGCACTGAATGTGAGGCGATGGAAATGGGGGAATACAAATCACACAAGCATTTCACATTTATCAGATCCTGTTCTGGATATTGGACATTTAACTCATTATATTTGAATTATACTATCAGATTGCTGCCTTTAATTTTGCACTGTGCATCTTGATTGCATTTTACGTAGTCCTCAAAGAGAAAATCATGGAATACTTTGGCCTTTACTGTTGTCAATACAAGTGGTTTATAATTCTTACTGCTTTTTTCTTAAATCTACCAATTCTAACACAAGTTATTGAGGAGGAAAAAAACCTAATTTGCACTCAGTGCCTAATAAATATAGTCAAATATTCTCTGCTTTTGGGTATCAAAATGGCTCATAACAGATGTGGCTGAAAGGACCACATACGTAGACTGTATGATTTTAGTCTGGTGGAACTAATAGGATCACTTGCTACTTTATAGATTCTTGCTTTTCTTTTACTTTAATAAAAACTGTTTAGTTAAATAGCTTGGCCTCTATTTTGCTCTTTTCTAGCTATGCAAAGCAGCCAGGCAGGCAGGTGGCAACAAGTATGAAAAATTTCCTTTTATTGGGGCTTCTTTTCAACTGCCAAATTTATCAAATGTTTATGGATTTCTCGTTTTGATGATGCTTTTTTTTCACTTTTGCTGTTTGTGTTCTTTCCACTGAAAACTCACTGGCTTTAATTTGAATTTCTAATTATGCAATGAATTTCAGAAGGGTGGATAACGTCTTGCTATATGTGCACAAAGGATGAAATAATACTTAAAATATTTTACTTACTCCGTGGAAATTTAAAGTTAGCTTTTAAAATTATGCTTACCCCAGAAATTGCAGGAATTTGAATTTTTAACAAATGTAAAACTTGCTGAATATTGAAAAAGAGATGAATTTAGTTGCTATGTGGATAGTTCCAGGTTGATTTAATATAAAATTCTTATTTTTATTAGTTTAAAACAGTTGTTTTGAATAGTGGCAATTGACACTTTGGATAATTGAATTTTACTTCTGTTTATATAAAAATCTCAATTTGGGGAGCAAAGGTGTGTTCATTGAATCACCTTTCTCTCTCAGACAAACGTGGATGTAGGTGCTAAAGAGGATTTTGAAGGTGTTTGTGCAACACTTCTTGAGCCCCCAGCAAGGAAAGGAATTTTCATCCGTAGTGAATCTTCAGCAGTCTGGGAAGTTTGTTACTCTTCCTGTCTCAAAGGAAAATAAACTGGAATTACACTTGTGAAGAGCCTTGACAGGTGATTTCTCAAACATCTTCTATGTCCTGCTGTAGGGCCATTGGAAATTGCAGAATCCCAGAACGGTTTGGGTTGGAAGGGGCCTTAAAAATCTTCTTATTCCAACCCCTGCCATGGCAGGGACACCTCCCACTGTCCCAGGCTGCTCCAACCTGGCCTTGGGCACTGCCAGGGATCCAGGGGCAGCCACAGCTTCTCTGGGAATTCCATCCCAGCCCCTCCCCACCCTCCCAGGGAACAATTCCTGCCCAATATCCCACCCATCCCTGCCCTCTGGGAAGCCATTCCCTGTGTCCTGTCCCTCCAGCCCTTGTCCCCAGTCCCTCTCCAGCTCTCCTGGAGCCCCTTTGGGCTCTGGAAGGGGCTCTGAGCTCTCCCTGGATCCTTCTCCTCTCCAGGTGAGCCCCCCCAGCTCTCCCAGCCTGGCTGCTCCGGAGGGGAGCTTTATCCTGTTCTTGAAAACCAGCTAATTTAGGAAATCCATCTAATTATGGAGGTAGTGAACCCAGTTTTTAGGTCAACTGCTGATTCCTGCTCAGCAGATTTCGGTGTCAAAACCCATTTCGTTGATGGCATCGGAAGGAAAAACACTTGAAAAAACTCTGAGTGATAGAAGAATTAAACAATTAATTTAAAAATCAAGAAGATGTACATTAGAATAAGTAGCTATTTTTTATATAATGTGTTTTATGAGGATTTCGGGTGTTTTGAGACTGAATTTCAGAAAATGCAGAAAGTATTTGAGCTCACCTGGATGCTCCACACCCATGAGCTTCATAGCCAAGCTGGACAGGAGACACTTTTCTTCCTACATTGCTTGCCCCTGATCTTATGGCAAAGCTTCATAATCTCATCAGAATTCTAAAAAAAAAATAATTTCTGCATGCAAAGGAACAACTATAGAAAAAACAGTCATTACTCCAAATAATTGTCTTTTTTTAAGATATTAACAGTCTTGTCTTTACAAAATACGTGATTTCTGAAGTGCAGCTGTTTTGTGTCATTGGTGAGGAAAGGAAACACTTGAATAATAGCAATTAATGAAATAATTAATTCAAATTAATTTTCATGGTTGCTAAATAAATACAGGATTTCAATTGAATGGAAGTAGAGAATAAAATGTGTTTGAAACAAAATAATTCACTTCTGCAGTTTATAATATAATTTTGCTGGTGTCTGAAAGCCCTTCAGTTCAGGGACCTCTTTTAGGTTCTCACAAAAGACTAAAAAAAATTGCTTTGAGTCTTTTTTTGTATAATATCAATTTGTTTTTAGAGTAAGAAGCCAATGAGGAGTTGTAGGGATGCCATAATGTAAACCAGAGCCTATAAATAGACTTTAGAGTAACTTTATTAGCTAAGGAACATTTATTGCCTTCAGAAATAATTGTAAAGCTTTTAGAATTTCTGGGGTTTTGTTAGATTTTTATCCAAGACCCTTTTTGTGCTACCAAAAGTATCTCAGGCTTACATGGTGACTAATGGGTTTCAGTAATATTGCAGCATATGGGGTACAGGATTCTGATGCAAATCTCTGTGCTAATTATGTGCAGATGAATCTTTCAGGCCTGCTATTGATCTGAAGTCAAAGACAATTTTTCAGTTAGCTTAAGTTTTATATCAATTCATATTTAGCAACTTTGCTGTAATTTAATTATCCACTGTTTTGGCTGTGGAAACCATATGTGGTTGTGGGGCTCGTTTGTGTTTAGCAGGTCTCTTGGGAAATGTTATTTCTTAATGTTGATAGGGAAATATTTATTTCTCATATTTTACATGATTTGTCAAAGCTTCCTCTCTGTCCAGGTGCCCTCTTTGGGCTGTGGTCATCAAAGCATTCCCAGGAATGGCTGTCCAGGGCCTTTGTTCTGACAGTTTCCCTTGCACATCTTTGGATGTTTAGATTTTCTACCAGTGAAAGTGGAGAGTGTTTTTATACATGGATATAAATTCCAGTGGTGGATTTTATAGGATGAATGCCCAGAAAAAGGCTTTGAATTGCCCCATCTGTTTTGGCTGGTGGGTGCCTGTTGGTGTTCTGGTGTTTGGGATCTCTAATTTCCAGATGGGAAGTGTGCTGGTATCATCTTGCTGAAAGGAACCTATGATTAGATTAGATTAAATTAGATTATAATTCTTTGGGAGGAAAGTGAGGCCCTGGCACAGGGTGCCCAGAGAAGCTGTGGCTGCCCCTGGATCCCTGGAAGTGTCCAAGGCCAGGTTGGACAGGGCTTGGAGCACCCTGGGACAGTGGGAGGTGTCCCTGCCCATGGCAGAGGTGGGAGTGGATGAGCTTTAAGGTCCCTTGCAACCCAAATAATTTCATAATTGTCTTAAAATATTTGACAGCAAGTAGAAATAAAAACTTGCTGGTTTTGTGTTTTTCACATCAGGAAAACCTGGAATACCAGCACATTGCTCCAAGGTCAGCAGCTATCCAGCACCTGAAGATCTTCTTCTATGCCTACATGATCTTCTTGTAAATCCTATATATTAATTTTTTTCAAGGATAGCGTTTAATATGGGTAATAACCCCCTTGTTCTAGATATTGAAAGCCCATTTATCACAACTTTATTAAATATGGAGAACTAAGTGTGCCATTTTCGCCAAGTGCTTTCGCTCGCTCGTGTTTTCTTTGTTGACCCAAATGAATGAAATTAGAACAAACAATCTCCGAGTCATTTGTAATCAAGCACTGATTAATGGACTTTGGTTTCATAGCCATTATTCATTCAAGAACACCTGATATCTTTCCCATAAACAAATCGTGTTTGTCCAAATTAAGAAATTAAATGAAGCATTTGATGAGTTTATGATTGACCCTTCCAACTCGGAGCCCATTAGTCAACGTCGTTATCATGCAAAACTGCCTGACTAATGTGCTGGCTGAATGTGCTGTGTGGATTTATTATGATTTCTGATTAATGCCTGCTGCAAGCCAAACCACGGGATTGTAATAATTCCTTGATTTTCATTTGAGCAGTCACTGAAGATTTTCATCTGTGATGAAATGCATTCGTGTCCCATTAGATTTAGAGATGATTATGAGGTGTCGACCAAATAAATCTTAACGTGGAGCAGAGGGTGTTTTGTAAAGACTTTTCCAGTTGTGGTGGGCTTTTTATAAGGCTGGCTGCCCATCATTAACAGGGATTTTTGGGTGGTTTAAGGGGAGTTCTCATGCTTAGGCTTTTGCAGATGTGAGGGGTCATAGAGATTGTGAAAGACAAGATCCCCAACATACTTTAAATAGGTTAAATCTTTCTTCTCATGCTTAAGAGACTAATAGGAAAAATTCTATTAAAATAGGCCTGTTTTCCCTTTTGGTTGTTTACACATCTTTATTCAATTAATATTTAATATCCACATTTTTTAAGGAATTGTTCTGGGGGTGTTTGGCAACTTCAGTGTTTTGAAAAGGATTTTATACAATGTTTTGTGCTTGAAATAATGCTCTTGAAAAGCAGATGTTAAACTTCTGTTATAGTAAGTTTCAACAATCTTCCAAATGTGAAGCAAGGAAAGTTCACACTGAATTAAATCTGCAGCACATGATTTGAGCCCCGTTGCCACAAGCCCATTAAATAATTGCTCCGTGATCCATTGGAAAGGGCAAACCTGTCGTTATTAAAAGGCAACAGTAATGAAAACTTGTGTCCTTTGCCATATCACTTGTATTGATCACCCCAGCAAGGAAAAAAGAAGTGTTTCAAAACACAGCTTATGTGAAAAAATCAAATTAGGTGCTTTCATGGCAGATCCTCCCTTTAATTCCAGTTCTATTTCTCTTCTCTGTGGCTACAGTGTGATTTATTATTGAAGATTTCTGAGCTGCTTTGTTTAAGCCATCGTGTATCCCCTTATGTTCTTAAAATACCCAATAAAACTATTTAATCAGAGTAGTTTCTTAAAGGTTTTGAGCATTTTATGCTGCTGATCTTAAGCCCTCGGAGAGTTTTGTCTGAAAACTGTGAATGATTTTATAGTGATGAGCCTCTTTGAGCAAGAGATTGTGATTCTGTTGGAGGGGCTTGGAGCAACCTGGGGTAGGGGAAGGTGTCCCTGCCCATGGGATGGGCTTTAAGGTTCCTTCCAACCCAAATCATTCTGGGATTCTCACGTTGCTGTGCCCTCTGCAGCTCCAGGTTTGGCTCCTGTATATTCCTAACTTGCAGTAGCACTGGATTTGTTCCTGGATTTTCTGGTCTGAAGTGTGAGTAAAGCTAAGCAGGGAAAGGAAATAAGTTGTGGAAGAGTACATGGAATCCCAGAATGGTTTGGGTTGGGAGGGAGCTTGAAGCCCATCCAGTGCCACCCCTGCCATGGGCAGGGACACTTTCCACTGTCCCAGGTTGCTCCAAGCCCTGTCCAGCCTGGTCTTGGACATTTCCCCAGGGATGGGGCAGCCACAGCGTCTCTGGGCACCCTGTACCAGTATAGTTAGAAATATATTATTTTTAATCCGTCTTAATATTATCTTTTGGACTGTACAATTCCTAGGTTTTTCTACAGTACAGACTGACTTTTAAAAGCTTCTTTTCCAGGCTTATTCCCAGCATTTTTGTGGTGAAAGCCACACTTCCCTGTGCCCTTTCCCAGTGCTGTTGTCCCCATTCTGTCCCTGTTGGAGCTCTCTTGGTGTCCCCACCTGGCTTTGCCTCCTCTGAGCCTTTAGCTGGACATTATTGACATTTTATTCCAAAGCTCAGCCTCCTGATGAAGCAGGAGATAAATGCCAGCAGATGAGCAGGCAGGATTGAGCTGGTGGGAGGTGATGGTGCGGGGCTGCCACCACCAAACCCTAAAGCGCGCGATGAGCGGGGCCGGCGCCTCGGAGTCAAGGCCTCGATTACGGAGCACTCCCTGACGTTAATTGTGTCTTTATAACCTTTTTAACTTCTTCTTGCTCTGACAAGAGCACCACAATCACAGCCCTGGGTTTGCCCTTGGCAAGCAAAACCTCATTTGGAGGGGATAATAAGTATTTACTATTTAGATGGCTGGCAATAAAATTTCTCTGAATGAGATTTTACTGAGAAAATGCAAGCTGATTAAATTACTTTCTTTAATGGACTGGTGAGACCTGTAATAACAGTTTGTTGGAGCAGCAGGTCTAATGTTTAGCTTTTTTTCTTTTTTTTTTTGGTGTGAAAATACAAATTGATTCTTTTTTTCCAAGTAGAAATTACCTCAAGGAACCATTAAGGAAAAAATCCTCCAAAATCATTGAGCCCAACCCTTAACTGAGCACTTCCACATTCCCTATTTTCACTGGAAAACTTAACCCAACTTTTCCATGCATGTCCCATGGTATTTTTCTCATCTTAGAAGTGGATAATGCTCTCAAATGTTGACAGTGTTAGAGCTGCAAAGAATGTTGGGAATCCCTAAATATTCTTACAGAGAATTCCTATGATCTGGCCTTAGGGTGCAGAAACATGTGGAATGGGATATCAGCTTATGTCTTAAAAATAGATTTTTCTTGGAAATCCATGGAGCATTCCCTGAGTCTCAAAGCAGAACTTAGTTTAACAGGTGGGTGTGTGCCAGCAGAAGGGATTTCCCAGGTAATGTGGAATATTTTAAAAGTCCTTTTAAGGACAGGTATGAGAAACAGTTAAAATATTTGGGTTTCTCGTCTTTCTAAACAAATGAACAGCTTGTGTAACTGATTTGCAAACACTTCTATATTCTAACTAAAACAAGATGTATATTAAATAGGTCAGATCATCCTGATATATGTTTTGAAAACCATTTTATGTCTGTATCCATGATGGATCTACAGGAGAATGCAGTGCAAATTTTGGAAATCCCTAAACGTGTGTCTATACCAGAGCACCAGTTCCATTATTTTCATGCAATCAGAGAACTCCATGTTGTTGCTGGGATAAAATTTATTGAAATGAGATCCATATTATTATGTTTTATGTTAAAATATTTCTGTGCATGTGTATCTCACCATTTACATCAATTTACTCCTTTCATTGTCAGTGAATCCCCTGGCATTGATGTGGATTTTTGTCTTTTTTTTTCTGGAATTCTTAATAATTTCAGAAGATCTGTGTTTGTGGCACTAGGGAGTAGCAGGGACACCACGAAACTTTGTTAGTGCAGCTCTGGAAGAAGACAGAGGATAATATTTCTTTCCCTTTTTAACCATCAGTCACTGTACAGAGCCACCGCGCCAACAAATTCATAACCTCCTCTGTATTTGATTTTAAAAAAATAAACCCAACCAACTTTTGCTTTCCCCAGTTCAATAACTCCCTAGAAATGTGTTTTTATACAGTGTAGCTCATACAATCCTGCATGGGCTTATAAATTGAAATCCCACTTTTTTTGGACGTTCCCGCCTGGATGACTGATGGCTGTGTGTATTTGCCATAAAATTTTAATTATGACAGAGTTATGAATCACTGCTCCCACTGGTTAAAGTGTTAAAAAATGATGGGTTTGTTGTTTATTAAACTGGGGAGGGTGGAGGAAGAAAATGGAAAAGGCTTTGAGTTGTGTGGGCTGGATCCTGAGCTCGGATGTTTCCTCAGGAGCCACCCTGGAGCTGATTTTTGAAGGTGTCCTTCCCTCCCTGGGCACTGCTCCTACCCAGGTTGACAAAAACCATTAATTTTATTGGTTTAACAATCCTGTGGGTGTCCTGGATGGTGGTTTACAATCATCTCACCCCTTGGGAATGGGGCTTTGGCTGTCACCGCAGGAATAGCGGAGCAGCCCCGCTCCTTCCCTTTGTGAGGCACGGAAATAAAACCAAAGTGTTCACAGAGAAATACAAAATCCTTTAAAAATAGGGGCTATAACTGGAGTTGTGCAGAACTTTTAATGTAATGTGGTTTATAAGTGTCAGGGTTTGTTAATAATATCAGTGTGTTTAAACACAAAAATCCCCTTAGAACCATCACCACGCTCGCTATTTCTCATTTTTTCCCCCAATTTTTAGGCAGCAAACATGTGCAACAGCAAGTGATGCATTGGGCACTTGAGGGATTGCTTGAAACGATCCCACTTTGAATTTTTCTCCCTTAAAATAAGCTTTATTTGGCTTCCCCTTTGGCCTGGCTGGCAGGGCAGGGCTTTTCCACACAGACAGGGGAACAGCTTGGAGTGGTTGCAGGGCTTTAATCCCTGGGTGAATTATCCGGCAGGCTGGGCTTTTCAGGGATGTGCTGAACAAGGGGTTGATGCCATTTGGGCATTAGCAGGGAGAGCACCTGAGGGAATAGGGAATGAATGAGGAGAGCTGGGGCACGAGGCAGCGGGGGCCTATTAGTGCTGCCCACTCCTGCCACAGACAGTAATAGGGCTAAATGAGTTTTAAAGGACAAAGTTGGGGGATTATCAAGTCCTTTATGATTTGATCCATGTGTAATTGATCCCGGTAATAAGGGACGTCCCTGTTGCACTGTAAACTTAGGGAAAAAAATTCCCAAATTTAAAATATTTATCGTTTTTGTTACAATTTCAGGAGTATCACCTCAGGTTTCTTCCTCCTGTACATTAAATGAGTGAGACACTATATTCTATATAGAACTATTAATATTTAAATGTTTTAGTCACCAGCTGATGAAAAGAAACTTTTAACTTTCCAACAACATAAATGATTCTTGAAAGTTGGACTCACTGGTTTTGAAGGTCTTTTCCAACCTTCATGATTCTATTAGTTTATTTTTAGTAAATTAGGTTTAAAAATCAAAACTCAGCTTCATTATTCATTTAAACTAATTTAATATTTTTGTTAGTGAAATTAGTGGATGTGCGAGTTCATGGTCTTTTTAATTTTGTTTCTTTTATTGATTTAGCTGGTAACAAAGTAGTGAATGTTACTCTAAGGAAAATACTAAAATAAAGAACGCTAAATATTAGATACTAAAAAAAAATTGTTTGCTGCTGTAAGAAATCAATAGTACTTTTAGGAAAGACAACATAAAGCTGGTGTAAGATTAAAACCATTAACCCTGCCCGCCTCGACTCCCTCCCTCCGAGCTCGCAATTTTCCATTAGAGGGGAGGGTTAGGGATCAATATGAAGATCTGTTGATAATATTGTATTAATTAGAGTAATCAAACCCACGCTTAGAGCACGACAGCTGCCAGGGAGAGGGAGCGGAGCAGAGTTCTGTGTGCTTGGCCCTGGGCGCCGGCGTGGGCCGAGTCCCGGCCGGAGCCGCACTGACTTTGGTTCGGGGGCAGCGGAGCCTCCCCGGTGCTGCTGGTCAATGCTTCCCTCTCAGCAGTGATGTAATTAAAGGCTGCACTCGGGGTTTGTGGGGCTGCCTTGGCATTGATCATCCCAGAGATGTGGAGGGATCGATAGGCGCGATGCAGGAGAGGGCCCCGGAGAGCGGGAAGCGCGCTCGGAACGCGGCTCCGGGACACGGCCGGGATGTGTTACCTGGGCCCTGGAGCTGACCTGTGCCCAGCACAGCCCCCTCAACCAGCACTGCTTTATTTCCTGATTTTTTTTTTTTGCTTTTTTTTGCCAGTCCGGCCTGGTTAGTATCGATCAGGGCCTCTTCAAAGGAGTAGAAATCCAGTGCTGTGAGCAAATACGGATTAAAGCAGTTAAATGTATTTTTCAGAGATAGTGATTATCCTGGTTGCAGCATTTGTACCAATTTTAAAATTGATCTTTTAATATTATTTCAAAAAACGTAATGATGAAAGTTAACATGAAAAAAGGGATTTTTTTTTTTTTTTTGAGTGTGTGTTATAGCATCCCCAAATGGTTTAGGTTGGGTGGGACCTTAAAGACCATCCAGTTCCACCTCCCTGCCACCTTCTGATGGATGCTCCATCCCTGGAAGTGTCCCAGGCCAGGTTGGACAGGGCTTGGAGCAGCCTGGGATAGTAGAAGGTGTCCCTGCCCATGGCAGGGGTGGAACTGGATGAGCTTTAAGGTCTCTTCCAACCCAAACCATTCCATGGTTCTATGCTTGGGCAACTGAGCAATGCAGTTAAAAGTGTGATAAAAAGAATCATCAGAAGTTAATTAAAAAGCACAAGTTCCATACGAAGGACATCCAGACATCCCATGGGTGCACGTACAAGTTCAGAACCAAGTTCTTTCTGATGGATGAAGGGTGATGGGCCTCAACTGGCTCTGCTGCCAGTTCAGTGCGGATTTGTGCATTCCCTCTCCTCGTGGTTTTAACCATTAAACACTTCATGAAGTTTTAATAATTCAAATTATTTCTATTTTCTAAGAATGAGAGACATGTACTCTTGAAGTACTTTGCAGAGCACTCCCATCCGAAGTTAAAGCTGGCTGGAAATGAAACCTAATTGGAAAAAGTTTATGGAATTTCTGCTGTTGAATAAGGCAGCTTATTTATTACTTTGCTACAGCTTTATACAAATATATAGATGCACATGTGTCTGAGGGAAAATTATGCTGCCCAGACTTACGAGAGCCAGTTGGAATCTCTCAAGGTTGCAGATGAGCAGGTGGAAATGCATGTGTATATTATCAGCTCCGTGCCCTTGGAGGTGACTTTCTCACCGATGACAAATCTTTCTTAACTCCTCTCCTGGAAATCAGTCCTTTGGTGGTTTCCAGGCTCGGATTTGTCTGTTTTCCCAGTCTAATGGGCTCGACTCGAACTTTTGAAAACAAGCATTTATTTGAAATACATTAAGAAACACAATACTTCAGAAAAATGTTTGCTACCCCAAATTCCTTTCTGAATTATTTAAGCGCTGCTGCAGCAAACTGTTTATTCAGGGATGTTCAGCCTGGTGTGTAGTAGGGGTGTAGTTTTCTTTTAATGCAGTTATTGAATTCCAACCCACAGAGCCTCTGGCGTGCTTCCAGGAGCGATCTGCTGCGCGGAGCAAAGATAAATTGTTTGTTTTCAGCAGCATTTCTTCATCTTCATCACTTAATCTGCAATGAAATTTTACAGCCAGCCACTGAATATTTAAGCAATATATTTACCTCTTTTATCCTGGGGGAGTATTTAATAACGCTGAGTACAGTAAATGATTACAGTAGTTAAGGATATAAGCTGAGAATGTGGAGTTTCCCAGCCTTTCTTCCCACCGGGATGAGTCCCGCGCGTTCCCGGGCTCCGCGCGCCGCTCCCAAGGCTGTCGGAGCGTAATTGAGCGTGTGTTGGCATCGGCTGTAAGTCTTCCCCACAAATCTTTCCTTGACACACACTCCCCCTTTTGGTGCCAGATGTCAAGTTCTTTTGGCTGCCTGTCGTATGATTCCGCAGTTACGGCACGGTAAATCCTGGGAGCTCGCTGTGCCGCGACCCCCAAGTTTTCCACCTCGTCCTTTCCTGATTTTCCAGTGCCCCACTCAGTATCTTTGTGACTTAACACTGCCTGGTGCTAATACTCAACAACAGCTTGTTCTTTAATAATGTCTTGCTGTTTATGGACTTAGAGATTTTTAAAAAAAGCTTTAAAAAAGTACTTTTTGATCCTTTTTGTTTTCTGTTGCTTCACGAAGAACATCCTGGTCAGAGTGGGAAATGATCATGAGTAGGGTGAGCACAGTTCCTTTTTTCTTCAAAAACTCCTCTAAAATATGTCTTGATTCTTGCACCATTATTTGATTATAAATTATCACGAGTAGGGTGAGCAAAGTTCCTCTTGTCTTCAAAAAGTGCTCTAAAATGTGGCCTGATTCTTGCACCCTTATTTGATTATTAATTATCACAAGTAGGATGAGCAAAGTTCCTCTTTTCTTCAAAAAGTGCTCTAAAATGTGGCCTGATTCTTGCACCCTTATTTGATTATTAATTATCACAAGTAGGATGAGCAAAGTTCCTCTTTTCTTCAAAAAGTGCTCTAAAATGTGGCCTGATTCTTGCACCCTTATTTGATTATTAATTATCACAAGTAGGATGAGCAAAGTTCCTCTTTTCTTCAAAAAGTGCTCTAAAATGTGGCCTGATTCTTGCACCGTTATTTGATTATTAATTATGCTCCATTCTTAATTAAGTATGCTTCAACAGGAGCCACTTCCACAGCTTTATTCCTTTATGGTTTTACTCATTCTGTTCTTACTCGGCTGGAAAACAGGAGCTGAAAATTTCCGGAGCCCTCACAAGGTGCTCGGGGCTGATTTGGCTTCTCTCAGAGTTGTTCCCTGTAATCAGCTGTAAGTGCTCTGTGGTTTATTGCTTCCTTTCCATAGCCAGATTAGTTGTCATCTACTTGATTTTCACTTAACGTGGCCATTCCTGACGCTGGGAAATTGGCGGATGAAAGAAGGGCTCGTTTGGAATCGAAGTTTTGGGAGTGAATTTTTCAAGTTTGCTGACAAGCTGTCAGGCTGAATTCTGCCCTCACCCCGGAAAGAAAAGCCAAGTGTCACTCCCAATCTGCAGCCTGGAATGACAATTGTATTTGAGGCACAGTGCCGTGTTTCTCCCCAGAAATCATTTCAGTAATTTTTATTAGTGGTTATATTTTAAGCAGATAAGGCTTTTTTGAAGTGAAATGATTTGTTGGTAAAATTAAATGAAGGAGCTGTTATGTTTTCATGTAAAGGTATGTGGGTAGTACAACATCAAGGTAATTTCTCATGCAGGTGCAGTGGGTAATTGGGGCTGAGTGGCTGGCATTCCCTAGGGATTGAGTGTTTCTTGGGATGTGGGATGTAGGATGGGACACAGTCCATGGAGCTGGAGGGCTCGGTGCAGCTCTGCTTACAACAGGCTTTCTGCAGGATGAGGAACCAAGGTCATGCTTTGGTCCCACACCCTCACAGGAAAGGGAGCACTGAAGTCATCAAGGAGGAGGAAAACAATCTAAATTTATCTTTCAGCATTCATGTGATGATTTTAAAAGCATTTGGTCCATCAAGACTGTAGGCCATGGGCAGGGAGTCCTTCCAAGGGTGCTCCAAGCTCCCTCCAACCCGAGCTCCCTCCTTTCACCTGCTCACCCTGTCCATGGGAGACCCTCCAGTGGCCTCTCCTTTTGCCATCCATGGTGTGCCAGGGGGAAAGAAACAACTCTGGAACAAATATTGGCTTAAGAACAATTTAAATAAGTTGAATCAAATTAGACTTTTCATAGGAACCATTTTTTGGTTTGCCAGTTGAGCAGAAAATTATTCCTGAAGGATACAGCACTAAGATCATTCTTTACTCCATCAATTTTTATAAATGGGATTTATTTGGTCTCTCCTAAATGTTGCTGCCTCTTTTGGCTCAGCAGTTTAGGGGAATGTTTAACTCAAGGCTGTCCTTTTCCTTTCCTGAGCTCCTCTTTCCTTGAGGAAGAGGAAGCTCTTCCTTTCTCTTCAGCTGGAGGAAATGGCCTCAAGTTACACCAGGGGAAGTGTAGATTAGATTTGAGGAAAAATTTCTTCATGGAAAGGGTGGTCAGGCACTGGAACAAGCTGCCCAGGGAAGTGGTGGAGTCACCATTCCTGGAAGTGTTCTAAAAACGTGTGGATGTGGCACTTGGGGACATGGTCAGTGATGGAGCTGGCAGTGCTGGATTAACAGTTGGACTTGATGATCTTGGAGGTCTTTTCCAGCCTCAATGATTCCATGATTCCCACCCCTTTCCCACAAAAGAAACTTGCCTAGAAGGTGCCATTTGAACACTAACATTGCAATTACTGAATTATTCTAAGAAATCATTTCCTCTCCAAGACTATCAGAGGAGAAAATTGCATCCAGTTCTGCTGTTTCTCTGAGCTCAGCTGCAGGTTGGGGGAGCAGATCTGAGGTGAAACATTACCTGATTAAAAGATGGCGAGGTGGATAATGTACAGCCCTTTCTGGAATGGAAACAAATCTTTGGAATATTTAACAGCAGCCCCTGCAATGAGTCAGGAGACATGGATTCAACTGAAGCCAATTAATCCTTAGTGTTAAAGCTTATTTAGGTTGAATTTTTTTTCTCCAACGTGTGTTTGGGGGGGAAACTGTGGGAGAAAGAAAGGAATTAGGGATGCACTAAATAATGGATGAATGTACCTAGCCAAGATCTGCTGATTAAGTCTTCTTTAGGATTATTATTATAAATAGGGAGTGCCAGATCCTCAGCTGGAGTAAATGGGCTTGGCTCGCCTCGAGTCAGTGGAGTTGTGCCAGCTTGAATTTGCTGAGGATCTGGCCCTTAATTCTGGAAAATGAGGTTTTGGGAGGAGAGTGATGGGGGCTGTGAGAACTTTTGTGATGGTCACACTGTTTTCCTGGTAATACCAGGAAAAAAAATGTAAATTACTATTCTTTTGAATTTCGTAATGAGATTCAAGGAACTACTTGATGTTATTTCATTAGATGGAAATGACTTTTCCTCCAAGGATCTAGATCTTAACCCCCTGCATGTATGAAGGGAATATGGATGGAAAATGTCGTGGTTTATTTAGTTTTGTGGATGGTTGTCTCTTGCCACCAGCATTTCTGCCATTCTTACCCTAAAAATGGCTCGGTGTCCATTGCATGTTCAGTGGCAGGAGAGAAACAGCAATAAATAGATTTGATTTTGGAAATCTGTTTCCCACACTGCTTTTCCACCGTGAGTGAAGTGGGCTGTAATTTCACATGGCAGCATATTCTAATCCAACGTGGTGTCTCATTTGGCTGCATTTTAGAAAAGTATCAACAAATCACATTGTGAAGCTGCTAATTTGGTAATTGTTTAAAAAAACCCAACCCACAACTTATTTCCATAGCAAAGGAAATGCAGATCGTTCTCGAGTACCCTAAAATACAGTGTTTGACCATCTAGAGTGGACACAAAAAAAAAATCCAGTTCAGAAATAACACCTTTTTAAGCAGAATATCTTGGAAGGACTAAAAATAACATCACAAAACAAGTTTGTTATATTCCTAATTGTTCTGACCATAGAATTAATTTCCCAGTCAAAGGGGGGCACGGCTTTTTCATCACTCCCAGCCTCGGAATATTCAGCGTGTCACAGATGTTCATGAATAATGTCCATTTAAAAGCGTTGGCAGCGAGTTGGCGAGATGAATGAAATGTTGGGGGGATCTGACAGGCAGCACGCTGCTTTGTGATCATTCCAAAGTTCTAATAATCTCCCTCACCTTCCCTGCCTGCCGCTAATGAAAGAGAATAGGTGATTGCACCTCGGGCTATGTTCTGCGCCTAATGACTCCTCCAAAGGCGGATTTATGGAGAAAAAATTAACTTTGAATGAGGATTGAATTGGCCCTGACAGGCTGATAGACTGTGACACAGATTCTGTGGCAAAACAGACGTAGCCCTAATTGATTATCAATATTTTAAGCAAAGTGATGAAAATAAGCATTAAGTGATGAGAAAGGCAGTCTTAATACAGGAGGCAGTCACCGGGATCCGGGAAGTCTTTGGGGAGGTCGGCCCGGCTCGCCGGAATGGGATTTTAGCTGTCAGTTCTTACCTCTCCCTTCCCAACACCCCGTGTCCCTTTCCAGCCTATTTTTCCCTCCTGGATTTCTGACCAGCATGTTAATATTCTGGCCAAGGATGTACGTGCTTCCCTCTCTCCAGAGAAGTTGGTTTAATATTTAACCCGTTTGGGCTCAAGAGTAACTGGGGCTGTTTTAAGGGATTTTGGATATTCTCTTTCCTGCTGTGCTTTCTCCTAGCCCTGTGCCATTTCTATCCAGCAGGTGATCCATAAACTGCTTCCTGAGAATGGTAACAGGGAAAGAAACTGGTGAAAAATTGCCTGGTTGGAGGGGAAGGTTTTATCTTCACGGTTATCTTGGTTATACCCAATATAGACAAACATCTTGGTTATACCAAATAAATACAAATATCTCAGTTATACATTAGAACAAGACAACATTTGGGTTTTGCCTGAGATTTTTCAGTTGGCTCACATGTGACTGGATAGATCTTCTACCAAAAATACATTTAATATTGGGGAAAACCCACGTGGCTGTGAGCCAGATGCTCATTAACCACTCCATAATGGGCCATGTTATCCCAAAGTAAGGAGATACTTTCCAAATGACTCAGGGAAGGGAACTGAGCAGGAATGCTACTAAAGAGGTGAGAAATAACATCCCTACAGGAGGAATCATTGGAATAATGTCACCCTGCCAAACGCCCCGCTGGGAGTTTTCCCCTGGGAATGTGGAGAGGCTTAAAATAAACAGATTTGGGTTCATGGGGAATTTTTAAGTGTGACTGGCGGAGCTGGGGAGGGGGCAGTGAGCTCCACCTCCCCCTCATGCTCAGGCCTCTCCAATGTCTGTAATTAGACTCTGGTGTAATTAAATTATAGGACAACAATGACTGGAACTTCCCATGTTTGGGAATCACAGAGTTTTATGTGGAATTAGGGAGGACAGGGCTGATGGAAGCTGTTGTGGCAGTGAAAGGTCCCATCTTCCTGGACATGATGGACTGGGCAAGTGGCCACCCAAATCATGGATTTATGGAATCACAGAATCATGGAATTATAGCCTGTACACTCATTTAGGTTGGAAAAGCCCTTTAAAATGGGAAGGCCTCCAAGAATGTTTGTGCCATTTAAATTTTGACGGAAGTGTTTAAAGACAAAGTTATAGAAAAAAAGCGTAAATTTGGGTGATAAAAATGTGTGTGGTGGTGTCACTTCTGCTTTGGAGCTGACAGTTCCTGGATGCTGCTCCTCGTGTTCCTGTCAAAGGAATTCTCTGAGCAAGTGGTTGTTTGGAGTTTGTGCTGGAATTTGTCGGACGGATAACAGATAATTTTACACGTCAGTCTATGAATATTCAGCAGAGAGGATTTCCACAAGCCTTGCTGAATTTAATATACCAGAGAAAAATAGCATGTAAATTAAACAGGGCCTTGTAAATTAATAATGGATTCCACTTGTATTTTTATATGTGAGCTGACTGAATATTTTATAAGTGCAAAAATGTTTGTGTTTAAAAAAAAGTGGTGAAGTCTTTCTGATGAACATCGTGGATGGTTGGCTGCATTTTAAATGGGATGTCCATGTGTGTTTTCTCAATTCCTGGGCTTTCTTTTCCCCAAATACAGCTTGTGTTTTCAACTTTGAGGAGTCAGAAAGTCCACAATTATGTTGAATTAATTTATTTTCCCAAACCTCTGATGGTTTGCAGTTGGTAGGTGTTCTGACACTCCTCTTGTTTTAATTTTGACAGGAAAATGAAATTTTCTTAGTGAAGGGCTGAGTCTTTTCCATGCAACTTCCCTGCTTCTCCCATGGCATTGGGAGAGGGCTCTGCTGTGAGCCTGGGCCACACTTTCTAAAATTCCCATTCTGTCCCCAAAACAGCCCCTGCCCTATTTCTAGCTTGGAATAATTCATGGTTTCTCCTAATTAGCAGCTTTGCTTGGAATAATTTCACCTTGGCACAGTGTGAGGCTGGTCAGGATTAAAGCATCACCCATCCACCAGGGAATTGCTCTCTGCTTCCCAAACCTTGAGCACTTCCACCACCCCAGGGGTTCAACAGAATCATAGAAACATGGAATTGCTGAGATTGGAAAAGCCCTCTAAGACCATCGAGCCCAACCTTCCAGTTGCAAAGATCTTTTAATGTTGTTTAATTGCAGCTTGATTCAATCAAAATAAATCTCTTTTAGTGTTTTTGATGGCACCTGGGTAGTGCATAACAATATATTCACTAGCAGAATAATAATAACCACAGCATCAAGGAGAAGGAGAAGGAGAACAAGAAAAGGAGAAAGAAGGGGAAGAAGAAAAGAAGGAGAAGAAGAAAAGGAGAAGGAGAAGATGAAGAAAAGGAGAAGAAGAAGAAAAGGAGAAGAAAGGAGAAGGAGAAGAAGAAAAGGAGAAGGAGAAGATGAAGAAAAGGAGAAGAAGAAGAAAAGGAGAAGAAAGGAGAAGGAGAAGAAGAAAAGGAGAAGGAGAAGATGAAGAAAAGGAGAAGAAGAAGAAAAGGAGAAGAAAGGAGAAGGAGAAGAAGAAAAGGAGAAGGAGAAGATGAAGAAAAGGAGAAGAAGAAGAAAAGGAGAAGAAAGGAGAAGGAGAAGAAGAAAAGAAGAAGAAGAAGAAAGGAGGAAGAGGAGAAGAAGAATGGACACAATGCTGTGCCATGTTCTCCAGGATGTTCTTCTGAGCTTAGACCACTTGACCCAGTTGATTCCTTCCAACCTGACCCATTCTGGGATTCTGTGCAATAATGACAGAAAATGTAAAATATTTGAAGAGAATCATTGGAGTTAAATCCCTGCAGCAACTCGTGGTTTCAGTGCCTCTGTTGGTCATCGTGGACGGTGCCCTGTAAGCTCAGGGACTGACTGCTCTGTAGATTTATGGGCTGAGTTAAATTGTTGTTAATGAGCAATTTTGTGTGGAGAACTGTCCTCGTGATACTTCCTAAATTGCTCCATTGTCCTTCTAATTAACCAGGACTTGAAAGGCCGAGCTCTGCTTCGGCAGCAGTTTTAACTTGAATTACAAGGGTTGGAAATCAGCGATTTGAAGTTAAACAAACACAAAAATACAAGCTAAAAATTTATTCATTGACCAGCAACATCTTTCATGTGTGTTTTAATATCTTTTTTCCCTCGGATAACCACGGAGATACCCAATGAATTGTTCCTGTGCAGCAGCAAATCGGGGAGGAAGAACAAAGTAGCTCAGTGGAATAGATAAATCAAATTTAGGCCTGGTAGTTTATTGAATCTAAATTGTGCCCAGTTGGCCCACGAGCTATATAAGCAATCCATCTTGTGCTGATAATGGAGGGTCTTGAAATCCACCTGATGTTTGCATTATTAAATTCCAGCCTAATGAGCTCTGCTAATACATATTGAAGACAGTTGTAAGGAGCAGAATGGGAATCGGAGCGGGATAATTTGAAAGAAACATAAGCTGAGCATTTTACATGACTCAAGGGGTATATCTACAATTACACATATAACCAAAATTGAATTTAAATGGAATTTCTATTATCCCTGTCCTTTTACCAAGGAGAATAAAGTGTAAATGAAGTAAAAGTCTTTAGAGTAACTCGTGGTTTGGTTTTATTATCGGATTTAATAGATTCTCGTAATGATTTTTAGTGGCAGAAAAGTTTTAATATTTCATGACTTTAAATGTTGTCTAAATATGTATAAAAGTGCATAAATGGAACCAGATGTCTGTGTAGTGCTTGTATTCACTTTGTAACACCCTGGTCGGGTTGTGTATTTTAAGGTGTAGCTGCTGGCTCCAGAAAGGGTTGGAGCGACCCCTTCACCCCCCCTCCTGAACTGAATTTAATTTTTATCAATTATGGCTTAATTAAGTAAGTGCTGGGATTAAATACTTGCAAAACTGACTAAACCTGTGCCATTTGGGCCCCAGTTTACAGTGGTTTTCTTCCCTGAGAAGGCCTGGTGTAAATGCTGGATTCCTGTTTCTTGTTGGTTCTTTTCCTTTTGGCATGGTGATACTTTTGAAAACTTAATATTTCATCAAGTATAATGTTATTAGAGACTTATTCTCACTTAGTTCACTCATCAGGCAGTGAGATGGCAATAAAAGAGAATGACTCCTTTGAGACATTAATGCTTTGGAATAAATGATGTGCTAGAACAGAAATTTAATTAATTTACAGAGTATATTGATAGTCCCTTGTTACTGTGCTGTGTATTTTTAATCTTCTTTAACATCTGTAGTAAAGTGTTTGAAAACCCCTGCAGTTGAGCAACTAGTAGATAATTAAGTAATAAGGGAAGAGGTTTCTAGAGGGAAAAAGATTCTTTTTAAAGAATATTGTTGTAACATGGATTAAGTACTGCTGCTGTGATTTGGAGTGAAGAGAAAATTGTGTACTACCTAATAAAGTCCTGAGGAAAAGCTGCTTGACTCCTACTTTAAACACTGTCTGCAGCTCTGCATCCCTGGAAATATTGTTTTGTTTCTGTTTTATCCTCAAAATAGGTCTGATGGATTACTCACTATGGCAGCAAATCTTCCACTTTATAACTGCACCGTGTTTGGGTCATTACAGTTCAGTTTGGGGCAACTGGGCTGGGGAGATTGATGTTTAAAGAAAAAAAAACTCTTAAAAGTCTCTTACAGGTTTTATTAAACACAAAATGAACGCAGGGATTTGTATTGAATTATATTGCCACTAATACTGACTTAATATTACCCTCCATAATCCCGTTTATCCTTGACTGTAGGAATAACTTTAAATAAAAGATGGGAAGAACCAAGTTCTGGTCTTTCATGCACCTGGATTTCATTGTGGGACCTACAAAAAGGAATTGAAAATTGGGTTTAAACCCCAGTAAATAATGTTTGGCAAGAGGTTGTTGACACCTCTGGATCCCTGGAAGTGTCCAAGGCCAGGTTGGACAGGGCTTGGAGCAGCCTGGGACAGTGGGAGGTGTCCCTACCCATGGCAGGGGTGGCACTGGATGGGCTTTAAGGTCCTTCCAAACCAAATCATCCCATGATTCTATTATTTGATAAGATAAATTAACTAATTCTAACACTTGCTTTATTTTAATTTTCTTGTAGCTAAAGCAGATGAAGCATTGAAGGCCAAGGAGAGAAGTGAAGAAGAAGCCAAGAGAAGAAAGGAAGAAGGTAAGGAATTTTTTTTTTTATTTCCTAACAAACTCAAGCCCAGTAAGTCACAAAGAGTTATTTTTAAGGATCCAGTGGGGCTGTGGGATGTTCATTTGTGTGAGTGCTGCCTCTGGGTGATGTCATGCCATGAGCTGATGATGGAATTTGGTGCCCTGAACGCTGGTGGGATCAGAGCTCTTTCCTTTGCAATCCAGTAGGTGGAATAATTAAACCAAATGGATTTAAATCTCAGGAAGTGATGGGAAGAGACATTTCCAGCATTGTGAGGGAGCACAATGCAAACAAGCCCAGGAGCCTCAAATCCTCGCTCAAGCTGTGTGGAACTGAATGATCTTCAAGGTCCCTTCCAACCCAAACCATCCTGGGATTCCATGATTTGTTTACAGGATATAACTCAGGAAAATTCTCCGTGTTTGAAACCATGGCTGCCATGAATTTCTTTCAAAACCAAAATTTGGTTTGGGTCATTGAGCAGTTTTACTTTGGGACTGTGGGGTGCTGAGAAGAATTAGTTGGTGCTCCAAGTGAATCCTGCTTGGAGAAGGTACTGGTGATACCAAAGAAGGAAAGTCAAGTGGAAAAGTGGGACAGCCCAGATGTGGAATGAGGGGGAAGGGGCAGTTCCAATTCTGACTGGAAAAGGGACCAAACCAGCCAGCTGTGCCCCCTCCCCACTGTGATTCCTGGATTTTGGAGCCACTGGGCCCATGGGGAGCCTTTCCACCTGGAGGAATTGCCAAGCCAGGGCCATCAGGATGAGGTGGTTGGGTCCCACTGGCAGCAATTTGCAGCAAATGTTTAGAAAAAAGCCATGTGTTTCTTTTCCTTCCATCCCATTGTGAGTGGCACATGTGCTGGCAATTGCTGTGCCAACAGGGATTGGGAAGGGTGAGCATGGAAAAGGGTTGGTTCGTGACTTGGGAACAATGGTAATTGACAGGGAGATGGGGAGGAAAACTTCTTTTCAATTTATTAATAAGCCATGAAAACTGTCCTGGGGTGCCTTTGAAGAGTTGTAAGGATGTCACAGTGTTCGAAAATGAAGAGAAGATTTTTCCTGAATAACTCAAATTCATCCATTTGCTGAGGAGTTGGCTCCCAGTTAGGAAGAAAACACTTTGTTTTCACTGGAAAATGAAAGGTCTTATTAAATTGGGTATGAAGCATTTAAGCATTCCAAGACATCCAGGGGAATTGCACACTGGGAAAATCCAATTTTACTTAAATTTATGTCCCATATGGATCTAAAACTCCGGCTGGAGGTAGGTTTATGTCCCATATGGATTTGCAAACAGGACATTTATCCAGAGCATGTTCCCTTCCCTGTCCCTGCTGGGCCCCCATTGCATCTTTGGCTTGGAAAAAGAGGGGTTTTACATTTTTTCTTGGTTCTTCCTTCTTCACACAACATCTGTGGGTGGTTTTGAACCCTTTTTGAATCATGGGATCATTGAGGTTGGAAAAAACCTCCAGGATCATTGAGTTCAACCTGTGACCAATCCCCACTTTGTCACCAGACCAGAGCACTGAGTGCCACGTCCAGTCATTGAAATAAAATAAAATAAAGCAAAATTTAATTAAATTAAATATTTTTTTAAATTATAAATTATTATTTTAAAACATTTGATTTCTCTAATATTCCTCCTTTTATTTCCTTGAGTATAACTCTCCAAAAGGAAATTCCAGCCTGTGTGGGCAGCGAGTGCCTGTGACTCTTTTACTCAGGAGCTGCAATAAAAATAATTATACAAATAAAACAATCCTTCTCTGACCCATAAAAACCGGTTATTCCCCACCCCATAGCGAGGGTGCCTTAACATTCCTTTTATTGTCATTTTATTGCCAAATCAGGTGTGAGATTAGACGTTGGATGTTCCATGTAATCTGCTCGGAAATCAAATTATTTGACCTCCAAGCCCAGCGCTGCCCCTTCCTGCTGGTTTCCTGTTAAATATGCAGCATTTCCCCATCATGAATAAAAAATTGAGGACAAATTAGAATCTACAGACAGCTGACCCCAGCTCCAGATTAGAGACTGGGGGCTTGTGCTGGTTTAAATGTTTTAATTACCAGAGTCCCTCCAGCCTGGTGAAGGACACACAGCAAAATGCTGATTTTTTTTTTTTTTGTAAAGTGACAAAAAAGCAAAGCAAGAAAGAAAAAGGCTCTCCCCACCTCATTTGAATTTTTCAGTTTGATTACATTTGCACTTCCATTGGAGCTATGCTAATTTGCTGCATGAAATTAGGTCTATTAACCAAAAATTCTACTATTCCAGGAGTATTTTCAGTGGTTGGATTTTCATACTTTGGTTTTCGTTTACTTGGTTTGGGACTGCCTGAAAACTGATAAAATCTAAAGGGGATTTGACGGCCAAACTTGAGTTTCACTCCAGACAAATTCCACGTGGGTGAAGTGGACAAGGGGAAGATTGAAATAAAAGTTGTGATGAGGCAGGATGGAAGAATTCAAACACCTTGGGTGGTATTAGGGGGAGATTTGGGGCTCATTTCTTTTAGTCTGTCATGAATAATAACATTTTTAAATACTCAGTTTAAATTATTCAGCTTAAAAATTCCGTTTAAAAATTCAGTTTAAAATCAGATCAGGGCCACGCGTGGCGAGGAGGAGCTGGCGATGCTCCCGACCGTGTGCCAGGGATACCTCAGAAAAACAGGGAAAAAGTTGGTCCAGAATACAACCAAATACACAGTGTGAATTTTTGGCAATTAATCAATGGGTGGATCAATGGGAGGGTGGAGCTGGCTTGGGGATGGGCGTCATCCCAACGCCCCGATGCTGGAATTTGCATTTTGCGTGGCCGGCGCGCGCTGGCCCCGCGTTGAATCGATTCGTTCTGCCTCCCCGGGAAGCGCTGCGACATTTTGATATACTCTGGGGAAATAAATTTGGCAGAAAATCAGCATGAGTAGATTTAATTATCGCTGTGAGACCTTTCCCTTTTCTGGCTTAGTGATCCCCAAACTGCGCGCGCTGCCCCGCGCCCGGCGCCGCTTCCCAATTTGTTCCTCCACGCCGTGATAAGCCGAGCAATTACTGCTTTATTGATTTTTCATCAGGGCAAATTTAAAGTTGATTTTTTTCCCCCCTGCAAAGGCAGGGGTGATTAAGTGTTTCCCGTTGGTTGAGTCCCGGAGAGCTCCGTGGCAGAATCCAATATCCTGAGGTCAACCTCTGCAGGGAGATAATTCGGTGTCTTGGCCACGTGTTAGGGAGAGAAATCAGGGCTACAAATGTGAGGGGATATGTGTGGAGACAGTTTAATTTGTTCCATTTATATGAACAAGTCGTGTGGCACATGCTTGGAAAATATCATTTGGAATAGGCTTGGAAATGAAGCCCACGTGGGGAGGAGGAGGAGGGAGGGGATGCAAACGAGAGCGGGAGGGCTGGGAGGCAGCTGGCGTGTCAGCAGGGAATAAACCCCATCCCTGTGTGTCCTTCCCAGGTTTTACTGAGCTCTGCGTGCTGCTTGAGCAAAGTTACACCGTGGAATCACAGAATTCCAGACTGGAGTGGGTTGCAGGGAGCTTAAATCCCATCCATCCCAGCCCTTCCACCATCCCAGGCTGCTCCGAGCCCTGTCCAACCTGGCCTTGGGCACTTCCAGGGATCCAGGGCCATGAGCAGATGGATTTGTACTCTTGCAGCATTCCTGGCAGGGAATGCCACTTTGGAACATGTGCATTCAAAAGGATTTAAATCAGAGCAGGCAAATTGTGCTTTCCACAACTGATATTAGTGCTGTAGCCTAAGTGGACTTTGAAAACAAAATATTTTATGGATTTTATTTCATTAAATTAACATAAATGTGCACATAGCACCTGGTTTTAGCCTATTGTTTCTTATCAGGTATATAAATCTGGTTTTAAATATTTTAAAAAAGAAGATAACTTGCATGTACCTAAGGAGGCATTCTGATCATTTTGGGAAGAATCCCAACATTTTCTCATCTTCTGCCACTGAACTCGGAACTGTGCAGAGAGGACAGGGAGGAGCTGCCTGGAGGGGTGAGAGAGAAAAAGTGGGGAAGGTTTCAGTGTTCCAGGACAAGGGGGAATGGTTTCCCACTGCCAGAGGGCAGGGATGGGGATATGGGGCAGGAATTCCTCCCTGGGAGGGTGGGCAGGCCCTGGCACAGGGTGCCCAGAGAAGCTGGGGCTGCCCTGGATCCCTGGAAGTGCCCAAGGCCAGGTTGGATGGGGCTTGGAGCAGCCTGGGAGAGTGAGATGAGACCTTGAAAGGTCCCTTCCAACCCAAACCATTCCATGATTCTGTGATTTTGAGTGTCAGGGGGCCGTGGAAGTGAAGTTAGAATATACAAGAAAACCTGGAGGGCTCAGCTTTTAAAAAATCCCTTAATTATGAACCCTGAACCCAAATTAGAATTTTTACATTCATCACCATGGAGTTCTCATATGCAGAACCTTATCCATGACCACCACAGACCATCCTGGGCTGGAAGGGATCCCCAAGGATGCTGGAGTCCAACCCTGCACAGAGCACCCCAAAGCACTGATTTCCCTTCCCACTTCCTTTAGGGAGAATTAACAGACTTTCCCTGGGTGTAATGGATATTAAACCCACAGGCTGGATATGCCACGAGAAGATTTGCTTTTAGAAAATCCCTTAATGATAAACCCTGAACCCAAATTAGAATTTTTACATTCATCACCATGGAGTTCTCACATGCAGAACCTTATCCATGACCACCACAGACCATCCTGGGCTGGAAGGGATCCCCAAGGATGCTGGAGTCCAACCCTGCACAGAGCACCCCAAGCACTGATTTCCCTTCCCACTGCCTTTAGGGAGAATTAACAGACTTTCCCTGGGTGTAATGGATATTAAACCCACAGGTTGGACGTGCCAAGGGAAGATTTGCTGGGATGAGGTCAGGCTGTGCAGCTGTAATAAGTTAAAGTGCTTCACTCAGCCCTATATTGGGATGCCCTGAAGTTCATCAGTGACTGCCTGAGGTCATCATTTCTCCTCAGCACATTTCCTTGAAGTTCATTGTGGTGCCAAAGCCCTGAACTCAGCCTCTTCACCCCCCAGATTATTTAACACGGGGAAGACATCTATGTAAACCCATGGATTCTTTTTTTCCTGCCTTAGCCGAGCTGTAATTCCCAAAATTCCCCATTTTGCCTCGATGGTGGCAGGTTTGGAGCCTGTCCCTGGTGTGCCAGTGTCACTTCATTAGGCTGACACCAACACCTGCTGTTGTGCTGCTGCTCCCACGAGGATGCTCCAGCATCTGGCACACACTGTGATCTTCTTTTATCTCTGTTTAATCTTTATATTGATGGTTTGCAAGGAAAAAAAGGGAGCAGCAGCAAATCAAGGAGAAAATAAAAATGGCCAGTTTTGGTGCAGTGGCAGAGTGCAGCTTGTTAGGAAGGGCATCCATGTAATGAGAATGAAAACTGGGAAGGATAACAGGGATTTGGGGTCTTTGCTGCCTCTCTCTGTGTCCCTGTTCCTCCTCAGCAGGGCTGAGGGAAAGGGAATTGGAAATGGGATCAATGGCCCCCCATGGATAATGGCTGTTGGAGGAATCAATTCCAGGCTTTTTATTAAAGCTGCTGTAATTAAGAATCACTTTTAAATGTGTTCCTTAAATTTTAGCCTGCTTTGTGCCTGCCCATCATCTCCTGTCCAGTGCATTCCCTCTTTTCCTTCCCTGCTTTCCATGAGGAGCCCCTGATCCCAATGTCCTGGGGATGCTCCAGGGCTGGATCCCTCTGCTCTGGGCCAGCCTGGGAGAGCTGGGGGGGCTGGGATGGAATTCCCAGAGAAGCTGTGGCTGCTCCTGGATCCCTGGAAATTCCCAAGGCCAGGTTGGACGGGGTTTGGAGCAACCTGGGACAGTGGGAGGTGTCCCTGCCCACAGCAGGGGTGGCACTGGGTGGGCTTTAAGGTCCCTTCCATCCCAAACCATTCCATGAATCTTTGATAAATGTAAAAATATTTTTAAAACTGGTATTTGAGGGATTTTATTTAAGCAATTACAGCTGGTGTCATTAAATTAAGTTCTACAAGTGAAACGGAGAAATTTATGGTCTCCCTAGCAGGGAAATTTATGATTTTTTTAAGAAATTAAAAGTCTTGAAAACATCTTCAGATTTCCAGACGAGAAACAAAGCTGGTTTCTGTACTTCATTAATGGTGTGTGTTTTACTGTCATCTCCATGGCATTTATTTGTGCTAAAGGAGAAGTCACTTAAGGGGATGGGATTGTGAAGCCATCAGGTAATGAGTTATCTGACTTCAGTCATCTGAAACACAAATTTATAGCTACGTATTGAAAAGCTGTTTCTAAAGGGAAAATAAACAGGGATGTATGGGGGAAATTCCAGATTCATTTGCTTAAATCACAATCCCTGGTGTGGAGTCTTTTATTTTGATGAAAAGATGGGATTTGGTGGATCTGGGCCATGAGACTTCACACAGGTACTTCCAGAGGGGTGTTTATCCAGGAGCCCTGAGTGAATCTCTGGGGTGAGCATGAGACTTAACCAGCAGTTGTCTTCTTCAGGCTGGCTGAGGCTTAGATAAAATGGGAATTTAGAGCTGGATCATGTTTTACTGGTGCTGGGCAGATGTTTAGCTGCAGTGAGTGATGTTATTCCATATCCCAGCCAAAGGCCCTGCCCAGGAGAGAAAAATAATTCAAACCAAACACCATTTTCCTAATCTACACTTCCTTTTCCACTCCAAGACGGTTGAGGGCAGCCAGAGGTGGCTGCAGCTGCTTTGCCTTCCCCCTGCTGGGTTCCTGAGCATCAATCCCGGCAATGAAAGGGGCAGAACGGATCCCTTGGGCCACAGCAGCCCTTGGAAGGGCCCTGCAGGGCTCCCTGCTCCCTGAAACAGGCAGGAGGCAAAGACAGGACTGCTGGGCACGTGCCAGCAGCACTTTTGGAAGTGTCAACACCAAGTGATGCGTGGAAAAGCTGGAGAAGCTCCAAGCTGCATCCCTGCTGCCTGCCCGCCTTGGTGTGCTCATCCACAGCCCCAGTGCAGCTCCTTTTCACTACAACACACCCTTTTTTGCCCTCCACAATGCCATTTTCCTGGAATTCCTCTGCTGTTGGATCCTGGGATGCAGCAGCAAAAGCAGGAATTCCTTCTCTGTGGGTTTAAGGTGGACAAAACCCAAACATGCGCACCTGCAGCACAGAGGTTATTTGGGATAGAGATATGGAAGAGATAGGAGCAGGCAGTAATTGCCTTTAAGATCAGAGCACAAAGCATTACCTTGGATTTTACAAGGCCAGCGAGCAACAAAAGAGCAGTAATTTATGAGCTCAGCGTAAAAGAAGAGCATAATTGCATTAAAAATTAATGCTAATGAACACTAAAATGGGGAAGGTGGTTATGATGAAAGTTTGGATTCATCTTCCCCGGGTTGAATGATGGCTGGTGCCTTGATTAATGGCTTAATTTCTATCAATTAGCGGGGAGAAATCTCCACTGAGACAAGGGTAAATTGAGCATTGAATTACAGCCCTGGCTTTGTGTGCCCAGGAAGGAGCTCACAAAGGTGGGGTGGCCACAAATCCTGCAAAATTTACTGTGCCAGGGCTCTTCCCACCCTTCCATGGGCTGAGTTGGGCTCCTGCCCAGGATGTTTTCAAAAATATCCCCAAAAATGAGGGTGTAGGAGCAAGCAGGGCAGTGGTGAAGGCGACCTGCACACAGAGCTACAGCAGAAACTTAATGTGCTTAAATTGAAGGTTCTTGAATTCCATGTTCTTACATGAATTGCTCTTAAATTCAGGGCTCACTTGCTGAACTTTCCTCTTTTCTGCTGCATTTTATACCTGCTACTTCCAGGTTTTTTAAGGAAAAGCTGTTAGTGTCCAGACTTGTTTTAAAATCCCATAAAATCAAGGGTATTGTCATTATAAGGTATTAAAATAGCAAACTTAGAGTAGTGTGGTACTCTCTCTCTAGAAAGTGCCACAGTACTCACAAAATGCTGGTTTAATCTGTTTTAATAACTTCACTTTCACAGGATTTTAAGCCTGGACAAAGTTTGGTTTTCTTTGTGTGTGTTAATTTGCATTTTTCCAACTTAATTCTAAACCCTGTGTCCTGCCTGTACTAAGTGCTGGACTACTCACAACTTGCTACTTCAATAAGTTATAATTCTATTTTTAAAGTGCGTGGAAGAACAAGGAAAAAGTTGCTGCTTTGGGGGTGTGTCGATTGACTTTGGCTGGGAAAAGTTCTTCCTTTGGAAATTCCAAGAATTTGAAGTTGGGAATTTCCCAAATGCCAAGAATTTCAATTTGGGAATTTCCCAAATTCCAAGAATTTGGGAAAGAGCGTGGCCGAGTGTGGGAGCCGAGCTCAGGGATCGGGAGGGGGCAACAGCACCGGGAATCCCAGCCTGGGAGAGGGATGAGGAGGGCTGGGAACTGATCCTGGAATCCGGGAAGCCCCGGGATACCTCGGGATGGGTCCCGCGGGGATGCTCAGCTCGCAGCAGGCCCGGGCTCGGCATCCTCGGGTTCAGAATTCCCCGGGCTCAGCCTCTCCAGGCTCAGAATTCCCCGGGCTCGGCATCCCCGGGCTCAGCATCCCCGGGTTCATCCTCCCCGGGCTCAGCATCCCCGGGCTCAGCATCCCCCGGGTTCATCCTCCCCAGGCTCAGAATTCCCCGGGCTCAGAATTCCCCAGGCTCAGCATCCCCTGGGTTCAGAATTCCCCGGGTTCAGAATTCCCCGGGTTCCTCCTCCCCGGGCTCAGCATCCCCAGGCTCAGCATCCCCGGGTTCAGAATTCCCCGGGTTTATCCTCCCCANAGAATTCCCCGGGCTCAGAATTCCCCGGGTTCAGAATTCCCCGGGCTCAGCATCCCCGGGCTCAGCATCCCCGGTTTCAGAATTCCCCGGGTTCAGAATTCCCCGGGCTCAGAATTCCCCGGGTTCAGAATTCCCCGGGCTCTGTTGAGCGGGCCGGTGCCTCCCTCTAACGGCAGCTGGAGCTGGGCTGGGAAGGGCTCAGGGTATCCCAGGACATCCCCCGGGCCTGGGGCAGCAGCAGGAGGGGTTTGCAGTGCCGGGATGTTCGCTCAGAGTTCGTGGGAACGGCACATTTTGGGCGGATTCACCCCGGGTTGGGCTCCGGCTGCGGGGCGGTCCCGCCTCGGGAGCTTCTCCATCCCCCGGTGCCTTTGGAATTCCAGCAGCGCTCCGGGATCGCCGCGGGAGGGATCTTCCAGCACGGAGAAAAGATTCGACAAAGAAAAATGCCCTAAAATTTAGAGGTGACGCGGCCACAGTGAATCCCACCCTCCCTGCTGCGTTTTTGCTCCTTTTCCCTCTGTTTAATACGAATTTCCCAGGGTAGAATCCAGCATCTCCCACAGCCAGGGAGGTTTTTTGGCTGTTCCACTGCAAATTATCCAGGGAAAGCTTCATTTTTCTTTAATTTGCCAGTTTGTGCAGCTGAAGTGAAACTGGGATCAATTAAAAATCCCGGGGTGTGTGAAAACAGTTCTGTTGGAAAACTCACAGTTCTCTAAGGCAGTTGGATAAAAATACCACTTCCAATAACCCTAAATAAAATGGGATCAAAGGGAAAATAGTTTCTGCTTCAGTTGTTTGTTTAGTCTGGGGTCTGGTGGTGTTTCCTTCTTTTCATCCTCGACTCATAAACAAAAGAGCAGGAAAAAATAGCAACTTTTTTCTGTATTTCAAAGCATTTAATGTGTTATATTTTAAAATTAAATTAAGCCCTTTAAATCTAATTAGTAAAATAGAAAGAAACAGATTCTGAGGAATATTTGAAGTTTATGTTGTCTGGACTTAGACCTGCTTGAAAAAAAAACCCTTTAGGTTCATGGTCAGAATTATGGATGGGCAACAAATCTGTAAAAATTTACACCTAAAGATTGTCCCAGAAATATTTAAAATACGTTTTTATTTCATGCATCATTCACAAGATATCACTGGCCATTTAATGCTTCTGTTTCATTGATTTAAAAACTCTTAGTGGGCTAAATTTGGTCTTTCAAAATCAGGCAAGAAATGGGAATATTTTAGGCAGAACTCACAGGGAAGTTACTTTTCCTTTGATTTGTAGAGTTGAAGAATTCTCTGATTCTTTTCCTTTTACCTGATTCTCTGGTGGTTTGCATTATTGTGTGTGTGGTATTGTGGGGTGACATCGAAAGAATTCCTGCACATTTTAGTTGTGAAGTGACATTTCCAGTTGTTGCTGATCCAGCCTAATTCCATGTGAATTTACAGCTATAAAAGCTGTCTATTTATATATATGGCAGGATAGAAATAGATGTAAATAGAGCAGTGTAAAATAGTGAATTTTCTCTGAAGGACAACTGGGAAAGGTCCCCCCCTGCCACAGTGCTGTGGTGACAGGGATGGAAATTGTGCCTGCTGCTGGAATCACCTTTTTATAAAAAAACAGCCCTAATCCACGATTTAGTTCCTTTTTCCCACCCTAACAGGGTAAAAAGACTCACTGTGCACTGAGTTAGTATTGATTTTTTTTTTTTGTCTGAAGCCTCTTAGCTTTCTGACTCCATTATTTTTGATTTTCCTATGAAATACATCTCCCTGCCACTGACAGCTGACAAACAACAGCTGCAGGTCGTTTTATCTCCCCATAATGTGTTTGTCAAAACTGCCCTGCACTAATGGCTTCTGCTTCCTCCAGTCCATTTTCCCCTCTTAATGTCACTGATGTCATTGGGAGCATTTAGTGATTCCTGCCCCTTTCCTAATTTGTCATTCCCATCGCTTTGCCTGGGATCTGTGTGGGATCCTGGAGCTGCCTGGGGTTTTGTCAAAGCAGAGTTGAGCAGCTGATTTGAAACCTCCTTTCTATCCCTGCCTTCCATCAGGATCCTTTATTTACCCTCAGCCCAGGTGTACCCAAAATCCTGGTGAATTATTATTCCCTTTCCCCAGCAGGGCATTGAGGTATTTGATTTATCCAGACAATCCTTAGGATTCTGTTTTAAAGGAGATTTCAGCACTAAGGCAGCAGAACTTTCAAACAGTACTTTTTTGCTTAAATGTAGTAAATTGCTTTTTTCCTTCTAAATCCCAAAAGAACCAGGCTTCAAGTTGTACTTAGGGCTTTGCTGTAGTGCAGGTCTTGCCATTTTAGAATTATGGAATGGTTTGGGTTGGGAGGGATTAAAACTCATCCCATTCCACCCCTGCCATGGGCAGAGACACTTCCCACTATCCCAGGTTGCTCCAAGCCCTGTCCAACCTGGCCTTGGGCATTCCAGAGATCCAGATTCTCTGGGGATTCTATTCCAGGGCCTTCCCAGGGAACAATTCCATCCCAAAATCCCGTTTAACCCTTCCCTCTGGCAGTGGGAAGCCAATCCCTGTGTCCTGTCCCTCCATCCCTTGTCCAAATTCCTTCTGCAGCTCCCTTGGAGCCTCTTTAGGCATTGGAAGAAGTTTTGAGGTCTCCCTTTTCCCCAATTATCCCTCAAGGACATCTCTGGCAAATTCCCAGCTCAGCACCTGCAGCGATCCCAACAATTCCCTGGTTTTATTCTCACCCAGAGTTTCCCTTGGCAACAAAGGATTTTTGGGGCTTTTTCCTGGTGTGTCCCAAAACCTCCTGCAGGCAGACAGGGCCTGAATCCCAGGATTTGAATAATCCCTGGCATCTCCTTCCCTCTGCAGACCAGGCCACCCTCATCGACCAAGTGAGGAGGGTGAAGGAGATCGAAGCCATCGAAAGCGACGCCTTCGTCCCACAGACCTTCAGGTCCACTAAAGAGGTCAAAAAGGTACTTTTTCCTTCCAAAAAGGCATTTTTTCCTTCCAAAAAAGTACATTTTCCGTCCAAAAAGGGACATTTTCCTTCAAAAAGGTACATTTTCCTTCCAAAATGGCACATTTTCCTTCCAAAAAGGCACATTTTCCTTCCAAAAAAGTACATTTTCCATCCAAAAAGGCACTTTTTCCTTCCAAAAAGGTACATTTTCCTCCAAAAAGGTACTTTTTCCTTCCAAAAAGGCACACTTTCCTTCCAAAAAGGTACATTTTCCTTCCAAAAAGGTACATTTTCATCCCAAAA
>VZRZ01002943.1:0-23918 GCA_013398175.1 Climacteris rufus
GGGGGGGGTGTCGTGCGCGGAGCGTGCGGTGGCGCGCACCCGCGCGCGGGAGGAGCGGGTACCCCCGCCCCTCACAGGAGGCAGGAGGGAGGGGACGGGGACCTGGGGACCGAGAGGGGGTTCACGCCTGGCCCCGGAGTCGAGGACTCCGACGCAGCTCCCGCCTTGGCGGGGGGAGAGCGGCCCCCCGCGGGGGCAGCTCCCCGGACACCGCCAGCGTCCTCTCGGCGTGGAAAGAAAAGTTTATGTCGAGGCGGAGACGGGGAGGGGGGTGTGGGGTTCTTGGGGTCTCCGAGGTCAGCGAGGTGCGCGGCCGGTCAGTGCGACCTCGAGCACTCGGAGCCCGGCAGCCGGGGGAAGGACCCCGTCTGGAAGCCGTGAATCGGGACCCGTCTGCGGGCGCGCACCGGGATGTGCAGCGTGGGAACGGGCGCGGGGCCGCCTGTAAGGATGTGCTGTTTGCCGGCTGCTCCCTGCGCCGGGAACCCGAGGGGTTGCGTGTTCCCTGGGAACTGGAGTGGCAGCGGGGGAAGGGGCTGGAGCGGCGGAATATTATTATCCGACTGAGAAGTGGGTCAGGGCGCAGGCACTGGCACCGTTTCTGCGGGAAGTCAAAACAAGACCAGAAAAAACGAAAGCAAAACCCACCCTAACCAGAGGTGAAAAATGAAGGCAAACAAACACAGGTCCAGCGTATTGGGAAGTGCGGGCCGGCGGGGCGGACACCGAGTCGGGGGGATGCAGAGCGGCATGCGTGGGGCCGGTGCGGGACCACGGCTGAGACCCCTCAGCCCTGCACGCACCCCGACCCGGCGGGAGTGGGCACCCTGCCCCCTGGCCTGTGCCTTCCTTCCCACGGCCTGCCCGCACCCAGCCGAGCCCTCATGGGAAAAGATAGTGGGGGCTGGAAATACCCCTGACAAACGCGAGAGATTTTGGGAGCGTAAGACGGCACACACGGTCCTCGGCTTCATCCCAGGCTCGCCTGCAGCCCAGCAGCCGTGTGAATGGTCCCTGTGTTTGCGATACTGTTTGCACCCGAGTGAAACGGTCTATTCTGCACGGATGTGATGTGACTTTTAATGGTGGACAACTTATGTGTAAAAACACTTGCTGCTTTATAGGTACCCTGCTCTACCGAGCCTCTCAGTCCTCAGGCACAGGAGTCCTATCCTTCAAAGAAAACAAAATATCCCTCCTGTGTGTTTCTCATTTCAATGTTCTCCTGCTTTACCTGGCAGTTTGGGACGTTATGAGCTATCTTGACATTAAACAAAGTGGAAATTTCTGAGTGAATGAAAGTTAAAGGAGAAAGTGCCAAGATGCTCAGCAGTCAATTATATTTGGAAAGCAGACTGCAGATGTGTCTTCTCATGCAAGGTCAGCATCTTTCAGGGTACTGCAGAGTTTAAATACAATAGAGGTTGGTTCATTAGGAGAAAGCTTAACTTGAGGGACAGTTCTTGTTAAATGGACTTTTGGTATCGTGGGAAGAAACAAGCTCCATGTGCCGAGCTCCACCAATGAAAAACTATTTTAGGATTGTCCTAAGGGAAAATGTTAAAGATTTTAGTCAGCTGATTTTCATGTTGTTGAAAGAACCTAAATGCCAGGAGAATACTATAGTGATTTCCAAACCCATACACAAACATGTACAAACACATTGATACACATATGCAAGACAAGATTCTAATACAAATAGTTAACATATTTGAGACAAACTCCAACACCATTTTGCAATTGGCTTAGTTTCTCAGGAGGAATAACAATAATACAATATTGCATAGCAGTATGTATTGTTATTATTGTAATGTACAGAGGTATCATTGTAATACACGGTATAAAGCCAGTGCCTGCAGTAATACCTGTCTTTCAGACTATACCTCTGCTTGGCTTCCCTCTCAACATGTTAGGTAGACATCACTCAGTTGTGGTGCTTCTGAGTACGCATAAGCTTGCAACAACTTCCAGATTTCCCCTCCATCCTTGGCAGGATGAACTTTTGAGCAGTTTGATGCCTTTTTAATCTCCGGATGCTCAGCTGTGGCCAAAGGTTTGTGACTGTCTGACAAGGCTAAAAGATCTCCTCTTAACAGCTACTAACATGATTAGCTGCTCAGGTATATGCTGGAAAAGATCTAGATAGGTCAGTGTATTCCTTCCTTACAGGGTTTCTTTAAGAATTCCCTTTTGTTTGTGCTATGAACAAGTTATCCATCATGAACACATCCACAATGAAGGGTAAGTACAGCATTCTCAGATGTCACAGCTATTCCCTAATTTTCCACAACAAATTACTACACAGGGAGAATCTGGACTGACGTGGTCATTATGCCGAAAGTTAATTTTCCCTTCCAGTAGATAATACACTATAATATTTTACAAGGTGAATGTTAAACATTTAAGACAGATCATCAGTGAATGTGTTAGACTCTCCATAATTTCAAACCTTTACATTATAAATTTAGTCTCCTTAAAACATGACCACAAATGCCTACACTAAGCAACTCATCTGCAGTTTTATAGCCCATAATACAGAGATAATAAGGATGGATTAGAAGGTTCATCTCTGGCCTTTCGGTGTGTATGCACAGCTGGTCAGAATATGAATTAAATAATAATATCCTGATGTGATAATACTTTACAACTGCTTTGAATAGGTGTCAGTGGTTTAGAAAGAACAGAAGCCAAGTACTACAATTGCCTTCTGGTTCTTGAACTAAGGAATGGTTCAGGAGGAAGCTCTCTAGTATAGGAAACACTTGACTGTGACAGGGTGCACTGTTCATCCAGCTGTCTGGTCATGATGTGTTAGCTTTTACTGTGACAAGCCAAATTCACAGAAATTAATTTGCAAATAAACATATGTGTAAAGAAAATAATTCACTAGCTCAAAACATGATTTGTTTTACTACTTCCTCTCTCTCCTGTAGGAAGTATAAATAACTCACAACATGAGACAGGAGCAAGCAGATATGAGATGGACTTGTAGTTAATGCTACAGACTTCTGTTTCTTTAAAACTAACTGTTCTTATTGTTGACTTGGCAGTGAAAATATTACTTATTTTCCTCACTATACTGTATAGTAAATATTTTATGGATTTGCATAAAGTTTTTTTTAATACACATATTTCTACTTGTACTTTTATGAAACATTAGCAAATCTTGATGAGAAACCGGTCCCTGTTTAGTTACTGTTTGAAAGTTTTCCCCTTTTGAAAGGATTTTCCTTTTTAAAAAGTTTATTTAATGTTCAGCTTTCTTTTCCCACCAGTTGTTAAATATTTTCTTCAAATCTGCTCTTTTAATCAAGTGTTACATTTTTTATCAATCTAAATGAACTTTTTCTCAGTGTTGATACTTTGCATTGTGACAACCTTGTTAATTTCCAGGGTGAGTCATTCCACGGTTTCTTCAGCTTTATTTTTTCTAGTGTTGAGTGCTCTATGGGTGTTTTTTCACAATAATGTCAATTTCTTGTTGCATTTATCTTCTTCTCCTCTTCTGTTTTTCGTTTTCAATAATGTCTTTGATATTTGTAAAATCTGGTTTTGAGTTTAGGTGCAGCTTTTATCCCTTCCCTTCCCTTCCCTTCCNTCTTTCTCTTTCTCTTTCTCTTTCTCTTTCTCTTTCTCTTTCTCTTTCTCTTTCTCTTTCTCTTTCTCTTTCTCTTTCTCTTTCTCTTTCTCTTTCTCTTTCTCTTTCTCTTTCTCTTTCTCTTTCTCTTTCTCTTTCTCTTTCTCTTTCTCTTTCTCTTTCTCTTTCTCTTTCTCTTTCTCTTTCTCTTTCTCTTTCTCTTTCTCTTTCTCTTTCTCTTTCTCTTTCTCTTTCTCTTTCTCTTTCTCTTTCTCTTTCTCTTTCTCTTTCTCTTTCTCTTTCTCTTTCTCTTTCTCTTTCTCTTTCTCTTTCTCTTTCTCTTTCTCTTTCTCTTTCTCTTTCTCTTTCTCTTTCTCTTTCTCTTTCTCTTTCTCTTTCTCTTTCTCTTTCTCTTTCTCTTTCTCTTTCTCTTTCTCTTTCTCTTTCTCTTTCTCTTTCTCTTTCTCTTTCTCTTTCTCTTTCTCTTTCTCTTTCTCTTTCTCTTTCTCTTTCTCTTTCTCTTTCTCTTTCTCTTTCTCTTTCTCTTTCTCTTTCTCTCTTTTTATCTTTCTTTCTTTTGCTTGCTTTCTTGCTTGCTTGCTTGCTTTTTCTTGCTTGCTTGCTTGCCTGCTTTCTTGTTTGCTTTCTTGCTTTCTTTTTCTTGCTTTCTTGCTTTCTTGCTTTCTTTTTTGCAATCGATACCATCATTAGGAATATAATTCAGATACATGTACAAAACCAAAGCCCAAATTCATTAGGAGTCCTGCTGAAATCAATGTCAGATCTGCCAGGTTAAAATACTGGTTTCATTCAGAGCACTTATTCCCATGATTGTTTAATATTAAGTGCTCCTTTACATGGAGAAGTGTTAGTATGGGATATCAAACTTTTGTTTTTATTATATTAAGACACAAAATGAAAATAAACGGACTGTTTTTGTCTAATTCAGTATTGTTTGGTATGTTAGAGTTGTAAGATAATTAAAAAGCTATTAACAGGTAAATAAATATTTTTTCCCTATTTTAGATGAATTCCATTTTTTGCATGCTATCTAGTGTTGTTTCCATTTTTTTCAAATTGGTCTAATTCATTACTTTCCCAATTCATCTGCCTCCCAGAATACAAAAAGGCAAGAAAAATGGTGTGTTTGAACCTCTTATTTGTCCATTTACTGAAGAGAAGATGTAAACCAATTGGTTTTCAAAGCTAAACCAAATTATGGTAGATTTATATATTTTCCTCTCACAAAAAGATCAAAACTTGACTTTTTGATAGCAGCCAGGTGCCATCAGACTCTTGGAAGGGCTGCGCGAGAGACAAAGTCTATTCACATGATCTGGTTTTATTATTTTATTTCCCTGTAAGAACCAATTGAAAAAAGATGAACTGTTAGAGGTGCTAAAGAAAGCAGGATTTAAACCTGGCTTTTTAGACAACAATCTATCTGGCCTAGCCATGGAAAAGGCTTCAACACCACAACTTCTAGTAAAGCAAATGATCTAATGAAAGGTTTGGAGGCTAGAAATCTTATTGATCTCTTTCTACCAGCTTTATCAGCTGATTGTGAAATAAACCCCACATCTCCCTACCAACTCTGTCTTTTTCAGCAAAACCAGTCTGTTCCTAGCTGATTCCTTCAGTGCCAAAGCAGCTGCCCCTTGTTAAGTCTCCTGAAGAATGACCACCCAACCCCACTATGCACCAGAGAAGAATGGTTATAGAGTATGAGAAGTAAGCAATGATGGGCTGAAAGGCAAATGTTGAACATTTATTTTATTTTATACACACACACACACGCACACACATACATACATACATGAGCACTGAGTAAATTTGTCTACATTTCCTTCATGCTAATTTTTGGCTGTTTGATCACAATTTACCTCTCTACTATGTAGCACTCAAGACTACTACTTGACACCCCCTGCTACTGCTCAACACCTGTTGCGAACAAGTGTTTCCAACATATTTCATGAAGGTTGGTTCTGTTTTTTCTACACGAAACATCTCTGTGAAGCAAGATACACCACTGGCTGAATTTCTGACTATGTTTTCAGCTCTGTGAGAGCCATGGCCATGTTGTAAAATGCTCTTACTCCAGTTGCAAATCCCTTCCTATGTTCTAGACAAATGATATGGCTCTTAGGGGCATTTGGTTATTTTCCATCCTGCTACACAGCAAAGAAACGAAAGGAGGAAATGAAAATAATATTTCATACTCCTGTGTAACATTCCTATTCAATTCTGCTTGGATTATTAAATGTAAATCTGGGAACACAAAGCACAGCTACGACCACACTAGCACATCATCCCACTGCTTGGTTACCTGTTAGCAACATAGTAGTTTTCCGCAGAGACAGATGAGGCTAACTCCTGACATGATAAACAAAAAGTGGGCAGGACTGAATTATTTAACATTCAATTCCCTCCTGGTCCCCAAACACAGGGTAGTGTGACCCCCTGGGAGTTTAGCTATTGCTCAACTTTCTATGGAAGGCCAGGCAGAAGCAAGTCTGCCTTACTGCTGAGGTCAGTGGTGGCATGCAGAGCCTCTCCCAGCTCCTCTGCAGCCTACCCAGGCACTGAATTTGGCCCTCCACTTTGAGACACATAAGGCACCCACTGTCTTTCATGTCACCCACGCAGTGAGCTGTGCCTACATTTTCATGTGTCCCCTTCCCCTCCTGCTCTTGCTGCTGGTAAAGCTCTCGTTATGGAGTGTAAAGAAACATTTTCTGTGCCAGTGAAGAAAATTCTTTCAGTCAGTAACTGCAGAATAAGATACTGTTTTCAGTGGCCTTCAGAAAGGCTCTTTTTCTGCTGCCTTCTTTTAAAGATAGTGTACACTGTGACAGGAAATTTGGACAAACAAAACCAAAATGTATACTTTCAAAAACATCAATCCAAAATTGAAAACTCCAGTACATGCTTAAACTATGTATTAAAGGCATGTATAGACTTAAACATTTAGTCACACAGAGTAAACAACCATTCCTATGTACGCCACAGGCTTTAGCAATAGCCCATTTAATAGTGAATAAATAAATAAATAAATAAATCTCTCTGGAACAAGTCATTAAAAAGAGACCTACTAGGTCAATTCCAGCCAAAAGCAAGTTGTTTACATTTACAGATCTCATCAAACAGTTTTTCCTATGTTGATGTCACATTTATCTTTTTTTTCTCTTTCGTTTGTGAGTTTGGTGGCATTCTTCTTACAGCAAGTGCCGACCTGCAAGCACAATAAATATGAACTCCCTGGAACAATTTATCATAATCATCATGCTTGCGCAAACATTGTTGATGTTGTTGCACAGAGGAGTTTTCAAATAATGCATATTGAATGGCAGGAATACTTCACTGCTGGAATATGAAGCACAGGATTTTGTTTTATTCTTAAATGTGTGTTTACAATTTTATTCCTGCTTTTTTTTTTTCTTATAGCAAATTGTAGCACTTTTACAGTATATGTTTCAATTTTAGCTGGATTAAGAAGTTATTTAGATTATGGAACTGATTTTGCATATTATGACTGCTATTATTCTCATAGTTTTTAAATATGTAAGAATTTTTGAAATCTATTATTCAGCTGGGGATAAAAGTACACAGTAACAAAACAACAACAAAAGTATGCTGATATGCCATAGCCCATATCAAAAATAGCATCAGCTATTTGTCAGCATTCAAGGTATTCACAAAATAAACTATTCACAGCTCATCCTTCTTTTGACAGTACCACATGTTGCTAGTTCATCAATAAGAAAAATAAACAGAGGCAGAGGTTGGATTCTAGTACATGGAAACAAAATGCCCATATCCCAAATAGGGAAAGGAATAACTAAATAAAACAATGTTCCGTCTTAAATCTAAAAGCATTTATGGCAGTCATTCTATTGCAATGGCTTTTAGGTTCTAAGAACATCTGTTGGAGTAACTTCTGAAATTTGAACAAACTTTTTTTCAGAAAACATAGACTTGTCTTTGTTTGCTACTAAAAGTTCAGAGCTGCCTATCAACTGTGGTTACTGAGGTATATAAAAATTAATATATACAAGTAACGTGTGATGCATGTAGAGAAAATAATTCTATCATTGTCGTGGTTTGAAAAGTTTGGGGGGTCTAGCTTTTTGGGTGTGGTAGGGGCCAAAAGATGGCTCCTGTAAGGAGCTTCCAGAAGCTCCCACAGCTGTCCAGTCAGGGCCTANTGCTATTATTCTCATAGTTTTTAAATATGTAAGAATTTTTGAAATCTATTATTCAGCTGGGGATAAAAGTACACAGTAACAAAACAACAACAAAAGTATGCTGATATGCCATAGCCCATATCAAAAATAGCATCAGCTATTTGTCAGCATTCAAGGTATTCACAAAATAAACTATTCACAGCTCATCCTTCTTTTGACAGTACCACATGTTGCTAGTTCATCAATAAGAAAAATAAACAGAGGCAGAGGTTGGATTCTAGTACATGGAAACAAAATGCCCATATCCCAAATAGGGAAAGGAATAACTAAATAAAACAATGTTCCGTCTTAAATCTAAAAGCATTTATGGCAGTCATTCTATTGCAATGGCTTTTAGGTTCTAAGAACATCTGTTGGAGTAACTTCTGAAATTTGAACAAACTTTTTTTCAGAAAACATAGACTTGTCTTTGTTTGCTACTAAAAGTTCAGAGCTGCCTATCAACTGTGGTTACTGAGGTATATAAAAATTAATATATACAAGTAACGTGTGATGCATGTAGAGAAAATAATTCTATCATATAAAGGACAGTTATGAGATCTGAGATTACTGTTGTCACTCAGTATTTGCTATTTGGGGTTATGATAGACAGGTGTGTGAAAAGTTTTGCTCAGTACTTCATAGACGTCAAAAAAATGGCAAACACATTCTCAATAGAGGACAGAAAAGAGAACATAATTACTTATGCCATTCTATAAATCCTCTTCTTTCTTGATGCTTCTAATTATGACTGAAACAAAATTACTCCTTAGGTTCTGTTTGGGGTTTTCTTTCCTCACCACATACCTTCCAGTCCCCAAATTTTCTTCTTCACAGAATAACAAGGGTGATCTATGATGAGGTGAGATGGCTTCTATGTTTAGGGAACAAGAAGGAATACACTTGAAGGAAAAAAAAGAAGTTGGGATTCCTCAGTCTGGAAAAGAGACCTCCTACAACCAAGGTCTGTAGAACCAGACCAGACCATGGAGTGCATAGATGGGGACTGCTCACTTGTCTAACAGGAGCAATTGTGACAGCAAATGACGCCAGCATGAGTCAAGTTTGAAAAGACTCCAACCCCAAAGTTCTTCCTGTGATTAGAGTCAGGCCTGTGAAAATCCTTGGCAATGGTGTTTTGGATTCAACATATTTAGGAGAGTTCAAGGACTGGCCAGCAAGAGTTTGGAAGGTTACTAAATGCACTTGTACCATCAGTCACAATAAATCTGAACTCAGGATTAGTCAGCAGTTGCAGGTTACTTGGGGGAAGGATTGTATACCAGTCGTCTTTTACTCTTTTGTGGGAACCTACTAACCACTGGATAAAGAGCAGTTGTTCTTTCTGAGCCAAATTACACTTTTGGATTACATTGTTATGGGTTCATTCTGCACAGACAGCTGAGACCTTTAGAGGTCTTGTCAATGACAGATATGGTCCTGGCTGATGACAGAAACGATGGCATATTTAAATATGCCAGGATAAAAAAAATAGTGGTCTTTACCATCAGACCATCAAAATATTCTGCCTGCAATAAATGAGTGTGGCATTAGGTTATGCTTTTATCAAATGTCATTTGCTTATTGTAAAGTGCAGATGGAAAAAATATAAATACTTCCATCGAACTAAATTTTAGGAGAAAACAAAATCCTTAAGTTTTATCATTAAAGTAAGGGTTAGGGACCAATTAAGTGAAAGCTAAGCAGCCAAGTGTAAGGTATGCAGGGAGATGACAGAGCCCTGGCTTGAGGTTCAGTTAATTGAACATGACACAAGATATTATCTTGTGGGATATAATGAATGTCTGACTGAGAAGCTGTCAAAAGTTAGAAATAGTACTGTTGATGCCTTAGGTTTAACCCTTCTATTTTTCAAATCCTGCATTGTCTGGCGTGTATGCTTTGTATCTCGTTTGCAGTTGTTTTCTATAGACATAACACTACCATTCTGTACTCACCCAAGGACATTCAGGTTGCCCAGGCCCAAGGTTCTAAGGGGGGGGGGGGGGGGGCGAGCTAGGGGGAAATTGTAAAGTTTTAATTGGTAAATCTATGCTGATATGCGAATGGACCATGTCTATAAAAGTGTGGAGAACTCGTGACTCGTCGTCCATTTTGGGTGATGGCCCAAGGAGGGGCCTTTGTCTGCCCTAAATGTACCTTTGAAGGCCCTTCAAATAAATACCCACCTTTTATTCCCTTACTCCTGCCTGGCCTCAGTTTTTGGGCTAGCCTTTTAGGCATCACTGTGAAGGTCGGCTGTTTATCACAGCCGGTTAAGGGTGAGTTGCATGAGTTGAGGGTTGGCCAAACTTCACAATAACTAGAGGGCAAAAGTGGCATTTTCTGGAGAGAGGAACTCTTAATGTGCCTAGGTAACAGTATCATTAAAATTATATAAGGTCAAGATTACCTACATAAGCATAAAAATACCAAATTTGAATATAGATATAGTAAAACTGGGACAAATGGAGAAAAATAACAAAGGGTTGGTTGAATATCTGGAGGAAGACCAGAGTGAAGGAAAGGAAGGGTCAAGGAGGTTGGGGAACATGCTTGGGAAATGATGAGGTGCATAAAGGGGTTTGTGTGTGTGAGCAGGTAGTTGGTCAATAGGTATGTTTTTACTTTAATCAAGCTGACAAATATTCGCAGCTGTCATTATGAATCAGCAGTAGTATGTGAAGACCCATATGATTGCCCAGATTATCACTTCCATTGTGATCTTTCACTGCTTTAGAATATTGTATAGTATAATTTGGGCAAATACTCAGAGTCCATCCTTAGTGTCAGATTACCTGATTTCATCCTACCAGAATCAGTAAACTGCCTAGTTTTGTGGTTATCGTTGAAAAGCCCATGCTGATTTCCTGGTTCTGTTTCATATTGTCTTGATGGGGAGATTCTAGTTTGCAAGAAAAGACATGTAAATATAAGGGCATCCAATCTGACTATGCTCCCATCACAGAACTGGCCAGTGCTTTCTGACCAAATATCAGTCTACTTTGCAGGACATGTTGATTATCTCTCTGAATGCCATTGTGTGTCTCTATTGGGATACTTACTGACTACTGTGAGAACTTAGAAACCTCACATGTGAGGAAATATTTAAGGGCTCAAATGAAGTTCCTAAATATAGGCATTTAGTGCTATTTAGAAAGTGAGAATCTCAGTGATCTGTGCACTGTGCTGTTAGATGTGCCTCAGGATTTAGATGAGACCTACAGCCAGAAGGAGTTGCATGAAACTCATTCATAAAGCATCTTAAGTACTTGTCACCAGATGCGTATACATGGGTACATGTGCTCAGTTATAGCTTCAAGATGAACCTTCTCTCTGGTTGGTCACCTTCAGGAAACTGCTAGGAGTTAAACCCTTAAAGGGGTGTTAGTGCATGGGTGTTGAGTTTCATTCCATATTGCCCTCAGATATCTGGGTGTTGGAGTAAAATTCATGGGCTGAGGTAAGTTCAACACCTCTCAGAGGTTAGGGATGGACAGACATCCTTTCTCCAAATTACTATCTATCCTCCCTGCAGGACTGACTGGTGTCCATGCACAATCAAGGACACAGTCCTTCCATGTACTTAGGATCATGTGTTCTTCTATTTGGCCTCCTCCTCCTTCCCTGTGGAGATGGGAATATACCTTTCATCCTGCTGTGGTGCTTGGCAGAACAGGATTTGGATGCTTGTGAGACAGCTGGGAGAGAACGCAGGTAAGCTGATTTAGCTAGAAATAGGAGGGTGGAGAGAAAGGTAGGCTTTTTGCGCAGTGCAGTTTGGGAACTGATTTTGTAAATGCTATATATGGAGAAGGTGGCCTACCCTATATGAAAGTAGGAAAATGAGATGTCATCAATGAGATGACAGAAATGTGCTGGGGAAAAAAGGAAGATGTGATACTTTAGCAGAAAAGGAGGAAGAAATGGGCTATTCTTGGACTTGGAGAGGAGAAGCATAAAGTTGTCTACTTAATGATGAAAGAAAACAACTACTTGTAGCAGAGGTGAACAAAGTTGTAGCAGGTCCTAAAAACAGATCTCGCAACCATGGCTGCAACCATGACCAAGGCTTAACTGTCTTGGTCTAAATCATCTCTCAAGGTACAGGCAATTATCTCACTTCTGGAAACAGCTGAAGAAGGAAATGGCCATTTTTTGTATACTAATTGATGCTCTCACATAGACAGTAACAGGATATTCAGGTCCTCTCCCCACTGCTTTTGCAACCTTCACTGACTCTTTTCCCTGTCAGAGTTTGCCTGAAGGTCCTGAGACCCATTAAGTTGTGTAAGTAGTTTTGTGGGTTCTACTCCAGTGTTTTTCTGCTGTACAGGTTTCTCTCTGCTCAGGAAAATATACCAGTGCTACTCTGCTCACACGGGGATTTTTGGAGATGAGCATTCTACAGACAGCTTAGTTACAGCATTTCAGACAAACATAGCTTGTGCAGCACTTAGTGTAGTTTGTGGCAACTCCAAGTTCTATTTAGATTAAAGGCTTTGTGAAAATGAAGATTATTATCAAGATACTATACTCATATCTAGTATAATTATATATGAAAGTAGGGCTACTCTTCTTGAAACATCTTCCATTTAGCTAAATTATTATTAATAGGAGACAGGGAGGCTTAATAAGTGGGATTAGCACACATAAGTGGCAACACTAATGAACTGTTAGCATAAATGAAATACTTTGAACTTTCATCGTTTGGAACAAATAAGCTTGTTCATCTCCTGTGTGACTTTTGAATATACCAAAAATACCCTTCAAGCTTTGATGTGAAAGATAGCTACTATAACAGGGGAGGGCGGAGAGAAGGGTGGAGGGTTGTGTGTATGTGTATAGTACAGCAAGCTCCCACACTATTTATTTTTTTAAATTTTGTAATCTCAAATTAGTTTTCAGACTTCAGAAACAGTCAAGAATATGGAAAAAATTAAAACATTTGGTTGAAATTGCACCTTTATTCCCCTATGACTGACATCACCAGAGTGGTGTGAATTGCCTTTGCACTGTGGGTCACCCTGAGTGATGCTGAGCTGGGCAGTCAGTCTTGCAAAAGCCTCCCTTATCTTCTAACTGTTCTGAACTTGGAAGTAGCCTTAAAAGACTTGCTGTGTATAACAGTGTGAAAAATTCCATAACTATGGACTGTGGATAACAGGTTCCTTTTCCACGTTTTTAGAGTATGTGCTGAAAGCTTCCAATTTAATCAAAGATTGGAGTAAAACCCGTGGTTTATTCTGTAAACCATTCAAATCAACTGAAAAGGCACAATTTACACTGTGTAGATATCAGAACCCAGAGTATCAGAAAACAGAGTCACATGTCCAATATTTTGTATTAAGATGTAGGGAAGTCTCACCACCTATTTATGATACTGACAAGCATATTTGTTATAAAATTAATGATTTTTTGTAACTCAAATCTGGAAGAACCAGATTAAGTCCAATTGACACAGGCATCAAATGTGCAGTTGCTATAAAACATCTTGGCTTTTCCTGAAATAACAGTTTCACAGTTTCTTGGTATACGTTGTAACTAAAGGACTGAATTTGAAATATTTTGCATTTGGTTTCTTTGTACTCAGAGCATTAAATAATGGATGGTTTTCATCTGACAGCTCTATTGTCCTCTCCAACTTTCTAGGGCATACATCACTGCTGTAGTAGTCAGCTGGCTGTGAAGCTCTACAGTAACATAACCCATGATGTTTCAAAATGCAACACTACTACACCTGACCTTTGTAATATTGGTCAGTTCAAGTTTAAAACATTATTTTTTTCATACTTGTAGTATTGGACTATGCCTGCCCTACCTTAGGATCTGCTATTTTTTGCTAGGAGGCACAAAAATTACTTTTCTTCAGGACAGATGGATTTTTCTGAACTGTACTGTGCAAAATTAAAAAGCCTGTACTCAAATGCCATTGCCCCTATACATCACTTCCACAGATGCGAGATGAGTGTTGTAAAACCCAGCAATCCTTCTGGAATGGGCTTTATAGTGCTTTCTCTAGGTCAAGCCTGGGGTAAGAAGGCCTCTGAAAATATAGATGACCTTTCTCTTCCTGATATTTCCTACATTATCTATATACCCCCATATAGCCACTTCCTTGTGAGGAATGTTCTCATAAGTTTCAGGTAGGACAGTGGTAAGGGCAGCAGCCATGTGGATAAGACAGTCCTTTTCCAGTCCCAGGGTATATCTGTAAAAATGCACTACAAGTTTTAGTTATGGGGTTGACAGTGCTGTAGGACTACATCTTCCCACTCCAAATCTGTCTTCATTTCCATTCAAATAGGAATATTGAGTCTAGACAGAGGGACAATTCAGGCTCAGATTGTATTTATAGATCTTACATGGGATGTAACGAGGATGAAATCTTGGCCTCTAGTAGAGGCTGTGGTACAGGTCCCTCGTTTCCAAGGGTTAATGGTTTAATCTAATCCCCTGTACTTTGTAAAACACCTTTGTCTGCTACAGGTTAAGTTTCTTTAGAGCATACAGACTCCTGTTGATATTTGAAATTGTTAGTAGAATAGGTGCTGCCCTTATGATTTTAAATGGTGTCACTTCCTTCTGCCTTTGGAGTCCAAGTGGGAAACAAATATTTTTGAAAGCCAAATTGTAGATGCAGAGAAATAATACATACTGAAGTATGTTGTTCTTTAACAGCAACAAGTGAAAAAGATTAGGAAAAACACTGATGGAAGGATTAAAACATGTATCATCAAACATAACCTAACCCATCCCCACCCTGAAATTTGCCTGTTTTTTCTCCTTTATCTCTTAAATATCATAGACAAACAATTTTACCAAGCTTATTTGGTTCTTTTGTTTGTTTGTGTGGTTTTTTTGGGGTTTTGTTTTTTTGGTTTTTTTTTTTTGTTTGTTTTTTTTTTTGTTGTTGTTTTGTTTTGTTTTGTTTTTTGGTGTTGTTTCTTTTTAATCTATAGCCATGTCTAGCCATGCTTAACAGTGTTGTTAGCTACGGTTGGATTGTATCTACAAACAACTGGAACTGTATGCTGACCTTCCAAAACATTTATGGAATTCCTCAAAGGACAAAATAGTCTTGAATTGGGCTCATGTATTAAAACACAAGATTACTGAAAGAGATGAGATCTCTGAAAGTTAACCCTGAAATGTTTCACTACCCCAGTATACATTCAGCTTCTGGTGTGTAATTTGTCTGACGTACATAATAGTTTAGAGGATACACAGAAAAGAGTTCTTGAATCAGAATGTTCCTTCTCACCCTGAGTAGCTTTAAAGCCATATCTGCATCATGTAATTCTAAAATCCTCATAAGCTTAGGAGATAAATAATTCTTATTGAGTAAAGGAAAGCCCTCTGTAATTTATTTTTGTGTCAAGGAACAGATTTTCTCCTAGTGGAAACTTATTAAAGGCAGTTTTCATCCAAAAATATTCAGTTGTTGGTAATACTTGTTTTGTTTCTGTTTGTGTGAAAGAAATATTTCAGGATACCTGTGAAATCAGTGCACGTTTCAGAAACTGATTCCAAATTGTAATGAGTTTTAGAAAGATTGGTACAGCTTTTGAGGAATAAAATACAGAATATAGTGATTCTTTTTTCCAAAAATCTAAGAGTAGAAATTATATTCTGCAAATTGAACAGAATTTCACTCTTGTGTACACAAACACAAAGGCAAAACCCTCTTTACTTTAATTGATGTTCTTTTGGCTGGGTAGTCTGAATAGAATTAGTATTAGTGAGATGCTTCAGCTGAAAGTTGACAAATGTGTATTTTTTTCAGCCTACTATCACACTAAAGGTGAAACTGTGCAACTCTTTCTCATGCTAATGAGAAATTGAAGTCAATGGGGTTTGACATATAAGTGCTTAACAACTTCATAATCTTGCCCTAAATGCTTTAGCTTTGATAGATTTCTGTCTCGTCTTGCTGTCTCTCTGACTTTTGAAAACAGGTTATCTCTAAAATTTTTTGGTGAAAATTTATATGGTGAAAAGGGAGCTCAGAAGGCTTCCTGACACTTTTTGAAAACTTGTTAACAGTACATATTAATTGCCTTTTTCTCCCACCTTCATTATAAATATAATTTAATGCCGATATTCAAGCTCCATCTGCCAATACTGAGCACCATAATATCAAGATATCTACAGCATCCATCAGCATGACTGACACAGATTAGACAATTGTGCTTTTTATCAACGAGGTTTCTGTCTCTGAAGACACTCTCAGTGCAGTGCAAAGCCAAATAAAATGCAAGTAATGTAGTGTTGTCTACTAAAACCCTGAGAAAGAGTGCTTCAACATCTTTTTGTGTGTTTTTTTCAAAAAAGAGACAATTTCTTAGATCTCCTTGAGGAGGATAAAGGTTTTAATGGTCAAGGAGGGTTCTTAAGAGAAGATAGGATCATTCTGGTCCTGAACCTAATGTTTCTCCTGCGGTGATATCTTATCTGTGGGTTCTTGAGATAATAACAACCAAACAAATGAAACTGAGTAAAATTCACACAATTAGATATCATGACAGTTATTTACTAGATCAGACTCTTTCCTCTGGGCACAGGGAACCAAGGCTGACTCTGTTTCCTGAAGGGCAGCTCAGTCTAACTGACAGGACTACCACGGTGAAAAATGAAAGCAATTTCACTGATACAGCCTGCTGCTAATATATATGCATCCCTCCTTACTACGCAGATTGTGGGCTCATGTTCAGCTAGCAGTGCTGCACCTGTGCACCAGGAGCCTACAATGGACGTGTTTTATAAACCAAATCATCAGTGAAAAGGCAATCTTTAATTTTACAGTCTACAAATGAAATGCGTCTGTATTGTGTCCTCTGCACAGAATGCCTAATGCAGGAACTGAATGGTAGTTGTGATACCAGAAAAGATTTTCACCTCTGTGTGTTTCAATCTAACCTACAAATGAACTCCAGATTCTTGGCCTCTCTGTTTCTCCCCTTCCTTTGTGCACAGAAAGACCAGAAAACCAGCCATGGCTGACCTTGGACTGGGGTCATGGCAATGCTGTCACTGTCAGTCCTCTTAACGCTCTCTTCATATTCTCTTCGTATGGAGCAGCAGAAGGGTCTTCCACAGCAGAAGAGAGCAGAGACTCTCCAGATACAGTAATTTAAATTCACTTCAGTGGTGGTCTGTTCTTCACTTAAAAGCAAGGGTGCAGTTAACCCCTATCTCCAGCCGTGGTAATCTCTCAGTCCTGACGAAGGATGTATGGTCAAGCCCTGGGGACACAGAGTCCGTAGAACAAATATTAGAGCATATTGCATTGCTCTGCCAGAGGATGAAGTGAGAGGTAACCAGGGCTGCAGCTAATGCTCAGCAGAGTTCCAGGCTAATGCCATTCCCATGCTATACATCTGCTGCAGCCTGTAGTTGCTGGGGGTGGAGGTGTCACACAGAAATGAGATTTAAGTAGTGGTAATGTAAAAGTCTGGGCTCTGTCTCACCAGTAGCTAAGGTGTACTGCTTCCAAACCAATTTACTGTCCAGCCTTCTCCTAATCATCCATGTATTGTGCTGCATATGTATAGATGTTGATACATCAGCTACCAAAGAAACATGCATTTAATAGTCTGAGATAAAGATATGGGTGAAAAGCCTTTATAGAAAGGAGGAAAAGTACTGTGAGCCATGATGATTTCTTCTTTTAAAACAAAAACATCTTTTTGCCAGTTCACACACAAAAGACTGAATCATGCTAATTTTTTTCTCAAGTTAAAAAATAAATTACCTCTATTAACTCTGCAACAAGTGCTTTTATGTGTATTTGTTGCTGCAGTTTTCAAGCTCCCTCGTTGCACTGAATTTATCAAAGTTCAGCCTTACTGACTCACCAGGCAAGACATCCACAGCTGAAATCCACCTGCACAGTAGAGCATACTGTCATTCTTTGTTCCATCCTGTATCCCAAGGAGTCCAATCACCCTTATCCTTTCCCCTTGAGGAATATCAGAAGACTTCTGTTGAAATGAAAAGCAATGGGTCTGTATTGTATACATGTATTTCAAATAAGAAGCTGATTAATTGCTCTACTAACATACTAATTTGCACTGAAGTAGCTTCAGGATACAACTACTGAAATAAGTGGATTTACTCTACATAAACACCACCTGAGCTGGCTGCACAGTTTTATTTAAAGAGGGTCACATGTGGAAATGCCAGGGTAAATTCCAAACATTCCAATGCCATTCTCAAGAACCTTGTAGTCTGTGCAAACAGTTGATATGAAACAATGAATCTAGGAAAAAAGGGGCTATTTTTGTTCAGAAGCAGCATAAATCTAAGGGGCTTCAAATCAGTAATATTTCAGAAGTTAGAGGAGAAAAGAATTATCTGGTTCCTATTTGTCGTCTCAAGTTGCAGAGAGTGCAAGATAGTTCTCTCTAAAACATTTTATTGAAGACATAAAGCACAATCAATAGCAAGGCACTTGCCTTTGTTGTGGGATACCAAATCCACAGTCTGCTCTGCATCCTAGGCCTGTGTCTTCTACTTCTGTTAGAAAGACCCTCCCACTAGGCTACTCTCCTGGCAGAGCTGATATAGGACCCTCTCAGCTGCAGAGGCAAAACTGAAGGCTTCTTTTCCAAGGATAAAATGTTTAGACTGCTTCTCCTCACAAAATCGCACAGTAAATGGGCTTGCTGCTCCTTCAGGGAAGGACCATCGAGGACAGGAGATGTCAACTGCTACCTCTTCTTCCCCCAGCCACTGGCCTGGCCCAGTATAACCTGGCTACTTGCTGAGAAGCAGCAGCAAACTTGGTTTCTTAGAAAAAGGAAGCAGCAGAGGTTTGTTCATGTGTAATTACCTGTTGCTGAAAACTGTTAACATGTCTTTTTCCTGACTTCATTCTGTGGTGAAATGTTCTCTGTTTTGACCGGACACTCCATTTTGAAACTTGGAATTCTTTCCAAAGTGTATCCATAACAAGACAAGATATTGTTAGACTGACAACCTTTGATGGAAATGTCAGAAAAAACTTCAATGCAGCACTGACACTAACCTTCATAAGAAAACAAAACAAAAGTATGCTCTTCTAAATAGCTTTTCTGAATGTTTGATTAATATGTGTCAAGAGATTTGAGGATTTCAAATAGGACACTGAATGTCCTGAATACCCTAAGCATTTAATACTGTCTCTATTAAATATTTGGCTCCTCCTGGACTTAGGATCAATAGGAAATTTTGCAATAGCTCAGTACAAAATATCAGTGTCAAAAGTAGATCCAAATAATGAATATTTTTGTTAAAAGATTACAAAAATAACCTGCTCAGTTCACTAGCTATAGATAATCAGTTATATTGGCCATATTATTTCTCAACTGTCTCTAATAAAATGCTGCAGACTTTTGACTTGTGTTTGCAGAAATTAGAGTAATTGCAAAAAATTTTATGTGAGTTGTTACAGAAATAGTACCAGTTCAAGGGATTGCCCCCAGAATGTGATCTTTAGTGGCATATCATACTTATTTATTAATTTAGGAACTTAACATTTGCATAAAACTCAGGTAGAGCTAATACAATGAATAATGTTGCACAATAACTTCAGACATCTCTACTAATCCTACAGAACATCAAAAGCAATGCTGGCTGCTATTCAACACTGGGTTCAGTGCCATGACAACAGATGGAATTCATGGCTGAGGAGTAAAAAAACAGACTTCCATCCCCCTGTCACTTTTTGTAAGAATCCCTAAAGAGAAAATTATGCAAACTAGGTGAAACTGAATGTAGAACGGGAATGCCTGTGACTGTGTGCTATCTGCATTTACACAAAACCACTTATTTGTGAAACAGAATGTAAATGGTAAAATAGATATGGAAATCTTATTTAAATTCTTTCAAAGGGCAAAGAGGAGGAGGAAGGAGAATGGTCTGGATTTCTCTTCCTCTGAGTTTGTGGGGAGCAGACTGAAATTCATAATGTTATGGTCACAGGCAGATGACATGAGAATAAATTTTTTATGTTGTTAAATGAATGTCCCTATGTTTTGTGAAGACATCATTTGGAGACATTTTATCCAAATATGTATGTTTTGCAATAGAATTTTATTTTACTGTATTGTGATACCTGTAGATTGAACATTTTGGACATTACTGTCCTATAGTTAGGAAAACTATAAATGAAAACCTAAAAGTTAAAAGTACTTGTTGGTTTACTTCATCCATTAACAAGTAAACTGTTGAGATGGATGTGAATTGCAAATGTAAAGGAAAGGAGATCTTGAACTAATTTTTGTTGCTGGCTTGTTTTTTTTTTTTTAATCTAGTCATCCTACAGAGTTTTGGTGATGAGTCAGATGTGCCTACTATGCAACTACTGAAGACCACTGTTGCTTTAAAAGACTAGGAAGTCATGGTTACCCAGTGTAGAAGACAAAATAACCATACTGACGCACTAAAAGGTCAAGAAACAATAGGCTCAGTGTTGCAGGTAGAAATGAGAATTCTGTAAACTGAGATGAAAATAACAGAAGAAAACGAAGCCTTAAGGCTGGATGCAGCAATCTTGGTCAAAAGATACCCATTTGCTAAGGTGTTTGCATGATCAGATAATACATGTGCAGTACAATATAGAATAGAAATGGCAACTCTTTATAGGTACCCTCTGGTTACCCATCTCTGTGTCTAATACAAGCACAGTGTTCCATAAATAGATTTTCAGAATTGTCTTCACATTTTCCTCAGCAGTAAAAATGTGCTGTCCATCAGAACCATCTGTAGTAGAGAACAGAAGCATGAGCAATTTTTTTCTGCAAAACCAGCCATATGGTTCTGCATTCATTTTATTTTGGAATGCTTGTTTAGTACCCTGGTGATTGGGTGCTGCAGGAAAGAAAGACAAAAATGTTTTAACATTTCCTTGCCTAGCTACAAGGCCTGTAGCAAATTTGCAGTGGTTTGCCATTGCAAGAATACTTAAGGAGCAAAAAGCCTGTCTGAATATATTATGCCTATATCTCTGACCTTGGAAGAAGTTGACTCAAGATCTTCTTGTTTTGTGGCCGTGGCTACACCATGGACAATTTTCTTTTACTTCTTTTTTTACATATGGTGAAAAGAAAGAGACAGCCTTTGATAATAGGTGCAAAATTGTTTATTTTATGTTTTTACTTGTTCTCTAATTTATTTGCAGTAGTTATTACTCTGAAATACCACTGAAATTTTTTTCTCTGGAATACTTGATGTTTGTGTCTGGTTCTTTGATCTGATCTATGGCAAAGAACAAGAAGAGGTATGGAAGACTTCTCTGCTCAAGCAGTGTGATCAGATGCTTGGCTGTGCATAGTTGCATTCAAGGGCATTCTGTTGCAGATTTTAGATTTGAGGGGCATTTTAAAAACATGGTCAACAGTATAAACTGTGTGTCAGCCTTGTTTAGGATTCCCAGTTCACATACCACAAAAGCATTTACTTGGCCTTTAGTAAGACTACTCCCTCACCTGATATTTTACATAAAATTTAATATATGATGAAATCAGCTTTGTTAAAGCTGACCCTCAGCAGAGTGGAGACAGGTATTAACTATGATAGACTAGTAGACAGAGTGATGTCTTTTTAAGGCTAAGGAGGATTTTCATGTGCTCATTAAAAAAGAAATTCACTAACAAATTTAACGTTCTCATACAATAGAAAAATTTCTAATTTTTTGATACACAATGGGGCATCCAATTTAGGAAGGGTCAGTGAGTTTCAGAGGTCCTTTTCCTCCTTTCTGGAGTGAATAGGTTCTTTGGAAACTTACCTTTTGAGGAGAGGGTGGAAGGCAGCAAGACCTATTGAGATGACAATGAGATCAAAAAAGAAGCAGTGATTATTCAAATCCCTCAGAGAAATAAAAGCCTGAAGTAAGAAGAACTGAACCCAAAAAGGACCAGGCAGGGCGGGCCGCGGGCAAAGGGGAATGAGAAGCAGAAAATGAATGCAGAGGGCAAGGCCTGAATGGGAAGCAGTGAAAGAATTAGGAGTTGAAAAGGGAAGGAGGAGGGGAAATTAGGGCTGAAGAAGAGAAGAAAGAAGTGAGAGGCACATCATGGTAAATGAAGCAGAGATGGAAAATTTATTCTTCTTAGCCTGTAGTAGTTCTTTTGCATACTTTATATGATGGGTCTATTTTACTAAAGCATGGCTTAATTATATTGCTTGTCCTGAAGTCAGATTTATCAAATTTTCCATTTTTGCATCTGTTGTCAGAGTGGGACACACCGGTGAGTGGCAGGTACCGTAAAGTTTCAGAAGGCCATGAGACAGCACATCCAGCCCTCCACTTCGTTGCTTAGATACACAAATTAATTGTATTAGGAATTTTTCACCTCACATTTGCACTCCCCTATGCTTTGAATACTGCATTTCAGATAATAACTCGACCAGATTCTAGGTATGCAAGAATAAATTCTTCTTTTTATGAAAAAAGCTACTTACAGCACTGCTGCAACAACAGCAAGCATTAGATCAAATAGCTTTTCCTCCTAATTTTTCTAAAATTTTTCATCTGCAACCTCTGCTCTTAACATCCTAATTAATTTACCTTTAAATGAACTTATTAACTAAAAAAAAAATTCTAGATTTATGCTATCATAATTGTCTTCTGGTTTTTAGCATAACAGTCCAGCTGCAAGTGCAGTTTCCCTTTCAGTATTGGCATGTAATAATATGGAAGTCAGTGTCATCTAAAAGCATGGGCTGTAGCTTTGAGAGATCACGTGAAAGCCTTATGGAGAGTTGGCTCCTTTTGTGTCATTTAGCCTATTGCATAATCTGGCTCAGGCTGAGTCTCTTTTTGGCTGCTTAAAGATCTTGGAGACCTTCATGGATCCTAGATATAAATTGAGTTTAACCTATATTGAGAAAGAAAAGAACGTAAAGCAGATGTCGAAGAAGGACAGGAAGAGGATGATGAAAACAAAAAGAAGGAAGACAGTGAGGATGAGAATGAGAACAAAGAAGAGAAAGAAAAAGAGAGAGGGAAATAGAGGGTGAAAGAAAGAGAGGAAGAGAGAAGGAGATGGTTATTTGTTCCAACAAACTTTGGCTAAGAAAAGTTACAGGAAAGACGATGGATTGCATAGTAATGAAAATCCTGTTTTACAAATACTTAAATGTTTATGTTTTATTTTATCCTGTGAATTTAAGAAAATTGATTTAAGAAATAAAGAAAATGCACAAATCCTGCTGTGCTCTTATATTTTTATTTGTGAAGAACCACCAATGCATGACACTGCACATTAAGAAATTAGACATAGATGTTAAGTACATCGAGTAATGTAACTGTGGAAATAATGAGATAAAGTGAAGTGTCTGATTAAATACAGTTTCTGGAAGAATAAAATAATTTGAATATTCTGTTCCAATCTCTGATAGGAAATAAGTTAATAAACTATGGTTCTTAAAAAGGAAAAACTGATTACCTGTGGGAAAAGCTAGAAAAATAAAATCTCCCACTGAGAAAGTAACTCACAAAGTTGACCTAGAAAACTTTTATTTTAAACCAGAATAAATTATATTTTGGCATAGAAAAGAATACATTCTCATGTGTCCTGTAAGTTTTGTTTTATTTTGTTTTTCTCCAAATTTAGTTGAATTGCTAAGATCTCTTTTGTACATTCAGATTCTACAAAGAAATATTGGGAAGCTTGTGCAAGGTCTCTGTCCATCTCTTAGAGTCCTGAAAAGAATAGAAGATATCTACATCTGCAATTCTTCTGATTTTAGTTATAGCAAAGTGCAGTTATCAGTGATTCAGAAAGAAAAGTGTGATTCATAATACACTAAAGATTAGCATCTGCAGTCTTCTCCTTCCTTTTAAAGGAGGTGACCTATTCATTAATAACTTTTCCAAAGAAATTAATGAGTTTCTATTCATTCACCTTCTCTCACCATACGAATGCTCGACTCAGTATTCCTCTGTTTTTGTGTGTTCATGAACCTGAAATGGAGAAATCTGACAGGGAGTCTAAACTGAGTTTTAATCACTCTTTCTTAAGAGCTTACTTTGACATATGCTTAGATGAAGCCATTGCTCTCACCAGAAAGAAAAAAGAACAGTGTCCAGACATTTCAATCAGACTTTGTTTCCTCCTTTTTTTTTTTTT